>JAHTLZ010000204.1:72339072-72423678 GCA_023846285.1 Phrynocephalus versicolor
TAGTAGTAGTAGTAGTAGTAGTAGTAGTAGTAGTAGTAGTAGTAGTAGTAGTTGTTGTTGTTGTTGTTGTTGTTGTTGCTGCTGTTATGAAGCTATTAAATAAGTACATGTCATTGCTGTATCCCCAGTCACTCCCAACATGCAGATGCTACCAGTATGTGAACGGATTCTGTATTTCATTGAGAAACATTCAATCATGTGAGTCCTTAGCTGTGCACTCTATTGTACAAGCAATCAATCTATTGTACCTGTCCAATCTGATTGTACAATCAGATACAGATTTACAACAGAAGCATATCAGCAACAGGCCTATAATGCTATGTCATCACACTCATCCAAAGAGCAAGCAAGTGTTCAAGATTTTATAAAATTATGGTACAAATCCAAATAGACCAATAAGAATGTTTAGGGGAAAAGCACATGCCCATTTGTTAGGGATGTTTTAAATTTGTACATTTCCCTCTAGAACAGAAGTTCCCAACCTGGGGGTCAGGACCCCTTTGGGGATTGAATGACCATTTCATAGGGGTCACCATGAGCCAGTGAAGAAAAAGGCACAAATGAATTGGGTCTGGAGGGGAGCAGGAGGGGGGGAAGAGTGAGTTACAGCTTGATAGGTTGGAGGATGTCAGTCAATGGCACTGGAGGCTGCGCTTGGCTGAGGGTGCCTGTGTAGAGGGCAGTTTTCCATGGCACCCACGGCAGTAGTCTGCCAAAGGGGGGTTGTGGCCTCTTCCAAGCAGGGCAAGGGGACACCACAACATAGGAACTGTATTAAAGGGTCACAGCATTAGGAAGGTTGGGAACCACTGATCTAAAACCTAACTTGCATTTATGGGATCTCAAATACTATAATTTAAATATAAACTATTTGTTGCAGGGTGGACATCATTGCTAAGTTCATCCTGAAGCCCAAGGAACCTGATATGCTTCCCAGGACTCCAGGGCAAACAGTTCTGGTAGCCAAGAAAATTTAATACAAGAAAATTGTCTCTCCACTCATTCCAGCTGGCACTAGGGTGTCTTTGTTCAGAAAAATGAGAGGGGACCTATGGACAGAGGGGACCTCCAAAGAGGGCCAATAGGGCATGCATTCGGGTTCATTGTGTCACGTGGAGAGAGTTGAATCCATTGCTGTAACTCTGAAGCCTTCTTGCTTTACAAGCCTTTGCCTCCCGTAAGCTTCAGCCGCAATGTGGTGGGGCCTGAACAAATATCCTACAGGTTGTGCGTATTAAGTAAGATTGCACAAGACTCCAACATTAGTGGCAACAACAACTCCTACACAGCTGAGTGTGTTTGGCCAAGTGTCCTCATGCCCATTTCCACAACTAACTTATCCAGAAGCAATGCTTCCAGCCATTACCTATCCTTTTTCTGTGATCTTAGAAGTGCCTATCCATATGGCCTGACAAGGATCTCACTCCATGACATCACAAGGGCCACCCCCTGGTCTCCAGGTATGTCTTTGCATCTCAAAGAATGAGGTGCTGTAGACCTGACAGTCCCAACTGCTGGCCATCCAGGCTAGGACTGATGGGAGCTGGAATCTAGCACCACCTGGAGGGTGATAAGGTGGAGGTTCACCACCTCATTTCTGGGTGAGAAAAAAATACATTGATCAAGTTTAGCCCAGGGACATGAAAAAGAAAATCATCATGGAATGTTCTCAGCTCTCTGTGTCATCAAAGAAATATGGAACTGCACTTAAACTATGTGTGGCCACTTTTTTTCAAAGCAATTGTGACAACCTTATTGATCTCCTCCACCAGAGTCCATGGCTGGCCCTAGTGATCTTGAGGATTGACTACTGCAATGCCCTCTATGTGGGGTTGCCCTTGACCCTTGTCTGGAGGTTACAGCGGTGCAGAATGCGGTGGCTAGGCTGGTGGTGGGTGCTCGTCGATTCGAGCACATCACTCCAGTTCTGGCTCACCTGCATTGGCTTCCCATTGTCCTCCGGATAAGGTTCAAGGTCCTGGTTTTGATTTTCTGGTCCACGGCTTGGGACCAGAGTACCTGGTGGAGCGTATCTCTCAGAGATCAACTGGGACGAGACCCACTAGATTGGCGCAGGTGCGCTCATTGAGGGTGGCCACACCCAGATAGGCGCGGAAATTGCGTACGCGTGACCGCGCCTTCTCTGTGGTGGGCCCCAATTTTCTTGGCTACCCAGTGAGCTGTGCCTAGCAGAGTCCCTGCCCGCCTTCAAAAAGGCCCTGAAAACTCACCTTTTTAGGGAGGCGTTTGGGGACCTTTCTATTTAGTTTTTTTTCCCTCTTTCCCGCCCGCATCATCCCCGTTTTGGGTTATGCCTCTTTTATTTTTATTGTAACCTGTGGTCTGTTTAGTTTTATTTGTTTGATTGTAAGCCGCCCAGAGTTCCTTCCTGGAAGATGGGCGGGATATAAGTTTAATAAATAAATAAATAAATAAATAAATAAATAAATAAATAAATTTCCTTCCTTCCTTCCTTCCTTCCTTCCTTCCTTCCTTCCTTCCTTCCTTCCTTCCTTCCTTCCTTCCGTATCTCTTAAGGGTTGTATGGCAGGTTATGTGCAGCTTTTAACAGTATGGAGTTGCAATATCAGATAGAACTATACCTGTCAATCATGTAATTTGTTTTCCATGTTAAAAAAAAAGACTAACTGGTTAGAGGTTAAAAGCCTTTTAAAGGCTAAAAAAATGAAAATTTACACAGCTAACTCACTATAAATAATTTTCTTTGTGGAATTGCAATGGTGAAATTGCATTATCAACTCGGCGGACAATAGCAGATACATATTTAACAATTTCACCATACACAATGCCAAATGCACTGTATTTCACATTACAGTATAGTGTAACATGAACAAGAGACCCAAATCCATATAATAGAGGAGTGGGAGGCAACAGTAATTCCAGATTAGCAAATGTGAAATTATGGTTCTGACGTTGTGCCATGCGGTGTAAACTCTGGACATCTGTGCAGGGTTCACTGCTTATTAACAAGTCAAAAAAAGGAACCCAGCACAGCTTCCAAAATCTCTTTCTATGTAGCATAGGGTTTTTAAATTAATATCCCCTGATGGTTTAAGAACATGCTTGGAATGCCTCTGTCCATCTGATAAAGAGATTGGAAGCTGCAGTCCATTTGCAGATAGTCTTACTCAAAAATATGCAGCCTCAATTCTTTTTTTAATAAAA
This sequence comes from Phrynocephalus versicolor, assembly GCA_023846285.1. NCBI lineage: Eukaryota > Metazoa > Chordata > Lepidosauria > Squamata > Agamidae > Phrynocephalus > Phrynocephalus versicolor. The sequence continues at coordinate 72,342,259 of JAHTLZ010000204.1, forward strand.
GCTCACTGTTCTCTGTAGTTTTAAACCAGAGGGCACAAAAATCATAGAAATATGGTGTTAGAAACACAAATCAAAAATAAAGGACAATGGTTGTTTCAGAAATCAAAAAAGAGTGATAACATTAGAATCCAAAGGATCACACTAATAATCACAATTATACAAAATAAGAACTGGCTAGTGTTAATGAACATTTCATATGCTGGGATACATGGCTTTTGAAACCATTATATGGACAGCACCCTAGCTCACTTTTGGATGATAATGTGAATGAGCAACAATCATGCCTGTCAATTTAAATTAGGTCATCTTCAGCTCAAAACTTAGGAATTCATATACACAATTTTTGATGAAGTTATTTGCACTAGATATTATAAGCAAATAAATAACAAGCAGGGTATAAGTGATATATGTAAAACAAAAAACAAAAAATCATCACATCATAGCTGGATATCAATAGATTACAAATTCAGGCTTAACCAAAACAAGAAAATCGTTTTTAGCAATCAGCTGAATCTTATGGAATATTCCTCAACATTATAAATTCTAGGCACTACCAGTTTTAGAAAACAAAATTGAAGACCTGTTCTCGGGCAAGCAAGTTATAAGAGATAAGACAGTTGATTTTAATAAGCCAGATATTATATTTCTAGACAAGCAATAAAGAAAAAATACCTAGAAGCTGGACTTCCATCAACAAGCAACCACAAAAATACATAAAGTACAAAACTAAAAAACTACAAAGTACCAAACATTAAGGCAAGACATTAAACGAATATGAAAACAAGCTCAGTGCACCTTCCTCCCCACCCTAGCAATTGGAGTGGTTTCCAATCTTTGACTACCAATCTAAAACAAGTATCAGTACTGCTAATTTGCCTCCTGTAATGCAAAGACTGGTGACCTTGCAAATACATCACCTCAGCCATACATTTTAAAGACATGACTGCTAATTTTTATGTTAGACCCAGGGGGCCATCCCTACACCAGCATGTTGAGATACACATGCACTGCCACTGCTGCTGCTGCTGCTGCTGCTGTTGCTGTGGATGATGATAATGAGGAGGAGGAAACGCCAATTACATACTAGGGTTCATTTAAAAGGGGCTTGAGATAAAACAACCAATGTTATAATGTCATCGTACAAAAATATGGCAAGATTACATCTGGAATGTTGCATACAGTTCTGGTTGCCGCATCTCAAAAAAGACATAGTGCAACTGGAAAAGGTGCAGATGAGGGCAACTAAAATGAATAAATTACTGAGTTGAGACACCTGCCTTATGAGGAAAGGCTAGAGTGTTTGAGACTTTTTAGTCTAGAGAAAAACGGTGTCGTGGTGGGGTGGGGTGGGAACATGATTGATATGTACAAAATTATGCAGGAGATGGATAAAGTGAATAGAGGGAGGCTATTTTCCCTCTTAGGCAGTATCAGAACCTGATGTCTTCTACTCAAACGGGGAGTGAGAACAGACAAAAGATGTGGTGATGGCATATGGCCCAGATGCCTTTGAGAGGATGACTGGACAGATTTCTGGAAGAAAAAGTCCCTTGTAGGTAACAAGCTATGATGGGATGTTCTCTCTAACTTAAAACGAAGGTACAGAATCTGAAAGAGAGAGATGCAGGGGAATGATATCTGGAGACAGGGGCTGTATCTAGTTTTCTCTTGTGCTCCCAGAGGCAACTGGGAGTGGGGGGCACGGTGAGATACAGGAAGCTAGACTAGATGGGCCCTTGGCCTGATCCAGCAAGGCTCTTGTTATGTTCTTACGTTCTTATGAAATCCTGGCCTGAAATGCAGGGAAACTTCTACCCATCTGCATCAACAATTTTTGCCTATATGAAGCATCAGTCTTGAGGTCATATAAGAAATTATCTTCAAAACCTGAAACATTTCCTTGAGGAACATTACGAAAACTCAGTCTGTTTCTTAAGTGCAGGGCAAGGGTACAGGCATGTGAAGAACATGAGGGTGCCTATACAGATGCACACAAATAATAGTGTAGATCAATAAATGCATTACTAGAAAGTGAAAAACATACACTAATGTTCTATGCAACCAGTTATCTGTGGTCACTAAATGTATGCATCATTTGAAGCCCTCTGTTCTGTCTCAGGCTTTGGCAAACCTTGCTGGGGGGGGGGCGTTTCAATGATACAAACCACCAAATATTATTGGTACAATGTACTGGTTGGTGGGATTATTAGTTCACTGGTCAATAGGTCCCCTGGAGCCCAACTTAGTATGCTACTTGTCGGTACAGACAGGTATGTCACACAGCAAGTAGCAAAGTTCGCGCTGGCAGCTATGAAAATTCGGGTCAATCTCTAACCCTGGAAGGATTATATTGCATTGTAAAAGTTACACGGTATTTTAAAGTTTTAATTATATTTGTTGCAGATACAAGTAAGTTGCCAGTTTTCACCAGGTGAAAACATTGCAATAGGAGACACATAATAAAAAGCTTATTCTTGACATTTTTAAGATTCTGTGCTATCTAGGGAAGGCACACAAAAAAGGTTGGAGCTCTATGCCAAATATATCTGAAATGCTAATGAGACACCAACTTTCATCAGAGTTAATTGCTGCCTTGATAAGAATCTTTACAGCATGAATGGATGACGGCTTGTTCTCATACCTGTGTGTCAGTGGGCGATTTCATGACTCCTTAAATGATCTTATCAGTTGTGAACTACACACTGTTATAGATAACAGTACAATGAACTCACTTGTGATATCTAGTCTACAGAACAGTGGAATATATCAGCTCATGAAAGAGATTATTGCTTGCTTTTTGCTTTCCTAGCTGTTGCAAATTATTCCAAAAGAGAGAGAGAGAGAAATAAAGAGATTAGATTTCTGTAGAGCTCTGAATGGAGATATTTCTATATGATATTTGAGAATTATATGAAACAGATAAAAGGAATGGAGAAATTGTAGGCTGAGACCAGACTCTTTGGAGCTCTGGCTGGCAGGTTCCTGCAAAAGCAGATGTAAGGCTCCTTGGGTCTATTCTGCCTTTTTCTCTTCAATGTTTTCTTCTCTGACAGACATAAGAAGCAATAAGAAAACACAAGAAAGCTACAGTAGTAACAGGAGGCTATATCATTTGGTCCATAGATGATCCCGTGATTGAGGCAGGCAGATGGTAGACCAAAAGCCCTGCCTGTAAGTATCCAAATATGCAAGACCAACCTGTACCATTGGGCATCATCTACTAACTGCCTAAAGCCCTGAATCCTAAGGAGTACCTGTGCCTGCCTCCCAGTCATTCCCCCAGAAACACTTGTCCTAACCTTACAAACCAGCCCCTTGCACTCCAGGCTGGTTGCCTGTGTTGAAGTGTCATGGATCATATGGAACTGAGGAGGACGTCTGGTTCTCTGCCTCAAGCAGCATAGTGTCTTTACCTACTTTGAAAATTATACATCTCTCTCTCTCTCTCTCTCTCTCTCTCTCTCTCTCTCTCTCTCTCATTCTGGCCTTTTTTGCTGTCACCACCGAAACCCATTAGGTGGGTTTCAAAATAGGTACCCAAATAATTGAGCCACTACACCTATTAGGGCTTATTTTATTTGCTTTTTGAACTCTCCCCTTGTACATTTCTGCCATCTCCGTACACAATGCCACAGTCTGCTATGAGCCCTTTTGTTTTTCCTATGCAGAGAAAAGTGGCTAGCAAAGAAAAATCACCCATGCTACTGTGCTCTGTCTGTATGTATGTATTTATGACCGCTGGAAGTATGAATATTTATCTTGTTTTGTACACTGGATGTTTCAAAACATTGAAACAATTAGTTTCTGTAGCATGAAAAGTAAGGGCATTTCAGAAACTGTATATGACATGTACGAGCAAATTGAGCAAGAGATGAGAGAGTTATCTCTGCTATTGCTTTTTTGGTACAGTAAGCTAGCAGCTCCAGCCGAAACCATTACTGATTGCTTCTTCTGCTTAGGGTAAACCAACAAAGTAGTTCTAGCACTATCTGTACCTCACCAAAGGAGTTATGAGTTCAAGACAATGAATGGTGATCATTTTTGGACATGACAATACTGGCAAAGCAACAAAACAGCCTATGCATTACAACGCCAGTTTCCAAAAGGCACACCTTGGATGCTCTTGTTTATTTAGCACTGGTGGTGAAGCAAAGTATCTGATTGGATCAGATAATGCTGCATTCTAGTGAAACTAACAATCAATTAAAGATTACATTCAACTGATCACCTCTTGGGAAGTATTGCTTTGTTGGCTTAAACTTAAGGTGTTGTGAAATGTGTAGATGTACTGTATTATTTTATAGGAAAAATATGCTTATCATGTAGTTTTCAGTAAAAGATTTTAGAAATAACTCTAATTGATCTATGTCACTGGAATGTACATGTTCAAATACTGTAGTTTCTCCACAATATTACCAGACTGCTTTCATGATCTTTCATCAATCTCTCATCAGTTTTTTTTTTTTTTTTGCCATGCCTACTAATGTGACTCAGCAAAGGCTTCAAAGAGATTCTGGGAAAAGCACCTTTAAAAGCAGACTGAACAGTCTAAAACTTGACATTTTCTTCTTGGCTGGTAGTTTTCCTATATACTGTACTATTTTATTTGCAATTCATTAAAAGGCAACCACCAGTAAGTGGTTTATTATTTTATTTGCCCTAGACCAAAGTTCTTATCAGATAACAATTGAAATCCTGCTGCTTTAACATATTAAGTTGCAACAGAAGTAGATTTGTTGAATCACTCGGGACTTGGTGAGTCAATGCGTCCATAAGAGCCACTGATTCAGGGATCTACTTCCCTTGCTAAGCGACAGGTTTTCAACTACTATCATTAAAATTATTTTATACATAAATAAGAAAGATACCCTAAAGAGAGCTTTATAAATGACTGACTGATCATGCCAGTTAAATACTGGAGAGTGTGTTTTTCAATTAAGCTTTGAAAAAGATTGTTTGTTTCCAACACCTCTGCACAGGTTCTAGGACCACATGCCAACTTCTACAGTAAGGTTATGAACTCTTATAATAAATAGTACAGGTGAGAGGTGGGAAAGACATTCATTCATTCTCTGATTCACACACAACATTCATTTCCTCAAACTTCTATCTCATTCCTCTCAATTTCTACATTTCTACCTCTTGCTTGAGCAAATGCGTTCTGTAGGCCCATTCAGTGTTACCAGAGCCAATCAAGATGTTTGTGAATAGTGTGGTCCTGGTCCATCAAGTACTGTTATTATATATGAGCCTGCTTGTCCCTCAAAAGATAGTAGAAGTAACAAAGCAGTGTATGCCAACATACATCTAAATGGGGGTGGTGGTGAAAGTTTAATTACACATTTAATATCAGTCTAAAATCTAAATAAGTGTTATTGGAGCATAGATAACTGTCAAAAGGCCATCTTTCTCTCAGCTTTCTGACACAACAGACACACAAATGTAGTTAACAACTGACATCACAAGCGACAGGTGTGATATGTATTTATTATCAATGTTGGATCAGAAGGCACCTGGAGTTCAACTCCCTTTAAAAAAGATGGGATACTACTTCTGTGGTTTGAAAAATTATCAACCAATTTTTTATCGTTCTTCCTTTAATGGTCTGTAAAGGACCCAGTTTGAGTCCTTCCATCCTTCTGGGGAGAAAGGTGGGATAGAAATATTTTAAATAAGTACATAAATAAATTTATTCACCTTGTTCATTCAGCTAAGCTATTAGTGTTTCTAAGCAGGGCTGGCTCTATTAAGTCAACACAGCTGGGAACCTACCTCCAATAGAAAAATTCAGATATTAAATATGAAAATGGAGTAAAATGGTTACCCAAACCTTACTACCATTCTATTTTATTACCAAGAATCACAAGCATCTTCAGCACCACATACCAAAATAGCTTGGATAGTTTTGTGTATTATGTATGCATTTTTATTGGGGTAAAATGTGAGAGGAGATACAACTTAATGCTTTGCATCACGTGGCAGAATCAAGCCTGTCTGTTCAGGTATCCACAGCTGTATCTGTGTCACATACAGTTTATAGATTCCTTACCTTGTTTGTTTGTTTGTTTGTTTGTTTGTTTTTACATTTGTCAAGTTTATGGTGACCATGTGGAAGTTTGCCTGAGAAAGAAATGAATCTGAGACACGTATTTCTATGGGCAAATGACTCCCAGAATGTTCTTGCCATTACAAAAACTCAAGATGACAACACAGACTGTTTATCCCTCAATATGACATCAAATTGGGCAAAGATATACAGCATTCAAATTAAAACCCAGTGACTACACAACAAGAAGCTCAGAGTGAGGAAACCTATTGTAGAATCATATCTTTTGAAGATGGGGCTGTCTCCCTTCCTCACCCTCAGCCAGCGTGGACAGTTTAAGGTTCGCTCAGCGACCAGGATGGAAAGGAGGGGTTGTTTCCCTCGCACCCTCCTTTTAAACTCCCTTGGGACAGTCCCTTCGAATGGGCTGTGTGCCAATGGAGTTGCCACTTTTGGTACCCATTTCCATGTTCGGTACCATCCACCCCAATTCCAAGTCCCACCCCCGCCGTCCCCATGGCCCCTTGTTTCCACGTGGAGGTCACCATCAATCCTTTGTTTTGGGGTCCGCTCCGGCAACAATCTTTGGGCTGGTAAATCCAGCCCTCTCCTTTTCTTTTCTTTTTTCTTTCTTTTTTTTAAGATTTCAGCTCAGCACTGGAACATACTATCACTATTCATTCATTCGTATTTTGAATATTTTAACCCTGGCTTTCTCCTTGGAAAAGGACCCAAGGCGGCTTACAACTGTGGGATATTATACAGCCCAGAACATTTAAGACACATTTATGACATATATACCTCAACCATCTAGCATAAAACTACTCTGGGTGGTTTGTCACTAGAGCACTTAGAACAATTTTTTTTAAAGGAGAGAGGTAGAAATAGGCAATTAGCACCTTATTAGCACTGAAGGCAGCTTTTGCTGTCGGAGTTCCTTCAAGCCAAGCTCTCTGTCTCTACTGACTCCTGCAGATTGTCATCTGGATGGCTACAGCAATTTCACCCATGGAAAACTGATTTTCATGGATGGGAATGACAATGGGTAAAACAATGGAACGGGTTTGGGCATGCTCCTTTACTGCACCTCCGCTTTAGTTTTAAAATAAATTACTAAGTAGTGGACCTGTTTGCAGCTGCCCAGTTCTGTCTATAGCTATTCTAATGTACATAATGATTAAAGCTGGAACTCAAGTCATCTCACTGCGTCATGACCCAATGGAGCTATATAGCAACATGAATTATGTGCCTGTCACTCATAATGGAGGCAACAAGTGAAACATTTTCTTTTGGTAACTGCCAAGCAAATGATGTGAAAGGCACACCTGGAGGCAATGTAATACTGAAGCTCCTCTGAGATTTTTTTTCCCAGATTACATCTCATATTTTTCTAGAAAACAATTTTATTCAGTAACAAGAAAAACAAAAAGGGGACCCATAAACCACACTCCCCAAAATTCCACACATGGTGGTGAACCTCCTCAAAACATATCTAGAAACCAAATGAGAACATTAAAACAAATCCAGGTGAAGTGTGCCCTGGTACCAGCTATTTGTACTCCATTTCAGGACATAACTTTATCCCAGATCTTAAGCAGCAAGGCCAGATTCTATACTCTTTGTATGGACACACCATTCATTTGGCTTCAAGGAAGCCGCCTAAAAGCAGAAGAGGGTACAATATACTGTAATCCAAAAAGGAAACAATCCCTATTTCACTGAAATTTGTTTCTAATTAAGATTCATGTGGATCAAGACAGGCGTGGTCCAGAGCTGCAGCATCACTTCTTGCAGGGGTGTCTATCAGGTTTCAATGAGTCAGCCACCAGTTATGAAGACAAAAGTTAATTCAAGAAGGGAAAGGAGGGAGATACAGCATGGGGGTCACTGCAATGTTTTAAAAATACACTAGGAAACACACACACACACACACACACACACACACACACACACACACACACACATTCTTGAACAGGGACATGTAATGCTCAGCATGAATTTACACAAAGTTACACAGCTGTATCTGCAATGATTTTGTTTTTCCTTCTTCGGAATGCTTCAAAATCTGAACAGCGAATAGGTTTCTTCTTGATTTAACCATTAGAGAAAAGCAAAGGTTCTGGAATGTGTTTCCCAGGAATTTATTGATCAAGCCAGATTATCAAAAATGTATCAAATCTTCATCAGGCCACCAAAGATGGGTCATCAACTGATTTTGGGTTGGCGAGTCACAATCTACCAAATAAACTAAAGATAAAATTAGCCCAGGCCAATTTTGAGATTTGAGGAGTAGGCACCAGCAGTTTCATATGGGTAGCCACTTGTGATTTAGAATCATAGAACTACTGAACTGGCAGGGGCCTATAAGGCAATTGAGACCAACCCCTTGCTCAGTGCAGGAATCCAAATCAAAGCATATCTGACAGATGGTTGCCCCAGTTTCTCTCAAATACCTCCAGTGTTGGAGTGTTCACCACCTCCTGAGGAAGTTGGTTCCATTGCCATACTGCTCTACCAGTTAAGAAGCTTTTCCATGATATTCAGCCTGAACCTGACAGATTCAGTGGAGTTGGACTCTGCTGATGTCATAGGGGCAGTACTATTCTTTAGCCCTATTAAAAAGGCTTGGGTGAGTAGGTGTGTGATAGACATTGTACAAGGTCTATGAGGAATACCAAGGATAATGTGGGAATTTCAACAGCAACAGCTCTAGAGCATGCAAGGTAATGACAATTGGAAGACCTCTTGCGATCATGTCTAAATAACATATGCTGAAGTAATTAGAATCAACCCCAGAAGTTAGGGGTTGCCACGCTGGAAGGGTCCTGTTCCCTGAGATTTTGAGTCCAAAACCTGAGACCTAGAGAATGGTTCCCAATCCCCAAGTCCAATCCTGAGACATGGTAACCCTACTCATTAATGTTTCTTCTTACACATGCACTCTCTTCCCTTGTTCCTGTATATCAGTCCTGTGAAGCTCTAGCTGCTGTTATCAAACTAATTAATGAAAAATTTTCCAGTGTGTCTCCACTAACATACTGCCTTTCTTTTTCAATCATTTTCCATCACCTGCTACAGAATGTGGTGATGGCATCTGGCCTGGATGCCTTCAAAAGGGGATTGGACAGATTCCTGGAGGAAACGTCCATCACAGATGTTTCATCTCCAGGCTTAAAACCGGGGTACCTCAAGGCCCAGATGCAGGGGAGTGGTATCAGGAGACAGATACCTAGTTTCGTCTGCTCCCAGACGCATCTGGTGGGGCCACTGTGAGATACAGGAAGCTGGATTAGATGGGCCTTTGGCCTGATCCAGCATGGCTCTTCTTATGTTCTTATGTTCTTAACTGCAAATGGTATTTCAATCTGCTTTTGCCTGATAGTTGCACATTAGAGGATATTATTGCAATTTGACACTGAGTCCACTGGCTCCCCAGTTCAGTTGGAAGCAATGATTCTAGCCTTCGAGCCCTGAAGATCTTATGACAAGGCTAGTAGGGAGACGGCATCCTACACATATGGGGCTGTTCATCTCTACAACAGAGGCCTTGTTCTTGTCTTTCAAGTTGTGGATATGAGTACGAGAGGCACGGACTTCTTTGTGAATTGCAGTGAGTTTGTTATGCCTCTCCAGTTCACCAGAAACTGAAGATACTTTCCACAGGCCTTCAAACGGGCGCAGTTTTTTTGTTGTACTTTTGTTGATTATAATCTGCTTATTTTATTAAATGGTTTTATAACCCTGCATGTTATTCCAGCTTTTGCCAGCAACAAAATGTAATCCATCTTAAAGTGACACTTATCCAGTGGACTTGCTACATGGAATTCTGCACAATTTGGCCTTCCTAATTCCTGGAGCTCAGTAACCTCCACTTACATACTCACCATTAACTTGCAAGTGCATTTTAACCACAAAATGGGGATAGCTGCCCCAGGCTACTGTTTCAACAAACCTCCTTGTATCTCAGCAGCTTCATTCTTTTTCTGTTCTTATTTAGATGAGGAGTTGAGGACCATTTTGCTCAAACAAAATTTCCAGGAACAGCAGTACCGTGATCATATTGACATTTCTCCTTCAAACTGGACAAAGACCACTGATCCCATGGTATACTCCAACTGTTTCCCGAGTGTGTGGATGCAAATGCTTAAAATTGCCAAGAGAACTAACTTAGGGCACAGACTCAACAGAAGTGAGCCACTGAAGATGTACATTTGTTCAAAAGTGTATATCCCCCCTCACATACACATACCACTTTGTTACCAAGAGGTAAAGTAAGCTTTACATAGACAAAAAAAAAAACTTCTGCTGTACTTCCTAACAAGTTTTCATCTGGTAATTCAGTTGCTCCATGCCATACTAGCATACCACTTTTGGTAATGATGGCTATTGCCCTTCCCAGTCCTAGGAACAGCACAATGAGTTTGGAATTCACCCAACAACATTTATATCTCCAATATCATATCTTTGTACAGTACTTTTAATCTCTCCTATTCATTCCCATCATCCACATCAGCCAGGACTCCTCGATATGCATATCAAAACCCAACTTCCTGTATACCTCAACAACATCAGTTTTGAAATTCCACTTCAAGCCCTACATCATGGTGGTAACCAGTTTTGTACCACTCTCTGTGTTCTGTGAGGCTATGTTGTTGTTTATATGAATACTGTAGACACAAAGAACTAGCAAAAATGTTTGTGTGGGTGGGTATTCATGCATATGTGCGTGCATGTCTGTGCAAAACATACTGTATCATGACAGAAGTTGCTTCCAAGGTGAAAAAAATAAATTTTCCCAACCCACACTGGGGTGAATCAATTAGTCCATGAAGGTTACAACAGCACACTACTGTCAACACCCAGAAATATAAACTGAGTTGGGAAAGAGTACAATAGTAACCAAGGCCCATCCTAAGAGCACTTCTGCCTATTCTAAGATTCCCAGCATTGAGCCTTGCTTCCACAACTATAATGTGAACTCAGCTGAAGTATAAAAGCTTGCACACAGGGTTCTTGTTAAGTGACGCCAGATGAAGCACTACTTCCCACCCCCAGTTTCCCATGGTTCAGAGATCATGTGCGATTTCTTAGGAGTCCTTATTTTTTCCAGAAAAGCCAGCCATTCTCAATATTGGGTGTGTTCAGTGCTGTAAACAATTAAATGACCCTTGTGTACCCAGAAAGGGTGGCAACTGGCAAAGACACAAAGCTCTTCATAGCACAGCAAAAAAAAAAGTGATTACATTGTCCCTATTATGAATAATCTCAAGAAAGATAAACCACTTGAGTGCAATAGACACCCTGATTTAATCCTGAATATATCTAAAAACCTACACTCTGCTTCCATACAGACGCTATGTAATTCATTTGCTTGTTTTTGTTTTTACTTAATTTTATTTTAAGAACCTTTCATAAAAACTTTTGAGAGTTCATGGGAATCGCAAATAAATAAACAAACCTTTAAATCTTTTTAAGATCTAGTCTGCCACAATGAAATGGTATCTCTCTTCACACCAATATGTGAAATGCTCTACAAAGTTCTAAAGAATCATATGCACATTTTCCTCCGTATCATGTTGATATTTACACTGGCGTAAGTGCAATGGCATAAATTACAGTGACAAATGGCTACTATTGTAGTTTAAAAGCTGCTGCTTATACTGTATTCCTCACTGCACACCAATCTTGCATATACTGTACACTTTGCTCAGGCATCAAGGGAAATGCCTTCTAGATGAAGTAAATACAATTTTAATTTTAAAAGGAAATGATCTCTTGTCATGATGAATACAAGTGTCCCCTCATTTAACTAGCTCCATTGTCCTCTTGCTGACATAAATAACCAACAGGATTTTGACTTGTGCCTATTAGCATAGCCACAAAAGTCCCTGCATATTCAGTTGTAAGGTTCATGGAAGTCTTGGTATTTCTTAGAGTGCCTTGAACATTAGGAGTGGTAGTTTCTACATTCAGAATGTTTACAGTTGACACATAAGTTTTCTTAACTAATTAGGATGGATACAACCCAACACAAAAAAGTAATAGGCTATAAATCTAACTTTAATGAGATTTTGGAATCATAATGTTTGGAAAAGGAGCTTCCAAGGTGGCATTTAACAGGTGGCAGTGGATTCAAGAGGGAATAATATTTTTCTGTTCCAATATACATGTATTTAATTTTTACAAAATTACTTTTCCAGAAAAAGCCTACAGAGGAGCTTCTATGTTGTTAATAATGTCAGGAGCAGCTTTCGTAGTCAGTATTCTCAGACTAATTCTGTTTTGGTTTAAGCCTTGGCCAAAATAACCTCTAAGTGAAGTAAAATTAAATTGCAAGTTTACATGTGGTAGTATTTTTATAAATTCATGAAAAGTAAATATTGAGGGCTCCAAGATGAGACTGTGAGTGTGAAGAACTGCCACCAGCAGCTGTGCAGCTGTCCAGGTTGGGGGAATTCCACTCACAGAACATTAAAAGCTTTTTGTTTTCTAAAACAAGGCTGTCTGTTTGTCTCCCTCTCTCCCTCCTTTTCTTAGAGTAAAGCATTAGGAACAACCTGCCAATATTAAAGCAAAAGTGTGCACTCTTCTGCTTAATTACTGTTAAACCCAATATGCCACAGAAAGCATCTGATTATCGTTTTCCCAAACTGTACAGCTTTGATCAACAGTGGAAGTTTAACTACTATTAAGCACTGGAAGAACTAATTTGATGAAGACTGGAAAACAGAGGGAAACGAAACTGAAACTCAGCTCCTGGATTCATGTTGCAACAGGAACTTGCTATGTTGTGTGTATTAATGACTCATTTTATGTTATCGCTTGACTGCACATTCTCTTGTACTGTAACGCAGATGTTCCCAACCTTGGGTCCCCAAATGTTCTTGGGCTACAACTCCCAGAAATCCTAGCTAGCATATGTAGTGGTGAAGGCTTCTGGATGCCTTTGTCTAAGAATATCTGCGAAGGCTGGGAATCACTGCTCTAAAGAATACTGGAATGGAAAAGAGAATTACACTTAGGAATTTGAGTAATAGATTAAGGGGGAATATCCATCCTTCCAGGATTTGAGCAAGTCAGGGCTGAAGGAAGTTTTGTAGCCAACAAAGCTTGGAGGGCAACAGATTCACTGGCCCTAATTATCTAGTGAAAACCAAGACAGTTACAATAGATATATACAGTTGGTATATTCAGATGCCTATTGACATCAACAAAGTCACAATCTTTAGAAAGCATGACCTGGGCAGAGTTGCCATTTGCCAATGATAGGCTTACTGGAGATCACTAATTTGTAGGGTCACCGTAAGTCAGAAATTGCCTGATGGCTCATAACACTAACATGTGGAGGCAGAAGCAACTAGAACAATTTGTCCCACAAAGCAAGTACCACCTTTCCTGTGCATCCCAATCAACATAGCCTTGACTCTGCCATGCTATTTATTTTAAATACTAAATTGTTTAACATTTTAGAAAGAGAAGACATAATAATATATTATGGTGGAAGATGTCACTGAATCTCAAAGTGCAATTGCAACCTACTGAGATCTCTCTCCAAGCAAGGCAAAGTTAATATTGCACATTGTTGTGTGAGAAACAGAATAGACACTAATTAGTGGCTTGCATGATTGTTTAAAACAGGGGTGGGGAATCTTCAGCCCTCCAGATGTCTTGGACAACAACTCCCAGAATTCTGAGCCTATATAGCAAATGATAAAGGGCTGTGGGAATTGTGGTCCAAAACATTGGGAGGGCCAAAGGTTCCCCACCTATGGTTTAAAACATTACTATACATTCAGTCTGGTAAAGAGAGGTTCAACTAATTTTGTTGTTGTTGTTGTTGGTTCCTTTAGTCAAAAGCAAGATGACTGCAAAATACATCCTTGTGAGCCTAGAGGGAAGGGAGGAGTCGGTTTACTAGCTAACCCAGCAGTCCAACTGAAAGGGAATCTAGGTCATGTGAAATCTTCCTTTATGCCTGTCTGAGTAGCAATTGAGATAACATGGTTCAGGCTTAGGATTTCCAGTAGAGATTGCTGTAAAGAGAAAAGGAGGAACAGGAAATAATTTAAGGAAGAAAAACTCCAAGACGGCATTTTTGTGGCAAAAGAAGCAACATCTTGTCTTCTCAGAAATAAAATTTAAAAAAATTTGGAGAAAGAGCAAGCGGTCAGTGAGTGGAAGCCACCTAAGATTTCCTAGAATGGCATCACTGGAGTTGCAGTGAAGTAACTGTTGCAGCTACCACTGGGGAAGTGTAAGGTTGGTAGGAAGCCAGGCCTTAAGGGAGGAACCCTCCTTGAATGAGTCATGGAGCTCAGCATCAGGTTGCGATTAGAAGATTGTGCGGCCGAGTCTGAGGAAACAGAGAAATGCTCCAGATCACCTTTTAAGAAACTGCAGCACTCAAAAAGGAGTCCCCCCCCCCCCCGCCACATTACCTCTTCCTCACAGAATGCAGCTTCCTAATTAAATAAGCAGCCAGTTGGGTAGTAAATGTTATAACCCAGGCATGTCCAAACTTTGTCCCTCCTGATGTTTTGGACCACAACTGCCAGAATTCTAAGCCTAGATTGACAATGGCAAAGGACTGTGGGAGTTGTGGTCCAAAACATCTGGAGGGTTGAAGTTTGGACATGACTGCTATAACCCAGTTTGTTTTTTTTCATTCTTTTCTTCATATTTGGATACAGCAGCTCTAAACCATGATGCTGTGCTCCATCTAAGCCAGTCACCAGAGAGCTTTACCAGTTTAGTCTGCCAAATAGTTGCTCATCTCCTGCCCCATCATAATTAGCAGAAACACACAGTAGTATGGGACAGCTTTAGAACTCTTGTCTATGAACAGCTGCTGGTGTTCATAGACAAGAGTTCCAAAGCAGATTTTGCACAGTGTCACCAAGGGTGGCCGGTGTACTTCCTTTTTAACAAGCAAGCCCAAGAAGTCTTCAGCTGTGCAAAGCCTTATGGCAGAAACAGAAGTGACTCCATTGTATTTTGGGTCAACACTAGTAAGAGCATTTAAGACCTCCATCAGCTTATCAGAGGCCAAGACAATCACAGGCCTTTTCAGTAAAGCTTTCTGTTCCTTTAAAGACAGATTTTGTTCCATGTTCCAGTAATTTCAATAAATGCCATTGGTTGAAGACTCCACTAGCTATGCTGCTTTCCCTATTCAAAAAGTAAGAGAAATAATATTTTTTGCTATGTAAGGAGAAAGTGATATGAGGAGCCACTAATCTGGACAAGATACTAGCAAAAAGTATATGCATAATCACTGTTAACTTTTCAGCTTTCTCAGTTACTATTAATACAGAGGAAGAATGGGAAAAAATAGGATCCTCTTTTACATTACAATACTCTAGTTCCTAAATAGTTTATATCTTTGGATGAATTTTTATCTCCGTATTTTAGCAGTAAAATGAATTTGGAGTTCAAAAGGTATCTCAAGGGATATTACTGTTCAAAGATTAGATACGAAGAAAAGTGAAATTAAAGCATTATACCCAAATATACAGTAGTCTCACTGCCTAGGCTTTTGTAATCTTGCTTCTCTGTAAAAGAATACTTGGGTGATGTAGGGTATGAGGACACCATACACTTAGAGAATAGACTGAAGAAACCCAGCACTCAGAATATACTGCCTCATCCATCTTCTCAGGAGGCACCTGTACCTTGGGACATAACAAGTCATCTTGAGATCTGATGGAAGCTAATTGTCTTTTTGAGGCCAGATAATATTTTCATCAGCGTCCATAAGATTCTATGCAGATTAAGCACAGGAGCTACTTCGTGCAGTGATGGTTATCTATTGCACTCTATACAGTTAAGTATTGAATGGGTTTTTCCCCCCTATTTCTACACATCCTACCCTGTCTCATCTAAAAATATCTTAAAGCCACGTGTGCATGTGTATACGTGTACAGAGTAGGAATAATACCAATAAATTTACTGGAGATAGTATTCATGCATTGTACAATATTTTCTTTGTAAGCCACAGAGTAACACATAAGAAAGTGGAAAAAGTATTGAAACAAGGAGTATTATCTTCAACTTTCATCTGATTCAAAGCCAATAGGGTCAACGAGGTAGAATTGGCAGCTCTGAGCAGTCACACAGCATTTAGGTCACCAGTGGTAAGAATAGGAAACATTAGCTGGTTTGAGCACAGCTGCTTTTCTGGAATTGAAAGCTTTCCTGTTTACTGCCTGTTCTTGCTCAAAAACAAGAACAGTTGTTATGTGTTTGCTGCAAACAACAAATGCAGGCTTTAGAAATAAAAACCTCAAACCAGTGCTTACTTTTTTCACTGTTACCTGGCTTCTAAATCTTCACTGTCTGGACAGAAGTAAAAGCATTTTCCTAGGGAAACGGCATGAGTACAGCAAGAGCTCCCTGCTTTATTAAACAAAAATAAAATAAAATAAAATAAAATAATGTGCAGAGCAGAGGTCAAAACTTTGGAAGCTAATGTGCAGACCAGAGGTCAAAACTTTTTGGAAACCACCAACATGGAAGATTGTTTTTCTGCTCTGGAAATTATTTTAGAAGAAGGCACAAGAAACATGGTGATGGAGCAGTGACGCAAATATCATTTCCAATGCTATAAAACATGGGGAGATGGGTCCACAATCCAGCACACTTGTGTAATCACTTCAGTAGAGTTTATCAAGTTTTGGTGGGATGGGATTGTAGTGGAACTGAAGACACGACAGACAGCACAACAGCCTAACAATGCAGTGGCTGAGACCCTATCCACACAGCTACACTGCATAAGGCTGATGATGTCATCAGCTGCAGCAATTTTCTGAAAGGAAATTTTATGTTCCTTCCTCCATCCCCAATTGAGATACTGAGTTTCTCACAGAATGCTTTTGTGTGGTCAAAAAGCTGTTGAGGGACGTAATGGTGGGTGTTTGTAATTTTCAAAAGCCCTGCAGCCAAGGACATCATCAGACTTCTAAGCAGGATATCAGCTACTCTCTGGATGGGTTTTCATAAGCCATTTTATTTTATCCACATATCAATATACTGTAGCACTGCAAATGTCTTTCTTATATTAAACTGTGTTATACTTTGACATATTCTCTGCATTAGACACCCACTTATTCATATTTTATTATCTGCAGGTCTATTTTGGTGCTCAAAGCAAAGGAGAAACTAAGCTGGCCTCAACCACAGGCCAAGAGGGGCTTTGGTTTATGTCCCTCTTAGATGCACAACTGAAGGAAATTGCATACTAGCCCAGGGGTGTCCAAACTTTTTGCAAGGAGGGCCAGATTTGTTGAGGTGAAAATGTGTGGGGGCCAACCATCCAGCCGCATTTGGCCTCCGGGCCTGACTTTGGGCAAGTCTCTAGGACATGCAAGGAGGGAGTGAGTATGCTGCAGCAATGGAGATGGCAGGGTAGGCTGGGCAGGTGGCTGGAGGGGTGGACAGATGGAGGGAGGGCAGGCAAACCGTAAATCTGCAAGCTGATGTCTCCATCCAGTATGAGGAGGGGCCAGCTGGTGGGGATACGAGACAGGCTGAGCCATTGGGAAGAAGAGGCGGCGGGCCGCTCGAAATTTGAAAACAGGCCACATTTGGCCCCCGGGCCTGACTTTGGACATGCCTGTACTAGCCTAGGCACTGTCCAAGAGACCAAGGGGCAGTGGAAGGCTGCCCAAAGAGCCAGTCCAACCAATATGTAGTGAGATGGTTACCCATGACTATTTCAATACGTGGTGAGAACTCCAAGGCTGGAAGTATTCAAGAGAAAATTAGGCAACTGTCTACCAGATACACTTTGATTTAGATTCTTGCACTGGGCAGGGGTTTGGACTCAATGACCTTATAGGTCCCTTCCAATCCCATTATTCTATGAGTCTAGGAAACAGCAATTGGCCAAATTATTTGATGTTATTATTATTACATTTTTGCTGGCAGGACAAAATAAATCAACGGGGGGCTGTCATTCTAGACAGTGAAATGTCTTGACTTGGTAATGAAAGTCACAGGGTAGGTACCTCAACAAACACAGTTGCATCACTTTGTTTTCCACCTTAGCGGCCAGTGGCAGCATCCTATGTTATGGTAAGACTTGTAGTTTAGTCAAGTATTTAGCATGTTCTACTGCACAGCTGCAAGACGGCAAATAATTCTATGTATCTTACTCAAACTAAAACTGCAGCCTTGGCAGTTAAAGAGCAGTTAATGTGCAACCTGTTATAACTACATAATGCAGATATACTCATAGAACATCTGGTACACTTTAGAATTATTAAATAAAATAACATGTATCACACAGAGAGATTCAGATCATCAGCCAAACGGAATTAATTAAAACTACCAGCAAACAGCATTAAAAGATTTTTGAGTCCGTCAGTTATAAGACCTATTTATGACTTTTCTTCCAAGAAGAAGGCTATACATACAAGAAAGGAATTTACTGTGCTTTCTTGAACAGGACGATGTATCACTTTCTCCTAGCTGGTCCCTCTAGCCATTTTGTACTATAGTTCCCAAGGTTTCTGGACACTGGCTGGAGCTAACAGGAAATGCATTATCTGGGCACCAGGTTGAGGAAGTTTATCACAGATGCAGAGAAACCTCTTCTTTGCATCCTTTTCAAATGCACTTCAAGTCAATAGCACAGAGAAGATAGAAAAATGCAGGCATATATTTCACAACTACAGGACATCCTGCAGCCCATAATTTAGTTGTAACTAGTGTTCCCACTGGCTTATCCCAAAAAGGAAGCCTGGTAGAAATGGGGGGTTTACCTGGTGTGTAATAGCAACAGTAAGTGTATATTGGAGCAGTGGGGAAGCGATCAGCTGGTGAAGACAAAGCAGGGCAAAGCAAGATGGGCAAAAGCTTCAGTGCAACTATTTGCAGCTCACAGATACATTAAACAAATCTTCTTCCACCGGGCGATTTCCAGATGCATGGGACTGCAACATCGCCAGATGTTCCACTCTGTTTATATAAACATAAAACTAGGTTGGAGGGGGAGAAAACTGTCATTTTTAAAATTAAGTATCCTGTTATTTACTTTAACAATTCATTGGCACCTGGGTCTCTCCAGATGCTGTCAGATACAACTAGGATCAACTCAGACTACTGGGAAGATTGGCTTGGGGTGACAGAATTTCCATCCAACCCACCTGGAAGATGCCAGATCAGAGATGCCTGTCCTAAATCCAACTCAAACAATGCAGAATTGGTTGGTTTCAGTGGAGTTTGCTTGATCAGGACTCTTATGGGTATCAGGCTTCAAATCAGGGCTCTTTCTTGCTGTTGCCTTTTTTTGCTTTCTGCTGTCAGGAAGAAGAATTATAACCAACAACTGCGATGACAGCAAGTCACTAGCAGAGCTTTAAAAGATGATACAAGAGAAACATTTCAAGAGGTGCCAGGAGCATTATTTATTGGAGAAACTGCAGTGGTTATGTCGGGAGCTTTTCAGCTCCAGACAAAGCAACCTGTCTTTGGTTACTGGAGTCAGTTATTGCCTAGATTTTCAAGGGCTGCACAGATATTTGACTCCAAACAGGAATTCAACAAAATTCCAGACAAAAAAAAATTCAGTATTCAGCTGAACAGTTTCCCTTTGCGAAGGGGAAAAAGCAAGCTGCAAGAACAAGTGACATCCACAAACATCTAGTACCCCCCTACTTTAATCTTTTCCAGCATAAGCAGTTTTATACAGTATCTAGAGTTCTTTAAAAATCAGCTTTTCCAAAATAGTTTTCTGAATGAAGAAATTTTGAGCAGCAATATAGTTGACTTAGTAAATCACTTTACTCGTTTTCCTAAGATGCTTTTCTAACTAATGCATATAATCAAACATCCTTGAGAGGTCAATGGCAGTTCTGTTTGCATACTTTGACACAATGACTGGCACATAGCCACTCAGTAAAACTGCAGGCCTGAGCATCTAACGTCTTACAGGGTTCCTAAGATCTTAAAGAACCAATGTAGCTGGCTAACTGTGTGTGCATGCACATGCAATTCCAAAGCACTTCTAGTGCCCACATTTCTTCTGTTTCACATTCTATATTTCTTAGATTCTTCATCTTCCCAGTGCATGAAATGAAAGCAGTACGTTCATCTACATCTCAGTGCCAAAACCCAATGATGCAAAAGTCTTGTGATCAGGCCTACCAACTCACTCGCTCACTCACTTATTTATAAGCAGCTGCAAGGGGCTCAGAATTGGACTGTGTGTTGTGTCATTACAGTCATGACCGACTCTACATGATTCCATGTCCATGGAGTTTTCTTGGCAGGAGTACTGGAGTGGCTTGCCAGTTCCTACTCCAAGCGCCTACAGCACCTGGTATTCCCTGGTGGTCGCCCATCCAAGGACTAACCAGGGCCGACCCTGCTTAGCTTCCGAAATCAAGCGACATCGGATGTGTTTAGGGCATCTAGGCAGTCCAGAATTGGACTGGAAGACTAGAATTAGGAACTGAGGTTGGGGCAGGGGTAATTGTTTCCCCGTACACCATTTTACCAATTTAAGCTACTTTTTTCACCTCAGTAAGCTTTGCAGGTTGTGGAAATCCATATTGTGAAAACAGAACATGAGAAGAACATGACTGAATGCTTGTACATGAAGCAAGAACCTCACATAGAAAATCGATGTCACAGAGAAGACAAATTCTGTCCAATATACGTGTTACTCCCTACACACTGGGATTTTATTCTACTGGATGAGGGAAGATTCACTGATGGAGCACTGATGGATCTCAGCCATAGTCTGCGATCATACTACCCCAAGCACAGATCAACTCTTGAGTGAGAGCTAGACACTAATGAACAGCATTGATAGCCAATATAAACAGATGCCACATTATATACACAGATGATTCCCCCCCTTCCTCTTCGACCACATCAGCATGGGTCTTTTGTCTGTGGCAGTTCTCAACTTCCAAACCAGTATAGTAGATTCTTCAGCCAACAGGTTGTTTTTCCTTTCCTGTATTCTTTTGCCCATTTTTTTTTTTACTTTGAATAATCAGGTCAACAATCTGTACTTCTCATTTATGATTATACAAGCTGATACATTCTAGCTTTCTGCATTGTATGTGCTTCACTATTTTTCAGTCTTCATCCATTCAATACAATACTTCTTTGTTCGTTTTACCCTCTGTCTAAGAAAAGTTTTGAACCCTGGGGTGGGGGGATCTATGTTTTGAATTCTCTTGGGCTTTTTTTAAATAGTTAACAGTGTTGAGTCTAATAGAACTAAGAATACACCACACTATTTGTTCTGCATTGTAAAAGCTATTTTTAAGTTATAGCCTTTACGTAAAAATTCTAAAGACAGGGTATCTCCTTTTGCCGCCTCATCAAATATGAGAGCTGGCTATGTTCTGATCCAGATTTCCTCCCATGAATGTCACAAGACTTGCAGAGGAGATGGCAATGCAACAGCTACAACAATATGAGTATCAAGAGGAACAGAGTGAAAATGGAGCATGACCACCAGTCACAACCCTTTTCAGACTGTGCTACTGTGAGAAACAGGAGAATTCCTTCTTAATTCAGTGAGATGACAGAAAATCTCGAGAACAGGAGGGTTTAATCATTATTTACCTTTTCTTAAGACTTGTTTCTGTGGGTTTTTTCCTGTCCTAAATATTGGCTTATTTGCTTTTAGTTGTTACTCCTTGCCACCTCTTTGATTTTGCAATGGATTTAAATTGTTATAAGCTACTACAATATTAGAAATTTGAATGACAGAGGAATATAAATTATGTCACTCCTCATTTCCTTGATAATTAAAGAGAAAGCTTGTTTGCCCACTTAGCTTCCTTTAGAAGTACAGATCATTTGAGGTCTATAGGGCTTATGCAATACAGTATTTCAGTTTAATTGCAAACACGCAAGTTGAGCGTTGAAATCAGACAGCGTAGCATGCCAACAAAGCACCAACTCAACTGCCTTTCCAGAGAGGCAGCTCAGAACCACCAAAGGTATCTCCTCCCTCACCCATCTCTCAACTCTCTCTTCCACACTGTTTCTACAAAGATTACTATAGTTCTCTCTTTCTAAATTTTTATTTTTGACAATAAACAAACAAAATCAACTCCCAAAGGAACTACCTCCCTTTACTCATTTAGGAGGCAGTAAAAACACTATTTTCTAGGGAGTCCTTTCAGGTAGATACTAGTTGAATGCCTCACCTCCAGTCTCACTTCACTCCATGAAACTAGTTTGCGCCATTGGTTCATTTTTTAAAAACTATGCTTTTGGTACTTATGTTGTTATGTGTTCATTGCTCTGGGTAGCTCATTTTAGCTGTTTGTAAACCACCCCAAACAGTGATTTGGCATTAATGTGGCAGTATATACATCAAATAAGCAAATAAGTAAATAAATAAGTAAATAAATAAATAAATAAATAAATAAATAAATAAATAAATAAATAAATAAATAAATAAAGCAAAGTATTCTGCTTATATACTGCCCTATGCCACATCAAGTAGTCTCTGGGCGGTTTTCAGTTTTTAATTACAGTAATGCAGGCTACACATCCCCCCCCCGCCCCCAAGCAAGGTGGGTACTCAATTTACCGACCTCGGAAGGATGGAAGGTTGAGTCAACCATGAGCCTGCTACCTGGTATTGAACCCCAGGTCATGAGCACAGTTTTGCCTGCAGTACAGGCATTAAATAAATCTAATTTAGTTAGTATAGTTCTGTGATACGCATGTGCAGGCATGCAAGCACACAACTTGCCCTCCCCCATCCATAGGGGTGAGGAGGGAAGTGATGGGCCAACAATTTCAGAATATTTCTCACATTCCATGGTTGCCCCCAACTATTTTCTAGCCCTGCTGGACCACTACTGTCATTTATCCAATAAAATATTTGGTTGATTCACTTGAGCATCCACCATGGCGGACCTTTATAAACTGAACTCCTTTGATAGTCAATGTGTAGCTGTTATATTGTTATGATGACTGTCTGATTTGGAGGAATTTTGAAGGAAGAGTGAGCTAAAGTTTAATCCACCCTTGTCCAAACCCTAAATTCTTCCAAAAGAGATTACAGTCATCACAACATATATGGTACATATTTGTGCCATCATAACCCTGTCCAGCATGGAGGAAGAAGAAAATAATAATGAGAAAGGATGCACCAGAATTCCCAAGCAGTGCCACATCACAGCTCAGGAGTAAGACAGTACTTATTTCCTGAAATAATACAATCTCGTTGATAGGGCTGCCAAAAATTAGCCAGGATTCAAAGAAAGATGTGTGCCCACTGCCCTTCGAATTCTACTGTATGCCTAACTGTTGTAAGTAAACTGTTATCTAGAAAAATTTGTTCCATACCAAAAGTTCCAAAACTTTGGGATAAATCTATGTAGGAAGATTGCAAGATGGCACACCCTCATGAAAATGGAGAAGATTCTCCCATGCAGGGGTACATGACTTTAAAATCTGATATATAGATTAAAAGAGGAATGACTTCTTTTCCATCACCTGCATTCTTTTGTTGAATGCTAGATATGTTAAGCTGATAATGAGGGAATAATGGCTCTCTAAAACTGATGGAATCTACAGAATATTTATGTGTAGGCTCATACACACCCCAATGCACCCAACAGCAACCTGTTAAATCTATAAACTCAGTGTAGTAACAGGTGCTACGTGTGAAGCAATCTCTCCATACAGCTTTCAAATACTTTCACTGAGGAAGCAATTGCTAAGGTTTCAAGCCAACAGTATTCCCCGGAGACTAGATAAATAAGGGAAAACAGACTAAAGAAAGGAAAGGCAGCTGTTTGGAAGTGAACTGTAAAACCATCTGTACCACACTCCTGAGGAACCTTAAAGGGATATGACTTTACAATCAATTTTGGTCTAGTGAAAAGAACACACTCAAGGCATGAAACAAATGTGGAGTATGGTAATACAAATGGTGTATAAACCAAATGTGGAAGTAGGAGATCTGAAATGCAAGCACACCTAGGTCGAAAAGCCTTCTTTGCAAGGATTTAAATGTACAATCTGAAGCTGGAAGAACTGTTTCAAAGATGGGCTCCTCCTCTGAACCAATCAAGCACCAATCATTAACAGAATTCCCCTTGCTATCCAGACAATGACCCTCTTATGCCATTTTGCATGGCTTTTTTAATGGGTTCCTGGATCCTTTCAACCCATCCCAAACCCTTGGCTTATTTTCTGGTCATTGAGAGCAAAGTTTAGTAATGTGGTACTTCCCATTTGCAGAGGTCATCTGCAGAAGGAGGCCCCCAACTGGAAGTTTTCAGTGTCTCTCTTGGTAGTATTCAGTTCTTTTTCAGTGCAGAACGCTTATTCATGTTGGTGTGATGGATGGAAGCAGGACAACACTTCAGGTCAACTGAAGTACCCTAAGGAGAGCTCAAGAACTTGCAGTTTAGTGCTATACCATCTCTGCTCTGGTAGACAGCTATTTGGATGCAAATGCAAGCAAAACTCATGGGGTTTTTCTTGGTGGGGGAAAGCAATACAAAAAGGGAATGGATAAAGGTGACACAGGCGCTGCATTTGAGAAGTTTCTGTGTCAACTGCATGAAACTTTTGGGTGCTAGATCTCAATCAAATAAGAGAAAGTACTTTTTCACCTAGATGATCACTAGTCTGTGGAACTCCCTGCCAGCAGAAGTGGTGACAGCTGTCAGCCTTGACAGCTTTAAGAAAGGACTGGAGAAGTTCGTGGAGAACAAGGGTATCAATGGCTATCATTATGGATGCCTAAGGACAACCTCTGGGTTGGAGAGATAGGCAGAATATCTCTCAATGCCATTTGTGGGGAATCTTAAGCAGGTGAAAGCATCTGCTTGGGATAACCCTGAAGCAAATGGTGAGCCACTGTGTGATACAGAATGCTGGACTGGATGGGCTGCGGCCTGTTCCAGCAAGGCTGTTCTTATATTCTTATGCTATTAACTGCAACTGTGCATACTGAACATATAACATAGGGATATACTATCTGTTTTCCCCAAGATGGGACCAAGTGCAAGAGTGACACTTTCAGATCACAAAATGTAATTCTCCTCCAACTGTGAGTAAAGCAGAAACTGTTAAGTTTTACAGCTTGTCCTTATTTTTCCATAGTTCTTCCCCATGAGAAGCTGCAGGAAAGCATGCTTCAACACTTTTAATGAACTTCTTTTCCCTTTAAAACTAATTATCCTAGCACTATTTATACTGGATGGGAAAGATCAATGTTTAAAGAGATGAGTCTACTGTATTGTGAAATTTTCTAACTGAAATGTTCCCTGTGACTTTATCTGCTAGTGGAAGCATTTTGTTATTATTCACAAAAATTGCTGCCTACATTTTTTTACTCTCCTTGCAGGTGTGGCTATGGGAGGGGGGTCTGTCATGATAAGCACTTCTATTTCCAGATTTACCATGACGCCAAATAATATATATGCATTCAATGGAGGAAAAGGAGCACATTTCTTATTTCAGTGCAATAGTTTTTAATAATATGCAGACATTAATGGATGGATTAAATGGATGAATCAGCCAAAAATCCATATAATTAATTAACTGTGATTTCTTTAATTGGGTGACAGCCCTAGCCTGCTGCCATCATGTCTAGCCTGCAGAGTTGTTGATTAGGATCTTCCCTTCTGAATTTGTCACTAGGGAGTAGGGATCAGATTTTATAGGAGTATGCAGGTGCTATACAATGTTCCTCCTCATGTCTGCATGATTGCTGCCTAACCCCAGCAGTTAAGTTACTGCTTGAATTAGCAGGCTTCAACATGAGTAGATGTCAAAGCCTGCTATTTTAAGTGACATGGTGACTGAACTCTTTCCCATCAATATATCTCCTTGGGAAAACAGGCCTATGGTCTCAAGCTTGCAAACTTTTCTGGGCATAAATGTTTCTCATCTTCCCACTGGAAGCAGAACTTGCTGTATAGGCATTTCAACTTCCAAGGAAGGATCAAAAGGATGAAGTTATTAGTTCTATCAGCTCTTCATAAATTCAGGTTGGTGGAGAAAAGGTGTGGAGTGGAGAACACACTCACACAAAGCTTTGATGGTGTCCTTTACATGCGCATGGTAATAAGAAGCATGACAATGGACAGCAAAGAAACATTCAGAATACATTAGAAGACTGGTAGCACGTTATCTTCAGAATGAAACTGAGCCTAAACTGTACATTACAATTAGAGCTGCTTCTAAAGCCTAGGAAAACCTTAATAAGAAAAATGTGCTCAGAACTTTGCCCAATCCAGAGACAGAAAGCTTTACCTTTTGGATTGTACCTCCCAGAATGGCAAAGACAGTGTAACTAGAGCTACGCTGCTGCTGCTGCATCTGTAGTAACACCACCACCAACATTTATCATCTCTGACCAAACTGATGAACAACACACTTGGTCAACAAAGACAAATATGTAAAACACATCAACAGCTTTCACAAAAATTTAAAAATGTTGTTCCAGAAATTGATAAATGTCAACTGCTGGTTCTTTTATTTTTCTGTACACATGGCCATTTTATCAGTTTGGAATTTGACACATTGTTAGACCTCAATCCCATTCTTAGGGAAAGTCCTAGAGCGGCCTCACAGCTACAGAGGTTTCTGGATGAGATAAACTACTTGGATCCATTTAATGGCTGTGGCCAGGAGCGCATTTGCACAATGATGGCTAGTACACAAGTTATGTCCGTTTCTTGAGAAACCATCTCTGGCCACGGTGACACATGCCCTATTGATTTTAATTGGTATCCCGGATAGACTACTGTAAAGTGTTCTATGTGGGGCTACCAATGAAAAGTCTCAGGAAATAATAATAAAAAACCCAGTGCCGACTGGGCCCCAGGGGCCGTGCAGTTGGCGCTGAAAAAACAAACAAACACTGTGCTACAGCTGTAGTGCGGGACCAGGAAACCCAGAAGTAAATAAATAAATAAAATAAACATAAAAATAAAAAGGAGTGCCGACTGGGCACAGGGGTGGCCTGTTCGGCACCCTAAAATAGTAAAAAATAAAAAAATAAAAAATAAATAAAAGAAGCATCCACCCGGCCCCAGGGGGCGCACATTGGGCGCTTGGGGGGGGGAAGAGTGCCAACCGGGCCCCAGGGGTGGCCTGGTAGGCACTCTAAAATAGTAAAAAAACAAAAACAAAAAACAAAAAAGAAGTGCCCACCTGACCCCAGGGGCCACGCAGTGGGCGCTTGAAAAAAATCAAAAAAGAAAAAAAGGAGCACTGACCAGGCCCCAGGGCTGGTATGGTCAGCACCCTAAAATCTAAATAAATAAAAAAACAGCACCAACCAGGCCGGAACACGGAAGTAAAAAAAAAAAGATAAATAAAAATAAAATAAAATAAAATAAAATAAAGGAGCACCACCGTGGCCCCAGGGGTGGCCGGGTCGGTGCTCTAAAATTAAGAAAAAAATAAAAAATAAAAGAAGTGCCCACCCCACGGCCCCAGGGGCCGCGCGGTGGCCACTTGAAAAGAAAGAGGTGCTGGCCCCATGCCAACACATCAAAAAGTTCCTGCAGTGGGAGCCAGGAGCAGCCGCCCGCACCTCTTTGAGCAAATTTTCTTTTTTAATTCATTCGAACTCGAACCTGAACCGAGCCAAGGGTGGGCCCGAACCAAACAAACCCGAACCATGGGTTTTCTGGTTTGTGCCCATCTCTATCCCCTATTAAAGCAGCTCCACTGGCTGCCAAGCAGCTATTAGGCACAATTCAAAGTCCTGACCTTAACCTACAAAGCACTTTAGCACCTAGGTCCTAGCTACCTCAAAGATCGAATCTCAGAGCATGAACCAGCTTGGGTGTTAAGGTCATCAGGAGAGGCCCTTCTCTCCATCCTGTCACCCTCACAGGTATGTCTCGTGGGAACCCATGAAACGGCCCTCTCAGCTACTGCACCCAGACTTTGGAACTCCCTCCCACTAGGGGCCAGGACTGCCCCATCTCTGTTGTCTTTCCGGAAACAGGCAAAGACCTCGGAATGCAATTTCGGAATGCAATTTATTGTCATTGTATAAATACAACGAGATTAAAAGTGCTATCCAGTCAGTCATTCACAAAACCCAGCATAAAAATCCAAGACGTAAAATCTACAATATAAGAACAAACCATCCATACAGATACTCCAACATTCACATGCCGAACATCACTTACACTCATTTAAAACTGACATAAAAACCAAACATACACACACAGCCCTACATTCTTTCACCTGGCAACATTCATACCCAATCTATAAAAACTACAATTTAAAAACAACAACAGCCATACACAATCCCCCATAACAATATATATGTAACACATTCAACACTAATATTACCCGTCAATTTAATTTTTAACAGAATTTAGCATGGTTACTGCTATTGGGTAAAAACTATTCCTGAATCTTTCTGTCCTTGTTCTAATAGATCTATACCTTCTGCCTGATGGTAATGGTACAAACAGAGAGTGTCCAGGATGAGAAATATCTCCTACAATATTCTGAGCTTTCTTAAGACAGCGGGAGCTGTGTAATTCCTCCAATGTGAGGAGTGGGCATCCGATGATCTTCTGTGCCATATTGATAACCCGCTGGAGCGATTTCCTCTGAGCCACCGGAAACAGGCAAAGACCTTTCTCTTCAGGCAAGCTTTCCCTGAATGATGGACTACCTATTATGTGTTTTTCATATGACTCTATAGGATCACATGGACTTTGTGTTTATAACCACTTATAACATTGTGTGATTACATTGACACTATGTTTTTCAATGTTAGCTTCCATCACTCATAACTTTAAATGGAATTTTACTCTCCTTTTAACTGCTTGCATTCTCTTGTAGCTTTTATGTAATGTTGTCTATTAATGCTGTAAAATGTCCCTCAATTCCTTGTTCTCAAATACTTGAACATGTCTTAATTGTACTGGACTGTATATTATCCCTCATTACTGTAAGCTGCCTTGGGTCCTTTTCCAAGGAGAAAGGCGAGGTAAATAAATAAAATAATCAGTAGATTGTGGATCCCATGCTTGAAATTTCCTCAACAAGTATCTTTTTAAAAATGGAACATAGTTTTAAGGTTTAGGATATCTTTCTTTATTTTCTGCAAGTTGTATTTACTGAAGCTCCATCCCTAACCTCTTTAATACTTGATTAAACAATACATTCTTTAAATTGAGAGAAGGAATAGGCATTAATTCATGTAAATCTTAATCATATATTTCTTCTCATACTAAACATAGCATTAATCAGATTGCAAGGAACTTTTTCAGGAAAGACTAGGAGAACTTTGCAAATATTGCGTAGAATTTTATGTCTTTCCTCCCTCAACACACACAGTGAAAGCTACTAGTTACATTACAGAACAACATACTGTAATTACCTTTTTAAATCCAAAAAGCATTTTTTTCCACTAAATTCTACATATAACTCCAAAGAGGAAGGAATGCTAACTTTTAAAGCCTAAGTAGCTTGATTTATTTATTTATTTTAAGTCACTAAGCTACCAAAAACCTGTAGCAAGATCATACTTATTTTCTGAAGGAGGATCCAAATTGGCAGAGAGGTCTTTGGAAGTACATATTTTTTTCACGTTCTCTTGATCTCAGTGTGTGGATATTCATTTAACAGCTGTTTTATGTACAAGTGTGTTTTTTCAGGCACATACTCTTGCATCATAAACAGATTAAAAAGGAGAAGGTAAGGGATGGGGGGGGATCTTCTAAAAATCCAAAAATCAAATTAAAAACAAGATGTTCCATTTCTTCCTATCTGCTGTAAATTATCTATTTTTCCCAAAGGAGACCCCCCACCCACCCACACCACACACACACCAATTTTAAAGCAAAAATAAAAAAAAACCATACAGGAACTATTAAATTACTTTAAAGGGTTACACTTCTGCTTTCACAAATGTGCCCTCACCCATACACACACACACCAAAACAAACCCTTTAATCTTTCTATAGTTAAAAGATTATTTTGCTTAAACGTAATTGATGTAGTTACATAATTAAATGTTATATTTTCAGCCTGTAATATAACTTATGTTTGTTTTGCAGTAACACTTTTTACCAGTGATTTTTCTAAACACTTTTTATAAGAACAATTTCTTCAAAAACATCTGCACTGAATCTGTTTTTCACCGGGCTTTTCAACAAGAAAAATATGGGTGGAAAAAAATTCACTACAGATAACCATCACTCAAGAAACTGGGGGTTACAGTTTATAATACTGTACCTTGTTACCTGAAACCATGTTATATTGCTCATTATTAATATGCTGTCTGGGCAGTGTACTGAAAAAGAATTAAAACCATAAGTGTAAACAAATATGAAACAAACATGAACTTAAAAACAACTTAGCTGTGAATGCGTGGCATAATTTGCATCCCACCTGCCTCAAAGTAGCAGATGCCAAGATGCATCTAGTCTGCCTGTTGCATTTACTTCACTACTTTTATTCTAATATTCATTTTAAAAGGATATGAGGTAGTTCCCATGCAAGTGTGAGAGAGAAAGCAGACCTGAGAATTTTTTCTCTTTGCTTTCTTGATCACTCCGTTATTATTTGTATCCTTGTGATTCCCAGATTCGTAGAGTAGCCTTTCCTCATCAGTTCATCTGATGAAAAATTCTCATAGATCAGTCAGGCATTCCAACCTTCCCCCCCCCCCCCACAGATCCCTGTGTACTGCAGAATATTATTGGATGTCGATCCTTGTCAGGCTTGTGGTGCCTTCCTGCTGCTCTACTCAAACCAAGAGTAGATTCCCAAAACTTAAAAATGCAATCCAGAACTCCCCTGCGGCGATGTGCAAGATGAATATTAATGCTGGAGTACGGATATATTTCAGGAATGCTAATCTGCAATTACTGATACTGAGTTGGTCCAGGCAAAACACTATGGGCACAACTACACTGGAAAACCAAATCCTAATGACTCAGTTTTTGCTGCAATTTGATTCACAGCCAGTTTCAGATTTGTTATCACTATCAGTAATCATGTAGAGCAGTGATGGTGAACTTTTTAGAGACCGAGTGCCCAAATTGCAGTTTAAAACCCACCAATTTTTTTTGCAAAGTGCCAATACAGTAATTTAACCTGTATACAGGTGGCTATGAAGAGCTGATGTCAGGTGCCCACAGAAAGGGCTCTGAGTGCCACCTTTGGCACCCGTGCCATTGGTTCGCCATCACTGATGTAGAGGCTGTGGATAGATTTTGGTGTACACCATTCAAACTGGATGTGACATGAGTCACATTCAGCCCACTGCCTTCTTTCTTTCCTTCTTTTCATCCTGCCTCAGCCAATCCTTTCTTCCTCTGGTATTGCCTCTCCTGATCCTTTCATGGTTCACTGTGAAGTCAATTTCTCATTTAAGGCTTCAGACAAGTACATTTCTCAAAAAACTTTTCTATTAAAAAAAGCAACATGGAAAGGTACTTAACAGAACATTGAAGGTTTGAATGGTAATTTGGCAGAAACATAATTCACATACCAGAATGATTCCATAACAAGGATCACCACTTTCCCATTCCCCTGTTACTCTTTTTCTTCTTTTAACATGGTTTTAAACTTTTGGCATGATAAACTGTGACTAGAGATGAGGTAATTCCTGCATGTGTTACTTGAAAGAAAGGATAATGAGTACTGGATGGGAGAGGAAAGTGATTTTAATGGCACTATCAGACATGTCAGGTAAGTGACAAATAGCACCAAGCTTCAGATTCACAACAAATGGGCCTTTTCACATAATCTAATAGGATTCAGGAGTGGTACCTATTCTTCTTTTTCTTAGCATTTGTCCCACTTGGTGGTGGGTCCATTATTTTGGTTTTTGTCTTTCACTTGCACACACACAGAGAGAGGGGGGGAGAGAGAGAGAGAGACAGAGAGACAGAGGACAAGCACTGTATCCACAGGGGATGAATTCTGGGACCACAGCGGATAGCAAGACCTGTGGATAAGAGCAAGCACTCTTATCCGAGAATAATAATAATAATGGAGGTGACAAGGGTGGTGGGGTGCACAGGCAAAAGCTTTCAACCCTGACACCCCCCAAACTCCTGGTAGTGCAGCATCAGCAGCAAGGGAGGAATAAAGTTTTTCTTCTTCTCCTCCTCCTCACTGCCACCAGCCAGCCAGCCACACTCTTGGCCACCAGGCTTGACAGCCACGGTAGTGAGGAGGGAACAAAAGAAAAGAAAACTTACCGGTGCCAAGTTCTCCTCACCACCTCCATCGCCAGCCAGCCACCCTCTTCACCGCTGGGCTTGGTGGCCAGCCTACGGGGCAGGGACGGTGAGAAGGGCTCAGCATTGTTAAGTTGTCTATTGTTTTCTTCCCTCCTCACCACTGCAGCCGCTGCCGGCACTCAGCAGCTGGCCTGTGGGGGGGGGGTTGGCAAGGAGGCAAAAAAAAACCCACATACAAAAGAAAGCTTATCAATGCCAAGCCCTCCTCGCTGACAGCCGGCCACCCTCTTCGCTGCTGGCTTTGTGGCTACTGTTTGCAACAGTAGCCTGCTTTATGGCTACTGAATTATTTTTAAAATATTTCCCCCCTCAATCCACGGATAAGTGAATCAGCGGATAATGATCCAGTGGATAAGGGAGTCATAATGTATTGCACACCTGTGTGTGTGTCTATCTATCTATCTATCTATCTATCTATCTATCTATCTATCTATCTATCTATCTATCTATCTATCTATCTATCTATCTATCTATCATCATACTCATGGACTGTCACTGATGTACTCCATCAGTTTTAAATATACTGTACATCAGTGACAGTCCACGATGATGATGATGATGATGATGATGATGATGATTTCAGCTTGGCAGAGGATTTGGGGAAATGATTTATTTACCAGCATCCTGTTGCACTTATTAGACCACTTTTAAACAGAAAGGTTTGATGTGCATCTGTTTCTGTGATCAGACAGGCTGGAACCAATTCATCCTCGATCAACCCTGCCCATATCAAAAAAAGTAGAAGCCCGTGACTGTGGTTCATAAAAGTATGTACAGTACCACCCTATGGGTGGGTGTTGCTTGATCACAATCTGGAGGAACAGACCAGCCTGTTCCTGCAGTGGACCAAACAAACAGCAAGCTAAAAGCTCATGTCATCATCACTGTTAGCTTCTCAATTCCTCCCTGGGTTCTGTCCGGGGTCCTGAAAGACTATGTCTGATGACCCTTGGTACTAGAATCCTGACTTACTATTGACACAAATTCTGGCTTTGTCTGTCCAATCCACCTCTCTCCACTTTGTTACTTCATTGTCTGAGGATTCCATTTCTCCAAATCTTCACTCACATATACTGGAAAAAATTCTAATGGAAATTTATCCTAGCATAAATGTAACTGCTTAAATTGTTCAGCCAAACTGTCACAGATTAACAAATTGCCATTCATACTGTATATTGTGCATCAGGTTGCGTAAATGGGACACAAGCAAGAATGCAAGCAGAAAAGTATTAATCAGTGGGAATGTCCTGCTACTATTTACACAATCCCCCATAAACTGTCATAAAACTCAGATAAGATTCTGGGTATTACTACATTTTATGTCAAGTGCTGCAAAAGTTTAAATCCCTGGGAAGTAAACAGTAAGAGGAGGAGTAATCGGTAACATTTCAACATAATATTAAAGCAAATGTCTATCTAACCAAATATTGCTTTGATTTATTGCAAGTTGTCAGCCTCACAAGACAATCTTTGGGCCAAAAGAGTTTGAATCAGAACAAGGCAAGGAAACGTCTGCCTCAGAGGTCCAAGACCTATTTCCTGCTCAGGGCTCTGGGCAAGCCCCATCTTCGCTGTAGACTCCTCTTTCCACTAGCATTTGTCCTAGGACTATTCTCAAGAGATGCTCAAACTGTGAATCTCAAAAAAGAGCATGTCGAACAGTGATGAGGAATAGCAAGGGTTCCTTTAACTAGCTTTGCTCTCCTTTGTAGAGAGGAGCAGGAAGAACAAAGCCAACTGGCTATAGCAAGTGCCAGCTGAGCATGCTTCATCTCTTGCCAGTCTTCAGAACGTGGTTAGCCAAAGTACCAGGTGGAAAAGCTTTGCCTGGCACGTCGGCCAATGACCTCAGAAATATGAGCATGTCATATTATTTCAACTGGCCCATAAAGGGCTGCAGTTGGGTATCTCTTCTCCCCACAATAAAGTAGCACCCTAGTGCTGACATTAAAGAACTTGTCAAAGAAGATTGTCTAGTAGAAAACTGACCACCCAGGGTAGAAATAGCTTGCTAGTTCACCATTACCTCTTTTCATCAATTTTGAAGCTCCAAAAGTTGCAAATGCCCTGTCTTCTCAGCCTACTTGTATCTAATAAAGCCATCCTGCCCAGGAAAATTCCAAGGGGTGGAGGTCACATTTGGCTCCCAACAGGGACCTAAAAAGACCACTCCATGCTCCAACAATCAGAAAGTAACAACAAATAATAATGGGGTTTGGGGCAGGGTAGTGTGTGCTTACTTTGGTGTTAAACAGGTCCAAGCAGCCTCAAAAAGAAGTAAATGAGCCACATAACTGGAGGGTGCAGGAAGCCTTCAGCTGGGAGACATCTGGATAACAATGCTAGGAATCCCAGTGGAAGCCTGAAGACCACAATTCAGCCACCACCACCCTACTTTGGGACTGGCTATTCATACCCTCAGAGATGAGGAGAACTTATAATGAAAGTACCAAGAAACCAACTGCAAAACCATCTCTATGAATACTGAGCAATGATTTGCACCCAGTTCAACTTTGGCCTATATAGGTAAGCTATGTATACAACTCCCCCCTTTCTGTGTATAAACTCCTGTGTCACTTATATCCCTTGATTCTTCTTTCAAATTATGGCAGAAGTTTTCAAACAGTTTTCCATACCATTGTTCTGGAGGCCTAAGGGAAAGTTATAGAACAATTCAGAATGTTGGTACTTGGCACTATGCTTGCCTCCCTGGAGCTTTGCCCCCAATTAAAGAAACCAAGTCTCTTTCAATAAAGACTGCATTTACTAAACAGACTAAAAAATCCTGGCCTAGGACATATGACTTTTTTTTAGTACAGTGTAAGCAGAGTGTACCATTTGGTTCCTAAAAATTCAACAGTTAAAAGTGCATATTTACAGTGGCCTGACAAACAACACTATAGCACTGGTTTTGCTGAAGAGTTTTATAGATACTGTACTTTGATTTTTCAGAATATACAACAAAAGTATAAGTTGTCTGCCAAGACCCACAGCAATTTTCAAGTGAGACATATATGTACTGTACATATACCGGCAGTATGCACTGGGATAAGAGTGGCACATAAATAATACAAATAAACCAGGCCTGCCCAACAGGTAGGCCATGGGCTACTGGTAGCCCACACAGGGTTCAAAAGTAGCCCACTGGCCATCAATAAAAAAAAGTGAGGGGATAAATTCTCCACCCCTCCCTCCCCCATCCCAAGGACCACCACTGCCCCAGCAAAGTTCTGGGTCTGCTAGCCCATTGTCTCAGCTGAGTGGGGTAGTTCAAGGCCATGGCGCAGTCCCCTGTTCCCCCCACCGGCCAGATGATCAGTGTGCCACTGTCTTGTGACCAGCTGAGTCGCTGGTGCGGAGTGGAGGGAGGAGAGCGGTGAGATGTGGGGTTGCAGGTGTGCCCATCCTTTGTGCAGTGAGATCTCCCTTCTTCCCCCCTGGAGAATTCCCTCCATAATGGATTAATTGATTTTCAATGCATTCCTATGGGAAATTGCTGCTCTACTTACAATTTTTTTACTTATGACCATGTGCTCGGAAGGAATGGATAAAATTTGTAAGTAGAGCTTTTAGTATAGTAGCCCTCGGGCACTTTGGGATGGAAAACGTAGACCTCGACCTGTTCAAAGTTGGACAGCCCTGAAATAAACCAAACCCCAACCAAGAGATGAATCATTGAGTAGAATTCCTTTTAAAATACAGCTAGCTGCTTGCTTAGCAAGAAAAGTCTCGTTTTGCTTCTATGCGCTATATTTTTACAGTCTTGAAGTGTTGAACCAAAGCCCAATTTTGAATTGTTTCAGTAGATTCCAAAGTTGTTGATACCATGTTCACCCAACACAGTCCTTGTCCTGGATGATTGTAGAGAACAAGTTGTGGCTTCTATGAAAATTAGGATGCATCATATTCTGGTCGAAAGGACAATCTTGCAGTTCATAGCTGACAAGCTAAGAAATGCCTTTTCTGGGAAAGGCAGCACCCATGCTCCTATCTGTAAAGGTAACCAACTGCTCCTCTGTATATTCTGTCTGTTTGTTGCTTGCAATAAACTACATAATCAAGCACTCTAGCAACTGGCTTATTTTCTCTTTACTTCACCCACTTCAGTAGCTTGATTCCTGCCATAATTTAGTGTACATTTTGGTTAAAAATCCCAACACAAGATCCAGCATAAAATTAGCTTAAGAACTAGTAAAGAGGACAAACTAGAAAATGAATCTCATTTTCTGATTAAGTGGGCTAATTTGTAAAAATTAATTTATTCACTTTTGTTATAAATGGAGTTGAACCTATGACTTTTTAGCAATTTTTGATTTGTTAATTTATTGGGCTATAAAATGGCCCCCAACACACCTGGAGGCACTAAACATAGAGAGAAGCATCCCCTCACTCTCCTCTGTAATCCATACATACCTGGGGAAGACTGGATTTTTGATGTCTGAGTTATGCACCCACAAATAGGGCCTCCCAGGAACATTCTCCCCAGGCACATAAAGGTTCCAGAGATGCAGAGAAGTTTCCTCCCTCCTCTGAAGCCCACCACCCACTAAACCTTGAGAGAAGCCTTTCTTCAAGTCTGGTGTCTCTGAGTGTCGGGGGGGCACTTTTCTGGAGGGGGACCTCCTTGGGGGTACATAGCTTGGACTTCAGAACCCCAATCTTAACCAAATGTGAAGGGCTTGCTGAGGAGAATTAGGGGAAGCACCCCTCCAAATTTGGGTCTCCAGATGCCAGGGGGATTTTTTAATAGCATTTAAAATAGGAAATGCATCAATTCATTAAATTGTCACTGGGAATTCATTCATTTATTTATTGATCCTCCAGTGCAGACAAATCATGAATAATGACAAATCACTTTTTAAAATTCATCCCCATCTCTAATATGTCCCCTCACATCGCATACTTCTGGCATTTGCCCTTCCACCTGTGCCCTTTATTATGGCTCTCTGGTGGACCATCATGTCCCTCTATAGCGTTATTGCCTCTTTCCAACCTGTCATCATTTGAAGGGTCAAAAACATTTAATAATAGTAATTTTATAGCCCTGTGGATCAGGTTCAACCACTGTCAAGGAGACATGGTGGACAATCAAACTCCTAGGCTCTGGCACAAACCACTGAGCTATACAGCCTTATTTTTATCATAATAATTCATCTTTAGCGAGTTATTTTCCACTTCCTGTTCTTTCTTTCTTTTTCTTTTTCTCTCTCTTTCTTTCTTTTTCTTTCTTTCTCTAATATAAGAGCTAGTTTGAAGCTATATTGCCATCTTCCTCATATCAAATACTAGCAACCTGGTTCTGTTTCAGGTCATATGCATGCCATCCCTTTTATGCATGACTTACTTGACCAAGAACCTCATTTTATTTTCATGAAAGCTGTATCATTCCCCTCTCCCAGAGAAAGCTGGGCATTTTCTGATTCCTTGATTAGCTCACACGCCATGTGGCTAACTCGGTAGCTTACAATTATTTGCAACTAATCCTGGGAGAAGAGACAGCCTGTGCAGCCCTGGGCATGCTTCACAGCCTCAGAATGCCCCCAGAAGAAGGGAATAGTAAACCAGTTCAGAATACTCTATACTGTGCCTTGTAAACCCTAGAGAGGGTCAGCAAAAGTTGGAATTGACTTGGCAGTGTGCCATTTCAACTTAAGTTTAGAGGGAGTCAATTTTCTGACCACCCATTTACCCTGAAAATGTACAAGAATTACCAAACCAGAAGTCGGAAGAAGCCCATTTCCAGTTTCCTTAGTAGGGAGGAAAGTTGGGAAATGTCTGTGGAGCCCAGAAACATATTCTAGCACAAAAACTCTCTTTCTGGAGACTTCCAGGAGTCAAGATATTTTGCTTTAGCAAATGGCAATCAGGGTCAGGGTACTGGTGCTGGGGCCATAATTTGCCCATTTTTGTATTGTGTTCTCCTCTTAAGGCATCCAAATCAGATTCCAACATGCTAAAACACTGAACAGCTAAATTCAGACGAACATTTTAGTCTTCAAAACAGTTAACAATCCTCTCTGAGATATTATAATGTATGGGTAGTTATTACTATAACATCAGCTTTTCAAAGTTCTGAAGCAGTACTTTTTCTCTTTTTTAAGTTTGGGAAGGAAGATGCACATTGCACAGAATAAAACAGGGAAAGGTCTATTCCCATTCCTAGAAGTAGCCAGTTGTTATTGCAAGGATATATGCACCACACTTATGGTGAGATGGATGGAACAAGACAACAGTTATTGTGAAGTTTAGTTTAACTGTGGGTTAAATGCAGTGGACCTTTGAGAACTCCTTGTGGTCCCCGTCACCTGTCA
Organism: Phrynocephalus versicolor; assembly: GCA_023846285.1. Classification (NCBI taxonomy): domain Eukaryota; kingdom Metazoa; phylum Chordata; class Lepidosauria; order Squamata; family Agamidae; genus Phrynocephalus; species Phrynocephalus versicolor. The sequence continues at coordinate 72,380,844 of JAHTLZ010000204.1, forward strand.
AAACTGGGAAGCACAGTCATATTCTAGCAAGCTCGGGTTGATTCTATTTTCCTTGACCAGACACCATACAACCAGTCTTCCTTACTAATTCTTCCGCATCATTGATCATCTGCTAAGGCTCAGCCATTCATTTCTTCTACAACATTCTTGTGGCTCCTACTCATTTTGCTCATCTGTTTGCCACTCCCGCTAATTCAAACACAAAACACATAGCAAGATGTCCCAGTCATCCACCTGGACTCCAGATCATAACTTCTAAAAACAATGGTCCTCTGTCTTGTCTTGCCATACTTTACCTTTTTTTACTACAATGTGAATGAATGCCTGTATATCTTACTGCAACATTTGTATGGCAATTCCATGTGTGGGCAGTTCTGCAGTGTAGCGCACAATTGGAAACACAGGAAGGATCAGTGGGAAAGTTCTGTCATTCTCCCTCCAGATTCTCTCTCCATGGGTGCACAGAAGATAGTCACTTACAAAGAAACTTTACAGAGCAGAACACAGCAATGTATGACTGTCTTTAAGAACAACTTGGAAGTCTCAAGTAACATAGAATATGGGCTGCCCTTATACTGTTGGGAGATGGTTGAGTGGTTCATGGTAGTCATTACATTTCTAAGCCCAATTTGGAGCACCAGTGGTACTGAACATCACAGTTAAAATAGTGATCAGATCTGGAATTTGGCTTTTTGATCTTGGACTTGGCAACAGCACTGGCAAGTGAATTCACTGGCATCTAGGAGAGGGTTTTTTAAGTAGACATTTTTTAAAAAAAAAAGCAAACAGTTTACAGGTTTCTTGTCCAAGGATAATAGAAACTATCAATGAACTACTGAAAAAATAGCTATCCAGTAGAAATCTCTCTAGATGCCTTCTTCTCTTCTGATGTAATCCATGTACATGTCTTGGAACTAAGCCACGCAACACTCAATGGGTTGATTGCAGATTAACCTGGTTGTACTCAAGTTACAACTGCAGGGGTAATCCTACCATTCAGCAAATGAGACAACTCCCTCAAATTAAACTGCATGTCCACTCAACTCCTGTTGGAATGGATGGGGGGGGCATTTTGACTGTTGCCTCAGACAGCAAAATATTCTGGGCTCAGTCTACCTCAGAGGAATCAGTCAGAGAAGTTATTTATGACTGAAGTTCCACTGGTGTCATTTAGGACCTAATTCAAATAATTTAGTCAATCTTAAAAGCCAGGCAGTACATAATTCTACGTATTCACAAAATTACAGCATTAAAATCTCTTAACAACATTATCTTGTACCTACTTGGGGGTGGGGGAGGATCTAGCCAAATAAAAATACAGGCTCGATATATCTTTGCCTAGAATAGTCATAAACCATAAAGCTTTCACCAGGACAACAACAACATCATCATCATCATCATCATCATCATCTAAAATTGCAAAATTGGCATGGATCCTAAGGATCTTTGAGTCCAACTCCTGTCAAAGAGGCAGCTGAGTGAAAGCAACTGAGCCTCTTGGACCAAACACACATGTATGTTCTTTTTAAGAAATGTGCCTGAAGAGTATTTTGTTCTCCATAGTTCACCTCTTCGTTTGAGTCAGCATTTAGATGTAAGAACAATATAGGTGACTAAAGCAGTCTGACTTTCTTTAAAAAAACACACACACAAACACACCAGTTCCTGAATTTGTGAGCTACCCACCTCCTACACCTAGCCACAACTATATACCTTTTCACAAACCACTGTTCACTAAATTTTTTTCAGAAACATTCTAACAAAAGAAAGGAATGAAGATCTATGTCTCAAAATGTTAAAATTTCATTCTGCAACATAAGAACATAAGAAGAGCCATGCTGGATCAGGCCAAAGGCCCATCTAGTCCAGCTTCCTGTATCTCACTGTGGCCCCACCAGATGCCTCTGGGAGCACCTGGGACGATCTGTCTCCTGCTACCACTCCCCTGCATCTGGCCCTTGAAGCACCCCGGTTTTAAGACTGGAGATTACACATCACCATCATGGTTTGTAACCTATGCTGGACTTTTTCTCCAGGAATCTGTCCAATCCCCTTTTGAAGGCATCCAGGCGAGATGCCATCACCACATCCTGTGGCAAGGAGTTCCATAGACTCTGTATGAAAAGAAACATACAGAGCTACTTTTACTTATAATACGCAGGCATGCTGTTACAAAAGGGGAATCCAGACAGGCTCCTTATCATAGAATCACAGATTAACTGAGTTGGAAGGGGCCTATAAAGCTATTAAGTCCAGCCCACCCGGCTCAATGAAGGAATCCAGGATGAAGCAAATCAGATAGACATTTGTCCAGTTTTCTCATGAATGCCTCCATTGTTGGAGCACTCACCACCTGCCAAGGTCATTGGTTCCATTATTGTACTACTGTACTCTGTTAAGAAGTTTTTCCAGATACAGTGGTACCTTGTATAAAGGAATTGATTTGTTCCAAATGAAATTCTGTTAAGCAAATTTTTTCTTTCTACAAATTTCCCATAGGAATGCATTGAAAATGGATTAATCCCTAATCACAACCGTTTTTCTGTTGTACAGATTCACCCCATAGACAATTCTGTTAAGCGATTTCCCCCTATCTCCAGAATTATTTTCCTTTAAGCAGATTATCTGTTAAACAAACCGCTTGTTATATGAGGGTCCACTGTATGCAGAAGAAATCTGGCTCCCTGTAGCCTGAACACATTATTGCATGTTGTACACTTTTGGGGATGATTGAAAAGAAATTCTGCCCCTCCTCTGTACGACTACATTTCGAGTATCATATGTCTCCGCAGTCTGCTCTTCTCAAGGCTAAACATGCCCAGTTCTTTCAGTCTTGAGCTTGAGCTTGGCAGCCATTGCTCTGAGTAGGACTGATAGCTTTTTCTGCTAAGCATCATCTCATGGCAAACTCAGGAATTCCCAATGGCATGTTGCTGTTTACAACTCCTCTCTCAGCTAAAATGCCCATAATTCAATGGAAGGCCTTTCTAGGCAGGCGGGGAGCCCTGATTAATAATCCATTAATGCTGTGATAAGGAAGAGTGCCACTGCTCTGGAAACACTTCGAGCATCTTTGAACACTGTGTTCATATTACGCTAACATCAGAACAATGTTTGTTCCATGACTACTTCTCCTAGCAATCGAAAATACCTATATGTACCTGGAGAACTGAAGAATGAGGTTTGATTTCATGCTGATTCAAAGAGGAATGTGAAACAAGGGTTGACATATGGTTTATCCAGATGCAACATACATTCACTGTTTTGTACCTGTTTCACCATTGATGACATCCACAAGCCAAGAGGCTTGCCTTCCTTCAAACAACAACAAAACCCAGGACTTTCTGAATTTTTGAAAATCCTCTCCAGAAACATAGCTTACTTTTTTAGTTTAATTCATCCTGGGGTTGAGTTTAGTATTAAGATACTTCCAATTCATTTCAGAGGTCAGAGATTCCCTGCTGGAAGTCTTCAATAAGAAAGCATAAAACAAATAGCAGCAGAAGAAAAGTTCAGGCAGGGACATGGGATTGTAAAATATTTTTTAAGATTTATTTTCAAGAAAGAAACAGTGAAGTTTGTTTTGGAAAGCATAGCTTCCCATTTGGAAACAATCAACTGTGTTTCAATTACATTTCAATTGATTAAAACACATACAAAAAATAGTTCCTTAAGAACCTCAATGGGGTGGTGGTGTTGTATAGCAAGATGCCCCAAAGATCTGAGAGTGATGGTGATGGTGGCTATGGGTGTACAAGGCAAGGGTGTCTGGCAGCCGCAGTGGTGTTTGGTGGAGGAGTCGTGGTGGTGCCCTGCAGAGTACTCACACGGCGCTCAGCGAGGCAGCCTGGAGGAGGGTCGGAGGTGGTTCCAGCTGGTAGCAGGGCAGATGATGGCTGGAGTTCCCAAGTGGCATGCCAGAGGCGCCCAGCGGAGGCGTGGTGGGACCTCCCGGGTCAGCCTGGCGTCTGGCGACTTTCCGGCATCCAAGCTGGTGATGGGTTTGCCACAGAGGGCCCAGGTGGCAGGGACGTTTTTGCTTGAGGGTGCTTCTTGCAGTGTGGTTCCTGTAGTCACTCTCAGAGCATTCCTGTTGGCGCTCCTAGATGCTCAAAGTGCACTCTCCCATTTACTGGATTCCCCTGGCTGACATTATGATGGGCGACTGCGACATCTGGAAGATATGGTGCCTGCCAACTGGGCCTGACAACTTGCGCTCTGTCCTCTCCCTCCCCATATTTTAGGGCTTCCTGGACCATCATAAAGTGACCATGGGGCACTTGGGTTTGCGGGATGGTGACATCGTTCACTGACTGATGGTCTTGGGGTGGTCTGTTGGATTGAAAACAGGATTGAATATGACTGGGAGTAGAGGGGCTCCCCGTTTCCTCTGGGAGATCTGGCTGCAACTTCGGGGCTTGGTTTAGTTGACCCTGTTAGCCTTTTTTTTTTCCTGGGGCCGGGCTTGTGTTTGTGTGGGAGGGATTTGGTTTGGGGTGTTGGTGGGAGGGGTGGTTATAGTATTTTGTTGTGTTTTTTTGTTATTAGTCGTCCCTCTCGTTTGTTTCTGTGGTTTGTTATGTCCTTTGTCTCCTCCTACAAGGTGCACTCAGCGATCACTGGGGGCGGTGGAGCCTATCCTGGTCATGTCAGGATGTGGGAGATACGCTCTCAGCCATGGGGTTGGTCGTGTGAGAAGAACTAGGGTCAGGCAGTTGAAGCCTGTTCCTGCGTTATGACCCCAAGACCCTCTGCCACATAGCAGGGGTCCATCCGTCCACGCCTCCAATCTGTCCTGATTGCTGATGAATGCCAGGTTGGTTCACAATAAGATCCCGGTCATCCACGATTTAATCGTGGATGAGGGGGCGGACCTGGCCTGTTTTACCGAAACCTGTGTGGGCGAAGAGGGCAGGGCTTCCCTCACCCGGCTTTGCCTTCCTGGGTTTCGTTACCAGCATGCAGGCAGATCGGAGGATCAGGGGGAGGGGTGGCCATTGTTTATCAGGAGCCTTTTTTATGTCAGCAAAGTTGCAACGTTGGTGTGTCCAGAGTTGCAATGACTACACCTATTGGTGGGACAACAGGAGAGGTTTGCAGTTGTGCTGGTCTACCATGCTCCCCACGACCCAGCATCACTACCCGAAGCGACGGCCGTGCCCAGAGAGTAGAGATTGGGGGGAGGTGATTTGTCAGCCCCATGGATACTCCAGGGGTTGTTGATTTCCCCTATGCTCTTTAATATCTATAAGAGGCCGCTGGCTGCGGTCATTGGGAGTTATGGAGTCTGATGCCATCAGTACGTTGATGACATGCAGCTCTATTTCTCCTTTGCAACGGAGGCTGTACGGACCCTTGACCACTGCCTGGCCACAGTCGTGGAATGGACCAGGGCTAATAGACTCAAAGTCAACCCTGGAAAGACTGAAGTTCTGTTCCTCGGACTGATGAAGTTCTGTTCCTCAGACTGATGAAGCTGTTTGGATGAGCAGTGAAAAGCTTCTATCAAAAAAAGAAGTCCAGTAGCCATGACTCAACTTCCAGATTCTGTTCCTCGGGGGAACCTCGGGTGGGTACTGTGGCCCTCTCCCCAGTTAGGGGGGATTGACCAGCTGGCAGATCGAGTGAGGAGTCTGGGCATCGTTCTGGCTCCAGCTTTGTCCCTGGAAGCCCAGGTGGCATCTGTTTCTAGGGCGGCCTTCTTCCAGCTTAGGCTTATCACCCAGATTCACCCATACCTGGACGAGGCCTCCCTAAGAGCAGTTGTGCAGGTGCTGGTGATCTCGAGGATAAACTACTGTAACACTCTTTACATGGGGTTACCCTTGACCCTTGTTTGGCAACTGCAGCAGGTGCAGAATGCGGTGGCCAGGCTGGCGGTTGGTGTAGGCAAGTATGACCGCACCCCCATCCTGGCTTGCCCGCACTGGCTACCTGTTGCCTCCCAGATAAAGTTCAAGGTACTGGTTTTAGTTTACAAAACCTTCCATGGCTTCTGACTATCTGGCGGAGCAGATCTCCCAGAGGTCAGCTTCATCCCGACCGACCAGAGCTTCGCTCATATTTTCACTTTGGGTGGCACTCCAAGGGAGGCCCATAGGGTTTCCACCCGTAACTGGGCCTTCTCGGTGGCTGCCCCAGCACTTTGGAATAAGTTGCCAACGGAGATTAGGCTGGCGGAGTCTCTGCCAGCCTTTAGGAAAGCCTTAAAGACATAGCTTTCTGTGGAAACCTTTGGTGATCACTGAGCGTATGACCGTGAGTTGTTGTTGGTTGCATTATTTTGTCCCTGCCCTTTTTGCCGTATTATTGCCGGATTCTTTGTTGCCATATTATTTTTGTTGTTATTGTTTTTAGTTTGTATTTGTTTTGTTTATGATGGGGTTGAGTTTGGGTTTGTTGTGTTTGCTATTTGCTGTACACCACCCAGAGTTTCCAAGGGAAAGTCGGGCAGTTAACAGGTTAAAAAATAAACAAATATAAATAAATTTCAGTATTTTAATGGGAGCACAGAGGCTTTCAGAAAAGTGATTTCTAAAAGTGAAGTGCAAATGGAAATCCCCATAAGACCCAGACTCCTTTACAACCAAAGAGAATTAAGAAACATGTAGCCTTATTAATCAAAGAAAATACTTAGAATTTTTCTATATCTCTTTTGTGGCTATAGTGAAATATATAAATCTAGTGATTGTGATGCTAAAGCAAGTACTGTACAGCACTGACATAAAAGTTAATAGGATGTTTCATGCATAGCTGCTGAAAATGTATGTTGACTCAGCATTATTTTTGTTTCAAACATCCTTTTCAATCCTATCAGTTTCCCAAGTTTGGTTGAATTTCCCAGTGAGATCACAGGACCAGATTTACACATTGCAGAAAATGTTTCAAAATATTTACTATCAATGACCAAACAGCAAGAATCCTATTATTTATCTACACTAGCCTACGAAAAACAGTGTAAATCACAGGGGCAAACTCTCTACTAGTGAAGAAGACCATGCTTGCCTTCCTGTACATGCAACAATTACAGGCTTGGCAGGCAGCAAGGAATACAAGCCTCACCTTCTTAACCAGTAGCAATTTGCTGCTGTGATTTATGCTGTTTGTCTTGTGCCAGCATGTGGAACCAACAGGACTCTGGCAGATGCACTGTACTGTATAACATGCAAGAAATATTGCAACATTCAGGCAGGTAAAAGAGTACGCTTGATTTTCTCTTAGAGTATGCTTGCTGATGTGAAATAATACATCAAATGCCATACTACAACTTCTTCCTGCAGCTGTCATGAGGGTTTGTTTTTTTAAAAAAAAAAACAACAACTTGTTCTTCAAATCCTGGGAATGCCGGTCCCAAAGTCTGTAAAATCTGAGCATTTGCTCTTACCTGCCTTTCCCTTTCGCGCACACACACCATGATTATATTTTGCTTGATTATTTTAGGCTGTTTTAAACCACTTTAAAATTTACAAATGAGAAGAGTATAAAATATTTTCAATAAATAAATGAAATCCACACATTCAAGATCTCAGATTAGAGGAAAAATGTTTATTTCAGGTAATAAAGTTTCAATGAATGAACAAAAGATTGGTGAATGAACAAGAAAATAAGGATTCTGTTGAATAGACTTAAAGAAAATTAATCTCTGCTGCCATTTTATAAAATATATACAGTAGTTCACATTTGGACAAAGACTGCAGTAAAACACTTATTTCAGCATGAATTATGCTTAAACAAACAGATCTCAAGCCTATTCTCTTTAAATGGAGGTGTCCTTTTTCTTGCTGTTCTCTGTTTATTTTGTTACCTTGAACCTAATAACCCACTACAAGTCATTCACAAACCGCTTGTTGTTTGCTTAAACTTGAATGCACTGTTTGGCTTTTCAGCCATAAATCAGAGAGGGAGTAAAACTTCTGTGTACTACAGCAGAAATATTATCTTTCTCTGGTTTTCCTAGAAGCCATTTTAATGAGTGCTCCAGAAAAGTATGTCCTAAAGGCTGTTAAAACAATACCTCTGTGAAAGGGTGGTGTTCATGTGGCGCTCCAGATCTTATTTGACTAAAGCCCCCACCAACCCTAGAAACACAGCCATACATTCCTCTGTCCCTGCCTGACAATTATAAATATATTTCCGCTTCTCTAAAAATTTATGAACAACCCAATTTCACCATGATCCTCACCGTCATAAGAACTATCATTCACTTCCAGTTTCTCCACTAGCTCACAGAACACACCATTCCTCACAAAAGGAAAAGAGTGGGGGATTAATAAAATGTGCAGAGCATGCTTTTAGAAAATTGATCTGTGCAAGTGGTTTCAGATCCTCTCTCTCCTCTCTTGCTTAGGAACCACATGAACAGATATATATGTAACAAACAAAACAAAACAAATTGCCTTTAACAAGCATATTAACAGAAAAAGGGTTTGTGCACCTAGGTTTATACTACATACTACATATTCAGTTCAGTAACCTCCACGCACATTATCCAGAGTACAGTGTTCATTTGAGTGTACTGCTGATTCTGGTCCTGAGCTGTTGCCCCTCCTATGTTGGGCCATCCTCCTGTTTAATGGTTGTTTGGTTTCTCCATTGGACCGCATATTACTGTATTGTTCCTTTTGTGCTTTGGTGTCGGGTCCTTTGGGTGGACGAGTCTCTGCCTTAGTGTGTTTGTGGGTTTGAAATAAACAGGGATGTAATGTTTGCCAAAAATCCTTTTAAGTTTCTCAGGCACTCCAGCCGTGTAAGGAATGACCAGGTTCTTCCATTGGGTCTGGGTCTCAGGCTGATCCATTGTTCTTCTGGGTCGGCACACTGCTTTGTTGAAGGCCCACTTTCCAGGGCCCCCACAATTTTGGGAATAATAGCTCAATTTAGGGACCTTAGAAGAAAAAAGATGGAACATAAAGTCTCATTCATTCTACACCCCAGAGCACAGAGAGAACTCCTAGTTCCCTGAACTCCTGGCAAAATGTCTGGAATAAAAAAAGTCCAGAACACAGCCAAACAGGCCAAAAAACTCACAACAGCATAGAACATAAAGGTTGCCTTCACAACCCTTTTGTTCATGCTGTCACAACAAAGCAATGTTATCAACAATGCTATCAACTGCTTGCCTTCAAAACCCTTTTGTTCATGCTGCCACGAGCAATGCTATCAACAGCAAATATTTATGATTATTTCCCATCAGGTTTACAGTATTTAACTCACGTTAGTCACATTCTGAAAGGGGGGAGGGAGTGAATGGCAACAATTCAGCCATGTCAATGTTAACATGGCCCTTTTCAGTAACAAGCAGAGGGAAACTGCTTATGTGATCCAACTCCCTTTTTAAAAGGCCCTGACTATACTATTCTCTCTATATATATATATAAAACCATCTGCCACTGTTTTGTTCCATCCCACTGTTTTGTTCCACTCTAAAACGACCAATCATCTGAATCTAAAGTGGATCTCTACAGAAGGAAAGGACTGGGTATGCAGAGAAAACAATTTCAAAATGGAAAAGGTCTGCGGTTCTCTTCTATGTAAATTGTAAATTGGTAACTCCTAAAATGTGTGCACTCAAGAGAACCACTAACACAACAACTTTTAAAAAATGAAACACTCTAAAGGAGGCTGCTTATTGTCTCTGCATGATTCTCTGCACTAACTTTCCTTTCTGTTGGGGATAGGTCAGGGTTATTCTGCTGCCTATTTGCACTACAGAGACACAGCAGTATTGCTTGCTTTTGGTTCATGTCTCTCTTCATGAGTCACTGTCCGGACTTGCAAACTTCCAGTCAGCCTACCCTGTATGCAGGTGAATTCTGCCACGTCTATGAATTTGTTGTGAATCACTCCCCATGGGAGAGTCACACAGCAGAACTGCCCATGGTCCCGAGAGAAGTCTTCCACTTGTGTCTAGGGGTGAGTCATTATCTGAGCCTTGCTTCCATCCACTGAGGAGGTATGCCCAGAACAGTGACTCACATAGCAACACAGAGGTTAGCTCCCCTGAGAGCGGGTCAACTTTACTCTTACATAAAATAAATCCTTTCTGAATGAACTCATGGCACCTATCACTTGTTCTAATACAGAAAATAAAAGTGCCTCGGCTATGGGAAGTGTTGGGCATACTGGCTTAAACTGCAGAGTCCCTACGCCATACTTCCTCGGGTTGTAATTCTCTTGATGTTCTAGGCTCCTGCTCCTATCCACCCGGTCCAGTATGCCTAATAATCAGGGAAGAGGCTAGCAGTAAATCGGGAGAGAAAACATCTGCATCGATCCAGGTTACAGCAGGCTAACTGCATCTTAGACCCGAATGCTAATGAAATGATTAATCAGTAAACAGATACTTATTTTTAAAACGACACAAATAACCTTCCCCCCAAACGTCCTCCTCTTACATTTACACAAACAGAACAAGACATCTGGCTGACAGCCGTGCGGCCAGCCACACGGACTAACGACACCAGTTAAAAAACTGCAGAGTTATTCAAACTATTCCAGCTGGGAGAAGCTGTGAGCTGTAATTGGCTCTCTTATTGAACTGTAAACACTTTTGTGGACATTTCGGCCCTTTTCTTGGCAGAGCTTTGCCATTGTGTTGGGCCTTCTCCTCCCCTTACCCTTTCCCGCCCCTTCTCCTCAGACCTCCAGCGTTCACCAGAAAGAATGTTGGGAGGCCTATAAAAGTTTCCCCTACCATTTCTATGGGCAAAAGTCATCTCCCACACCCAACTTAAGAGTCCTCCAATACTGTTTCTGACCGCTGTTAAGGAGTGATGCTGTACACACACAAAGACATGATAAATTGATGGGTTTAAAAAAAAAAACACCACAGTTTTAATTGTACATGTCAGAGTTATTGCCTAAGACTTTCCTTTTTAAAAAAGGGCTTTTTCCCTTCACAAGAGCAGTGAAACGGGATGGGAAGCTGCAGTCGAATACAATACCGCATTCTGTTACAGCAAAACTAGGAAACAGGGCTTCATGGCTTACACGCAAGCCACAGAGTCTGTAGGATTAATTTTATGGTAGCTAAACTTTATGCCCAATTGGTTTCTCCAACAGCCATTAGTCTTCTTCTTGGCTTTTCAAAAATTATTAATCAATGGCAGCTTCCCAGCATGTTCTGTTAGGTGCCTGAAGCTCACATATACCTTGGCTTATTAAGCTGATATTTGGTTGGGTCAAAGGGAACTTTCTCCCTACCAAGTATACCTCAGACGGCAGCCTTACAGCAGGCTATCCCACCAATGTTTACTCAAAGATAAACCCATTTAGTGCAAGGAAAACTCATTACTCATTGTCACAGCAAAATAAATGCTGGATTACAGTCTGAGTTATCTTTCCATTTCTGAGAAATTTAATATTTTTATTGCTTAAGAAATGCCTTAAAGTTATTTAACTTGTGGCTGCATTTGCCCACTAAACAAATATTTTATGGTCACAAAAATAGTAACTAGTTCAGCGATGTGTTATTAATTTGTTTATACTGTAAATACTCTGCACAGCCAGAAAATATAAATTTTGCATTAAATATTGAAAGCTATCAAATGTGGTGATAGGTAACGTTTGAGTTTATTGAACAGAAGTTCTAGAAACGCTTGCCATTCTATGCCTGATGATTGGGTTCACTAGCTTAGGCTAACATCTGGATTTAGCCTAGAGTATTCTCTATGCTATGGACTGCACTTAAGGACATTAGAAAACACAAGCTACCAAATCAGTTGGATACGACCTACCACTTGGTCCCCTGAGTGTCTAAATCCAACCCAATCTTGTCTACTTCAACAAGCATTCCATATTCAGCTTTGTTCTTTGAAACACTTACTTAGTACTGTAAGAGAATGCACAACATTCTGGCAAGTTTCTTTTTATAATAAGAGAAGTGCATGAACATCATTTCCTTTTGGACAGTTCTGTCAGACTTCCCTCCTAGGCAACTAAAAAGAGAAGCCATTCATCAGCTGTCCATGGAGCAGCCCACAAAACTAGAAGGGACATTACCCACAGCTTTAGATCCCCACAGTGAAGCCTCTTTAGTCTGAATGAGGCAGCTGTTCTATCACTACCTGATGGGAAACAGCACAGAACGTACCTGTTTATGTGACTGATTCTGAAACACACACACATACATACATATTTTATTCCATGAAAGAGTAGACTTCTACCATATAAATAGGGATTTTCCCCTCCTCTGTCTGACTTTCTAAAGCAGTAACATACTGGAAGATGGGCATATACCTTCTAGTTTCCTCTGACCTTCATGAGGTCGTATCCATGCCTTATTGGGACTGGCTCTGGACCATGTGGCTGGCCCAGCATGTAATGTTCAGAGACCAATGCACAGGAAGGATCATGTTCTCCTGTTAAGTGTTCCCAAAGCTAAGAAGGTGGTGACCTGGGGAACATGGGGAGGTCTTTCTGACTTCCTTGTCAAAGTCAGACCAATTCCTAATGCGCTTTGGCTTAGTTCTCTGCTCTTTTAATTTTATTTAACCATCATGTGAGCACTGCTTTATCCAAAAGTTGAAATGGCTGCACAATGAAAGGAGGAACCAACCAATGCAAGTGGACTACTGTCACAGGAGCCTTTTTAACCCAAGACAATGCTTGCAACGTACAAGTCAATCATGCTGCATTGTGGATAAATGAAGACCACTGCTTTGGTGAACCAAGACTTAAAAGCTTAGTTTTTCTCTGCAAGTAGCTACTGGGGTGTCAATTGTTTCTTCTGGGCTGATCTACTGTCTCCTATCCAATAAGCTGGAGCTGCCCAGAGAGATGATTTCCAGCTACTGCCAGAGGAAGGATTCCACAGCCACTTGGAAGAAAGCTCATTGATCAAGGACCGGGAAATCTCGTTACACTCCAGAGTTCAAGGAATATTATAATTTTCATTGTGACTCCCCAAATCCTGCAGACATACTGACTATGGGAGGTGTAATCCAAACTCTTGCCAGGGCTGATGCTACAGATCAGTGGGTCCCAACTAAGAATGTTCTTGGACTACTACTCCCAGAAACCCTGGCCAGTACAGCTGGTGGTGAAGGCTTCTGGAAGTTTCACTTCAACAACATATGTGGACCCAATGTTGGGAACCATTGACATAGATGGGCTTCTTTGTTATGGATTTCTGATCACAAAACGCTCGATCAAACTCTTGTTTTTGTTGTGCTCTTTTAGCAAACAACGTCTTTCTTCACCAAGCTGTTGAATTATCTTCCTGTTATTTTAATCTCTGCCAAAACATGTAACATTCAATGCTCTGCTGTTTCTTAATTTAATTGATTTAAACCATAATTCATCTTGTAATTTTATGTAGATACAAAAGGTAAGAATATACATTACAGGTACAGATTAAATAGACATCCATATTGCTTTTCATACACATCTTTCATTTAAGAGGAAAATCAGGGTTTGTCCTAAAAGACCTCACTGTCCATTCTATTGGAGACTGCCCGAAACAAATATACTTGTAAAAAACAACACAATTTATCCAATGAAATGCTGCACAAAAAACATGCAAGTCCATGCAGTTTGCGTTCCTTACCAACAAAGCAATTAGGCCCACTGATGTAACAATATTTGCCTTCCTATTTAATGAGGAAGGGAGTATATGCATTGCAACCTAGACAAAAAAATGAGATGTTAGAACAGGAACTACTGGTAGATATGTTGCTGAGTTGCAGTAGATTGGAAAGTATTTCTGACTTCGAATTTTGTCTTTCCAGCACAAAGACTTAATTTTATTTAAAGCTGTCAAAAAAGAATGCTTAGTATGAAAATAGGAGTTATTTGTGATAATATCAGCTTGGTTTTGATGTTAATCTCAAAATCCTGAGCAGAACACATGCTTAGATACACCCAGTTTCTTAATTCTTACCATATTCTGTAACATTTTGTTTCTTAATTCTTAACATGTACTGCATTTCCTACAATGTGAAGCAGTGTTTTGCAGCTGGCTTTTGTTGATGGATTTTAGGATTCTGTTAGTACAACAAGTAGGCCTTTCAAGATGCAAAAGTCTTTCCATTTCTACAACAGGTCCGTACATATCCCTCAATGCATGCCTGACTATTTCCATGGCTACTCTTTGCTGCGACAAACACTGGTTATGTATCACACGTCAAAATATATTTCCTGCTATCATGAAAAACATGATTTCCCTCTCCAAGCTGAATAGCCAAGAACTGTGGCTAACACTAAAAGGGGAAGAAGAAAACAAAACAAAACAAAACTGTTGCACAAGATTCAAAGAAAAAAATTCATACCTGAGCTCCAGGTATCTAATCATCTGCCTAAATTGGTACCTTCTCTTTACCTATTATCTTTTAAAAAAAGTCAAGGCTTTCAAATCTGTTTTATTTATTTCTTTTAAAAGTGAGATGGTATAATAAAGCAACATCTGCTGCCACATATTACAGACTAGAGTCATCATGATAACATTTCTTGTGGAAGGGCAACTTGAGGCTCAACCAAATGAAGCATTTCCTCTACACTTTGGTGCAGTTTGGTGCTATTTGAGGGCAGCTCTCACCAAGATTTTTGCCGACATTCATTCTGAAAACCATGCTCACCTTTTAAGAAATCAGAAACTCTTTCAAGAAATGGATCCAAAATGTCTCCAAACGTTTGGAAAAACCCTTGGAAAATGCCTTTAAAAGAATCTTATCCTGTTCGATCTTTTTCTCCCTTACATTAATAAATTAGTAGTAAATTGAAAGCATCTGATGGCAGATGCCATCTGCTAGTAATCCACCTTAGAAATCAGCTGTCTTCAAAAACAAGTATTTTATAAAATAAGAAACCGTAGAATGAGTCTTTTCTGCTGGTGGTTTTAGGGGTGGGAGTGGAAAGTTCTAGTTTGCTTAAGTGAAATTGCTCTTAGACACAGTTGAGTATTCACAGTCAGTTCACTTTGACAATCAGCCCAATCAACCTATTTTTAATTTTTGCATAAAGTCCTTCTCTTCTGAAAAGTTATGTTTAATAGTGAAATAGCACTAAATTAGAAGCTTCCAATCAGAAGTGCCTGCACTCTGATATGAAGTGAAACAAACAAACAATGCACATGGGAAAACATTTCCTCTCCCCTCCCCACACATACATTTTGTCATATTTGATCTTTATTTAAGCATTGGGTTATTTAGAAAGTGGTGAAAAGACCAACATCATTAGAGCACAAAGCTGAGAACAAATTCTGCATCTCCTTTTCCAAGGAGAACGGCGGGGCAAAAATACTCTAAAATAAATAACTAAATAGATGACCCACTAAATTAAAATGACTTCACATTTCTACATTGATGTCAGCAAATTTAAAATTGATATTCTAGGTAAAGTGGCACAGAGGAGGCTTTAGATATCGCCTCTATGTTTTGATACATTCTAACATTTATCTTGCCTTACTTGTTGGAGAATCTCTTAAAACTTCATTGCAGGCGTCCCCACCTCCACCCCAACTAAGAATTGATGTTCCATCAGCCTACAGCAGGGATGTCCAAACTTCAGCCCTCCTGATGTTTTGGACCACAACTCCCAGAATTCCAAGCTTAGCTTGCCAATGACAAAGGAGTGTGGAAGTTGTGGTCCAAAACATCTGGAGGGCCTACGTTTGGACATGCCTGGCCTACAGGAAGAACCCTGAAACGGGAATTGTACTTAGAAACTCCGCATCCCCAATCTACGAAAGGGGACCAAATATAAAGCACATTTTTAAAATGCATATTGACCAGTACATTTACGATTTTTCAAAGTCTGGCATTATCAGCTCAACACTGCTTGAAATTCTGGCTGCCTTGTTGTACGAGCTGTCCAGGAATGAGAACAACTTACTCATGTTAACGTTACCCTATAGTGCCATAAATATGTGAACTATATAAACAGAAACCACCAATCTAGGCTGAAGATAGCCTTGACTCCTGACGCAGCTTCATGCATTACATATTTTTTTCTGCCGTGATCTCACTAGCAATGCATCACCATTTTTACCACTCTTATTCATCGATTCTACACTCAGCAGCTGTGTTTGTTTACAGAGCTAGGAACTGACTCAGGATAAATGGACTTCATCCAGCAGATTTTTTGGGGCACTTTCCACTACACTTCACAATATATTGGTCCTCCTAGTCCTATTAGGCATTCATCACTGGTGTTTGTCAAAGACTTTGGTTAAAGAAAGGCTCTTCATCATGGTCATGTGGGCAAGTTGTTTTACATCTTCAAAACACACACACTACCGAAGGGGATCATTAACAATAATGTTGTGCCCTTGGTGCTTTTAGGGTTAGAAATGCTGTTATAGTATTGTCCACACTTAACTTCTTTTTTTTTTTTACAGCAAGCATAAAGAATGTCATCACGGTCAACCCTCCAGCCTCCCCTGTGCCAGTCGAGTAAAAGTGATGAAATCCAGTGGTTTTTTATAGCTACAAAGCTTGCCAGGGTCCTCCAGGCTTATTATAATGCAGTTTAGAAAAGCCAACACTCAAAAACCATAAACCAAAATTTCACACACAGTATGTCAGCAATTAAAAGGTTTGCCATTTAAAACCTCCAGAATCCTTTTGGAGTGTTTACATTTAGATAACAAAACATCTGAAGTAGCAGGTGGCACTGTAGGTTAAACTGCTGGGCTTGCCGGTCAAACAGTTGGCAATCTGAATCCACGAGAAAGGGTGAGCTCCCGTTGCTTGTACCAGGTCCTGCCAACCTAGCAGTTCGAAAGCACGTAAAAATTTTCAGTAGATAAAAAGGTACAACTTCAGTGGGAAAGTAAAGGCATTCTGTGCACTTACATGATTGGTCATACCGGTCACATGACCACAGAAATACATCTACAGACCGATACCATCTTTTCAACTTAAAAACAGAGATGAACACCGGCCCCTAGAGTCAGAAACGCCTGGACTTAATTGCCAGGGAAAACCTTTACATTTTAAATGGATATCTATCTTTAAAGAAATAAACATCAGCTTGGACAACTCTAAAATTACATATAAACTAATATTTGTCAAGAGGATTGTTCTCTTCTGGTTGTAAAAGTGAAAGGAATTCAATGTTCATTAAAAAGTCTTTTTTAAAAAAAATAGAATCCCGTTACCTATAGGTTCTATAGATTTTTGGGAGTTGTACATATTTGTCTGACATTCTCCAAATATATTCATTTTGTCATATATTCAGCAGTTCTTCCTGCCATGTTCATAACAATGGATCATATCCTAGAAAATGTACCTATTTCATTTGCAGAGTTATCAAACTTTTAATGTATTCTCTCTGATACATTTCAGGACTTCACTATTATACACAGAATTAAAGGATATAAAGACTGTAATATTTAACATGTATAACCCATGGAAGTAGTCTCAGGTCTTGCTGCAGCAAGTAGAACATAAGAACATAATAAGAGCCATGCAGGATCAGGCCAAAGGCCCATCTAGTCCATCTTCCTGTATCTCACAGTGGCCCCACCAGATGTGTCTGGGAGTGCACAAGATTCTGTTTCCTGATACCACTCCCCTGCATCTGGTCCTTAAAGTACCCCGGTTTTAAGCCTGGAGATTACACATCTCCTTCATGGTTTGTAACCTGTGATGGACTTTCGCCCAGGAAGTACCTGTAGCTCACTCAAAACATTCCCAGCTGGCCTACCTTGAACCTTGCAAGTACCTGTCTGGACTCTGGAGTATGAATTGGACAACAAGATGATTCTGCATATCCAGGTGTCTTTATCTGCTGAATATCTGCGGAAACATGATCCTCATGTGGAATGAGATGTCCACAGAGGATGCCTCTGCTAATCCCTAACAAGTGGACACTCCCATTTAAAAAAACCCCATACACATTTAGTCTAGAAAGTAACCCAGGAGGCAGTCTGAACTATCTGTCTTTAAATAAAGATACTGAAACAGAGATTCCCAGTGTGGTGTGATGGACAGAGTGATGGACTAAGACTCTGGAGAACAGGGTTCGACTCCCCACATGGCCATGGACACTGAATAGGGGAGTGGAACTGGCAAAAAAAAAACACTCCTTAAATATCTCACTTATCTTGAAAGCTCTGCTAGGGTCATTCTATAAGTTGATTGCAACTTGACTGTGCAGAACACACACCAAAAATAGTAAAAACAACCCACAAACATTAACCCTAAATAAAACCATGCAACTTGACTGAAAAGCAATTTCTTTGCTGGAAAGCATGGCAGCTCATCCAAAAATATATTGATTTTGTCCTTCCAGGTTCTCCTATCTGTTTGTCTTTTTTATGGTACTTATTTGTCATTAAAGGTTACACCTACCTGCAAATAAATAATCAAATATCCTCACAAAAAAAAAACTGCTATTGGAGTTATAAATTACATGGGCACATCATAACTGCATGTGATATGATAAGGGATATCTTTCTGAAATGGAATGCATAAACTTAGCTTGTGCATCAGCCTTTTTAACCAAGCAGCAAGATAATGTCAAGAAATCACAATAAAGCACATGGAGAACTCCGTCAAAGTAATTTATTGCCCTTTTCTGTGTAATTATGTTATGTTGGAGCAGAGCACTGGAAACTTAGTATAATCATTAGCAGAGTGCTGAATGTTTTGATTTTCAGGCAGGTTGTATATGATGCAAATATATGACTCAGAAGTGATTTCACATAAACATTTTGCTTAAGAGTAATCTGACTCATAACCTCCAGCATAGAAAATAACATGCTTCACAAAACATCTGGGCACTACAAGCATTTCAAACTTGTAACAAGCTTTAAGAAATATTGTAGAGCAAAACGAGTTGAAAATAATTAGAAGTCGGAAGGCAAAGGAGAGGGTGGATGCCAGAAATAGGTCTTGTAAAGGTCTGTAAATCACAGCAACATGACTGATTTAGTTCCCAGCAGACCTAAAATTACGTGATGTGATGCTTCCACCAGATAGAGGTTTTGGTTTGTCCAAATGGCAGAGCCACCTGCTTAAGTGCACACACACACTAACCAGACATGGACTTTGCTGGTTGTTGACATACCAGAATCCACCAGGAACAACATAACCCAAAGCACAAATCATGTTGAAGAGTACTTCAGTAATCATTACCTACTTCTCATAGCGTCTTTCATGCAGACAAGTTTACTGCTAGAGCATGATAGCAGAAATAGGGACAGGTACTTTCCCTGAATGGATGAGGCTGGAATAGAACAGGGTTACTAAGAAGAACCCTACAAAAATTACTAGCCCACACAGAAACTCCCGTACATGCTCTCTTGCCCATCCTCACATATCTGTATCGATTCTCATAGACTGAAAAGATGATGAACCTTGTGTAAACCATCCACGCTTGGGTTTCTTAACCACCACTGATTCAGCTGCAGGCAGGTTCTCAACAGGGTGTTTAAGATACAGTATAGGGGAAAGGGGGTAAAAGCCCCTTGGTGTCCCATCCTGTCTTTGTCTAGTTCGGGGGGGGGGGATTCTATTTAAAACAAAACCCCTTATAAACAATGCAGTGCATCTGCACTCCCTGAAATCGGTTTTTTAAAAAACGTTATCTGTGCCTCCATAGCAGTACAAGGGAAATGCTTAATTTTCTAATATTCTGAACAAGAAAAGCTCCAGCCAGCCACCATCTGTCCATTCAGTATTGACCAAGACTGGACTGACATTTGACAAGTAAAACAACAAACAAGAGAAACTGGTCGGAAAATTACTAAGCATTTAGTACATTATTTTATTAGGGTAACAGGAAAAAATACTCAGTTTACACAGGTTAGAATAGCATTTAGTTTGCTACAGTAAAGTCAGCAAACCAAAGAAAGTTATCCAAGCTATCAGAGATGGATGCACTGTATCCATCCAATCACAGCTGCTCACACTGCAAAACACATCCCTTGTCATGCTGACCCCGACTGACATAGTCGGAAGAAGATTGTCGATTCCAGTGATGCCAAACCTTTTAGAGACCGAGTGCCCAAACTGCAATTTAAAACCCACTAATTTGTCGCTAAGTGCCAATACAGCAATTTAACCTGAATACAGGTGGCTGTGAAGGGGCTATGTCGGGTGCCCACAGAAAGGGCTCTGAGTGCCACCTTTGGCACTCGTGCTATAGATTTACCAACATTGGTCTATTCTATACTTTGTGGGGAGGGGAGTGCCACACACCTAAAGAAGAAAAAGCTTTCTCCCCGTCCCCCTTCACAATAATTCACCTAAGTTCAAAATGGGTTGAATGCAGAAGATTGAGCAAAAGAGGTCTGTGGAATCTTCGCAACATGATGATCAGAGAGGCAGGAGTGCTGAATGGTCCCATAAAACATTTTGTGACTCCTATTCTCTGGCCATCCCAGATGGAAAACAGTAGCCTGAAAGCTGATTTTTACTGTTAGTTTGTTAAGGACAAAGTGCCTACTCCCAAAAGCCTCATTTACAAGCAGGAACATATACAGTGGACCCTTGTATAACAAACAGTTTGTATTACATAAAATCTGTAAAACATAAACATTCTGGTAAATTTGATTAACATAATCACCTATGGGGCGAATCCATACAACATAAAAATGGGATTACTCCATTTTCAATGCATTCCTATGGGAAATTTGTATAAAGGAAAATTTGCTTAACATAATTTCATTTGGAACGAATTAATTCCTTTAGACTGTAGTTCCTTTTAAAGAGAGAGAGAAATGTGCTGTTAAAGGCCAAAGGCCACTTTCTTTTTCTACTGCAGATTTAACAGCAGCAATGTACATTTCCCAATGAGTTCAGGAGCAGCCAATACTGTATAGTTGGCCAACCTGGGGGAGGGGGAGAGGTACACCTTCTATATCTGGCTTCCTGGGGTGCCGTCCCAATTATCCCAGACTAGTTAGAGACCTGAATAAAAACACTGACTTATAATGTAACTGTTATGTAAGCAGGTCCGTATCTACTACAGTGGTACCTTGTATAAAGGAATTAATTCGTTCCAAATGAAATTATGTTAAACAAATTTTCCTTTATACAAATTCCCATAGGAATGCCTTGAAAATGGAGTAATCCCATTTTTATGTTGTACGGATTTTCCCCATAGGTAATTATGTTAAGCAAATTTCCCCTATCCCCGGAATTTTTTATGTTGTACAAATTTTATGTTATACAAGCTGTTTGTTATACAAGGGTCCACTGTACCTCCAAAACTCATTCATTAACCTATTAATTGCTTGAGCTTTAAAAGTGGTCTTTTTACTTGCACTATATGCTCTTCATGTCTTTCACATCATACTCATGTCATGCTCAGTAACTTTCAGACCAGTAAGAAAGTTACTGATCTAGTCAACTACACAAGGGCAGTTCTATGCCCATTGCCTACCATTGTGGTTCATAAGACATGCTGCAAGTGCACACTATATCAAAACACCCATTTATCTACGACTGTGCCAGAAACAAATTGCTGGGTATTTTATTTCTTTGTTGGCAATAGTTGCAAGCTACAGTAATCAATTCTATAATTGCCTGTTATTCGTGTTAAACAGCACATTGCCCCCTAGGGGTCCAAGAGCAACTAGATCAGAGACACAGAGGGCCTTTGACACAAGGACCTCCTACTAAGAATTAATTACTGCAGTACTCAGGTTTTCAGTCATTAGTCCACCAACTGTGATTAACAGGAAGCTACTGCCCTACTAAAGCAGAGGCTTTTGACATATAAAAATACAGATCATTTGGTTTTAAAAGCACTTCTCCAGAACATACAGTAAGGTTGCAGTATGAAAATATCACTGCTACTGGCCTCCATTTTTGTTTCCTTGCACTAGCTGCCAATTCATTTCTGGACCCAACTCAAGGTGCTGCTTACCTTTAAGTCCCTAAACTGTCTGGAAACTACGCACTTCCCAGCTCTCTCCCATATGCCCTGTGCCAGATATTAAGATCAGCTGATGGGAACTTACTCTTCATTGCTTCTTTTTCCATGGCAAAATCTGCTTGGGAGCAAAGCACTGCTTTCTTTGCACTGGCATTCAGTTCCAAGGAAATCTGTCATTCCCCCCCCACACCTCTACCTCTTTCAGTGCTGGCTGAAGCACACCCATTTATGTAGGTATTTCCATAGAAACACTGCATAGCAGCTGCATTTGAGCTGCAGGTTGCTGCATCACACTGTTTAGTACGAGTTAGTTTTTTAAGGGTTTTTGTGTGATAATATATTGCACTGAGCACCCCTAGGGAGGGCAGCTCAAACTGTACAAACTGGTTGTGCTGTCAGAAGACTCATAGCATTTTCAGGCTGTGTGAAATGCAGCAGTATTTATGTAACTGCTGCTCCAGCTGTCCAGCAGTGCAGATGTAGCTTCTAGCAACTGATCTTTGATTGCCCCAACAAAACCAGAGTGATCACACATGTTTCCAGGTTGCAGAAAAATAGGTAGCGATCATGCCCAGAAGGTAGCAAGTGCTTTCTGCAGTGCATTCTCAGAACAAGAATGCCATGGAATGTTGCAGTAAGACAGTGGTTCCCAACCTTCCTAATGCCACGACCCTTTAATACAGTTCCTCATGTTGTGCTGACCCCTTTGCCCTGCTTGGAAGAGGCCACAAGCCCCCTTTGGCAGGCCACTACTGCAGGTGCCATAGAGACCTTCCCTCTACAGGCAACCCTCAGCCAGTCGCAACCTCCGGTGCCATTGACTGACATCCCCTCCAACCTATCAAGCCCCCTCCTCCTTCAGACTCAAACCGTTTGTTCCTTTTTCTTCACTGGCACATGGCAACACCTGTGAAATGGTCATTCGACCCCCAAAGGGGTCCCGACCCCCAGCTTGGGAACCACTGCGCTAAGGTGTCAGGTCCCTTCCTCAGCAAGAGTATCAATCCCAAAGTACAGGCCATGAGGCCAACCCTACCATGAGGCAGAGGAAGACAACTGCTTGAAGCATCAGATGCTGAGGTGCACTAGCAGAAAAAAAAAACCCACTACTGTCCCCCTCCCCCACAAACCTCTAGTCATTCTCTCCACAATTGTATGTTCCAATTAGCAGGTGCTACCTCCCCTAAAGTAGTATTCAGGTGCAGAAGAGAAAAGTATCCCAAAAACTCAGCAAGCAATAGATAATGCTCACAGAGAGTTTAACTTAACACACTTTATCCCCAAAAGTTACACCTTTGCGTAGAATTTGCAACAGGATTTCAGTAATTCTTTGATGTGCTAAAGAGAAGGAACCTTTGCTTATCTATGATCAAAAGTGACTTTTCTATTTGAAGGCTCTCTCATCTTTCAGGAAGGCTTTTATGGAACTGTGACAGTGGCTATGCGAACCCAGAGGGCGTTACAACCACCAAGCTTCCACATAAAGTAAATGCTATTACAACATGCATGTTTAGTCTTCTCTTACGTTGTATACTGTATAAAGATAAAGTTAACAAATCTGTTTATAGCCTTTGCTAATTTCCTTTGAAGTAACATGAAAGGGTTTCTGCCTTCCCAATAATTAAGCGATAAAATATGTGGCTAGCTTTGTGAGGCAGAGAATGATTGTGGGTATGAGAGGATTCCATGTTTGTCATATACAACTAGGCTGTCTGTTCCATTTCCCCTCACTCCCAGAAGGAAAAATAATGATGGAAGATGTGTATGAAAAAGTGAGCAAATTGGCTTTCCATAAGGGTAATCTGGTTTCCACATATAACCCTTTAAGTTAAGAATTTCAGTTCCCAATATGTGAATACAATAGAGACTGAGAGGAAGAAGTGAGATCACACACACCCCATGAGCTTTCACGTGGCTTTTGATTCAACAGTTATTATGGACTAACCTTCATAGTTTCAATTATCTGATAACTGGAGCAGAATTGCACAGTGCCCTGTTGGTGCAGAATCTGAGCACAGCAAGCTGGTAAAGAAGAACAAAATCGGACCTGACTATGTCTTGGAAGATCTACTGGAGATTAATCATGGCTCATTTCTGACTAGTTCTTCAACAAGTTGAAGCCTTTGAAATTAAGCTATTCAGAACTACAGTGGTACATGATGCTGGAGGGTGGATAAACAGAAAGCTGCACATTTAGCATCTTACTAAACCACTTACGCAGTGGTCACACCTGGGTTTCGATCCTGATCTTCTGAAGGTCTGGCTTTTCCTCTTCGTCCCATCATGTGATTTAAATGTGGGAGAAGAGTTCTCACGTCAAAAGCTGTTTTTTTTATTTTTTTTATTTTAAAGTGCAGTTCAGCCCCCCTGGCCAGCAGGTGGTGCTAGCATTTGGAAAAAAAAACGGACCACTTGTCAGGGGAAAATTAATGCTTGTGGGACCGGACAGAGCTTCCTGTTTTTCCGAAGGTGAAAATAAATTGAAAAAAAACACAGCCCATCAGCCCCAGGAACAGCCAAAAAAACAAAGAAAAAGAAACCCGGATCATCTGCGTGGTCCCACAGCTTCTGCCTTCTTAAAAGCTGGGTTTTCAAAGCGAGGCAAAAAAAATTCTACCTCGTACGTGAGTCACAGAAACCTCACTTAAGGGAGCATTACCGGGTTTTCTTTTTCCTTTTTTTTCAAATAGCCCGGTGGCCGTGGGGACGGCATTTTTGAACTCTGTTTATTTAGTAATTTAAACTGCTTTTAAAGGGACATGGGACCGAGCCTTAATTAGTGTCTGTCTGTGCTTCACACTATCTTCCAAAAACTCAATGATGGCTGCAACACAAGGTTACCATTTTTAATGAAATCATCACCATCACCATCACCATCACCATCATCTCCACTTCTAATTCTACACTTTCTGGTACACTCAACAAGGGGAGAAGGGACATGGCACAGCCCCCGAGTTCAAATCTGTTAGCGTGTTTTGAGCATTACACTTGGACTTGGGAGATCCAAATTCAAGCCCTGTTGAGCCTGAAACTCACTAGGTGATATCAGTCTCTTCATACACTCGTTCAACCTAACTCCACAGTATGAAAAATAAGCATGTGAAAATAAGAAGAGGTCTAACTTGAGCTCAGTGACTCTTTATGCTACCTTCTGCTCAGTGGAAAACAAGTGGAATATCCATGCTATCTCAAAGCTCCAGTATTTAAAAAGCATGCAATGGCAGGAGAGAAGGGCAGAGGAGTTCTGTAATCACCATCTTTAGAATTATGTGCACCATTGTTTGGGGCCACATAGTCAAAGCAGCTGCAGTGCCTGCATTCCAGGTTAATGAGAAGCTCAGGAAGGATTTCGGGGGGGGGGCATAGTAGTATGAACCCAGATGAGAATTTGCATATGCAGCACATGCGAGCATACTTACTCCCCTGCAGCAATGTATTATTCATTAATGAATCTGTACCTTTTAATCATGTATTTTTTCCCATGGACCTTGGGGCAGTGTGCATTGTACCCTACTCACTCACTGTATCTGCTAGCACTAGGAGTTAGATTAGGTGACTGGCCTAGAGGCACCCACCAAACTTTGGGATTAAGAGCTAAGCTATACCATGAGGTAAATATTGAGAGTCAGAACAGCTGAGTCTCACTTCTCATTTTTATTCCAAACTGCAGCCAAATAAAGTTGCATATGGTTTCCTTTTTTAAAACAAAATATTTTGTTTTATTTTATTTTATTTTATTTTATTTTATTTTATTTTATTTTATTTTATTGCTTTTGCGCTTGGTAGGCAGGAGAGGGACAGAAAGAAGTTGTGTAGAGGTCCTGATCCAAAATAGCTTACTTTTAGGGCAAGAAACAAAATGAGGTCCAGTTGATCACTGTACAGTGGACCCTTGTATAACAAATAATTGGTATAACATAAAATCTGTACAACATAAAAAAATTCCGGAGACAGGGGAAATTTGCTTAACATAATCACCTACGGGGGAAATCCGTACAACATCAAAATGGGATTACTCCATTTTCAATGCATTCCTATGGGAATTTGTATAAAGGAAAATTTGCTTAACATAATTTCATTGGGAATGAATTAATTCCTTTATACAAGGTACCACTCTATAGCCTATAGTTAAGCCCCTGGTCTCCCTGGATCTAAGTCAACATCAATAGTCTAAAAATCGCACTAGATGCTTCCAGATGGAAAGGGAATCAGGAGTCAGCCATCGTTAACTTCAGAGATGAACAATCTTCAGATCAAGTACTCAGTTGATGTTCCTTTTGCTGTGCTATATATCCTTTTTTCCAGTAACTCTGTACCAAAATATAAACATCTCATTGTGCCTAGGAAGTTTTGCTCTGTATTCATTTAAACTTTGGTTGCCTAATGGGAAAGGTTCCTTTGCTGCCATAGACAGACATTATGTCACTTTTTAGTCGTTGAATAAACAGGCCATCTAAACTTTTACAGCTGAGCAATCATAATAACGAAGCTGACAAGATAAGTATTTTTGCATGTGCACCTGTGTGGGGCAGTTTGCTGAGAACACATCAGCTCTTATAACCAATATTTTAAATGACACCTGAAGAGAAAATAATCCATGCATCTCAAATAATGAGTTTAGTGATGAATATCAGAATTGACAAAACAGTGGTTTTAATTATGACTATAATTTAGCTACAAAGATCTGGAGAGAATGCGGCATTTAATTTTGAGTCCAAAAATGTTACATCAAAAGATTCGAACACCACCTGGATGAGTTTTTGCAGCTGCTCCAATTCCCTAGAATGCTGACTTTCTGTACATATTTATAATACCATATATTCGAGTCCAGCTGCAACTCCCTGGCAGGTATGCACCTAGTGTCAACCTCAGGTTTGCCAATGAATAATATATACAATTTTAAATTCCTATATAATTTGTCATTTGTACACAAAAATATGCATCAAGGAAGAAGTGTATTTACCAAAATATATTCACCAGAAAGTTAAAATTTTGATACTTAACATTTGAAATATTTTTCTAGTACCATAAATAAGGATAAGGAATTCTTCATAAGTTTCTAGAACTCAACAAATTGCATTACTTGGAAATAGTATATTGCACAATATATTATCATTACTGTTAGTATTTTTCCAAGGTCTTTTAGTCAGTATCCAAGACTTGGTTTTTTGTCTGTCGATCTCACAACCCCACAACATGCATTTTAATATTTTCAATTACTCTTAATAGTAGCATCACTATTATTTAGAGTGTACAGAGACACTCTGAATTCTTGTGAATGGCACTGAAAAACTATTCCTATCTCTCTTTTTCTCTACCCAACATAAAAACATGGTGCCATTTTAGATCTTGACAAATTCAACAGGAAGCAAGAGCTCTCTGGGGTATTCCAGAAAGAGCATTTTAGTAGTATTTCGCCAGTTTGATAGGAAACCTGTGGAGCACTGGAAAAGGGGGAAGGGGGCATATGAAGTACTCTCATGTTCCTGCTTAGAGCTGCCCAGATGCCCTAAGCACATCCGATCTTGCCTGATTTCAGCCCTGGTTAGTACTTGGATGGGAGACCACTAGGGAATACCAGGTGCTGAAGGCCCCTGGAGTAGCCACCTGCAAACCACTCCAGTATTCCTGCCAAGAAAACTCCATGGACCTGGAGTCATGAAGAGTTGGTCACGACTGTAACAACACAACACACACAGGCACATGTTCCTGCTTAGGGCAAAAGTTAGAAGATTTGATAGCATTCAGAGCATATTTCCTTCACTTGAGATCTGGTGATACCTTTAGCACTATAATTCCAAAAACTTGAATGGCATCTACTTTGTTAAAGCTTGTATTCCACCCTACCCCCATCCCACCCACCCCAAAATATCCGCTAAGAACCATCTCAGACAGTGGGCATCGCTGAAGACAATGATGGGCAGTGAAAGATCAAAGAATAAGTGAGTTCCCTCCTCTCCTCCACTTCCACCTTCCTTCTTGCCCCCTTGTCTGCTGCTGGAAGAACTCTGAATGGATTTGCAGGGTGCCTTGAAATGGGCCACTCTTGTCCCCTCAGGTTGCCTGCCTATGTTTTACATGATTTGTATAAAATGGCTTTGGCTTTATAATAATGCACTGTACAGCAAGTGACTGTTAAATGTTTTAAAATAATCATGCGTTCTTAAGTCAATTCAGGCTTGTGGTGACTCTTTCCAGGATTTTTCAGGCACAGAATATTGAGAGGTGGTTTCCCCCTCTCTTCTTTAGCGGAGAACACTATGCAGCTTGACCATGGCTGAACAGGCTGGCTCTACTCACAGAAGACACAGCGGGGGAATCGGACTAGCACTCTTTGGCTCCATAGCCAGATACCTAAAGCACTGAGCTATCTAGCTTCTCAAAATATAAATAGGGACTTTCCATTAAAATGATTTGTTTGGGCAAATAAATCTTTTGCAACTTTTCTTGCAGTTGAGGTTTGGCAGAAAATAGATGAAGCAATATTCCAAATATAGTAGGACCCCTGTATCTAATGATTCATTATCCACTGATTCAGTTATCCATGGTTGGCAGAAGAAAAAATTAAATAAATAATTCAGCAGCCGCAAAGCAAGCTACTGTCACAAACAGCAGCTGTAAAGCAAGAAGGTACTGCCAGAAAAGAGCAGCCGTAAAGCAAGCTACTGTCACAAAACAGCAGGTTTGGAGATTTTTGGGTGTTCTCTCTTATCCATGGTTTTCATTATCCATGGGAAGGCCTGGAACCAATCCCCAGCGGATACCAGTGTCCTACTTTACTGGCAAACAAAAATGACAGGAATCACACAGTTTTGTTAGAACTTTGTATCTCTGAAACTTGTTTTCTTTTTACAAAGAGGTAATGGTACTGTTTCATTGAGTCAGACCAAACCTATGATAATTAAAAGCACTAAATCCTATTTCTCAACTTTATACTATACTACAGGTATATTGTTTCATTTAACAGTTCCTCTGTTTCAAAGGAAAAGCATCTAATTGTTGTTTCAGATGAGGTAGCCATGACCATCTCTGCAAGTATATCAGGTGAAATCCAAAGAAACAAAACAAAACAAAATAAGGCACCTTAAAGTCTATAATATTTTAATGTGAGCTTTTGCGTAGTATCCAAAGAACTGTGTTTAAAACACTGAATGCTGCAACAGCAGACAATACAACAATTTAAAACTTTTTAGTGAAATCAGTTCCAATTAATTTATACAACACATCCAGGGCTGTGGAGTCGGTAGATAAATGTTCCGACTCTGACTCCGACTCCGATTCCGACTCCTAAGTTTTTTTGTACTTCCGACTCTGACTCCGACTCCCCGACTCCAACTCCTCTGTATTAATACAGTCACCCCCCGCCATTTCGCGGTTCAGGTACTGCGGTCCCACTACATCGCAGGATCGCAGTACCTGCACTTCGAGGCCACGCCGGGGGCAGCGGGGGGTATCAGGTCACTCTGCGCCGCCCCTCCGCACTCCTCCACGAAGCCTTGGAGCCACGCCGGGGGCGGCGGGGGTGATCGGGTTGCTCCGTGCCGACCCTCCGCGCTCCTCCGCGAAGCCTTGGAGCCACGGGGGGGAACGATCGAGTCGCTCACTGCTCCTCCGCAAAGCCTCAGAGCCGCACGGGGGTGGCAGGGGGCGATCGGGTCACTCTGCGCTGCCCCCCATGCTCCTCCAAGAAGCCTCGGGGCTGTGCGGGGGTCAGGGGCGGCAATCTCTATTGAAATGCATTGAGTCAATGGATTTCAATGGAGAAATTTTCCCCATTGGAAAGCATTGAGCCAATGTTTTCCAATGGGGAAAAATTTATCCATTGAAATGCATTGGCGATGCATTTCAATAGAGACGGCCCCGGACAAGAAGTCTCGGGCGGCGCGGGGATGACAGATCTAAATTTATCTAAATCTAAATTTAGTAGGAGTCAGAGTCGGAGTTGGTGCATTGTTTGCCGACTCCGACTCCGACTCCAGGTACCCAAAATTTCCTCTGACCTCGACTCCGACTCTGACTCTGACTCCACAGCCCTGAACAATCATCAAGGCTATAGGTTGGACACTAGGAAGAATTAGCAATATTTTTATTGTATCTTATGGAGTTTGATTCGTCACTGCACCTCCTGCAGGTACTGTCAGCCTCGGTGACCTTGGGCAAGCTGCGCGGTCCCAGGGCATCCCCAGAAGAGGTGAATGGTTAATTACCTCTGAGTATTCTCTACCTGAAAACCCTTGAAAAGGGTCACCATAAATCTGAATTGACATAATGGCACATTATTATTATTATTATTGTTTGCCTCCAATATATTATACTTCTCCTTCAAAAGAGGGAATCTTATGCCAGTTCTTCAAACAGGTCTATAGGTTTTTAACCTGTGACATGGCATGCTATTTGCTTTATTACTTGTGCTACAAAGTAAAACACCGACAGGAAAAATCGTAATCTCTTACGGGTAAAAATAAATTCACAATTCATGCTGTACATTGGCTGCACAAGCCTTCTCTATCCAAAATATTATATCAAATTCCTTCCATGCTGGACAACAAAAAATTCCACTGCAGTTGATTTCATGTACTTTATTTTCACTGTTGCCTGGCATATTTTCAATCCAAGCTCACAACTAGGAATCAAACCTCGAGGGAGAATGCTCAGACATGTTTTAATAAATTATGGGGGAGGGCAGTTACAGAACACAATAATATAGAAGACAATAACAGCAGTAGTTGGACTGAGCTGTGGTGCTGTCTGAAATATCTAGACATTTAGACAACCCACTAATTCAAACAAAATTCTGTGCTATACTCTTTGTATGCTTAAGTGATGGAGTTCCATTGAGTTTTTCACCCAATCATGTTTCAGGCAACATTTTATAGTACATCCAGGAACAATTATATTAATGGCCAAGTCACTGAATCATCAGAATATCTTAGTTCAGTTGTCACGATAAGCCAAGGTTTTCAGAACTGTTTAGAGACAGAGTGCTGATACATACTGCCTGCTACAAACTTCCACTGTGTGTTTTGCCTAGAATGGCATCTAAACCTGTCACTATGACTTGATTCTCCACACACAAGCAAGAAAAATGAATCAATAACACATTACTACTTGTTTTATGGTCTGCTGGAG
Source organism: Phrynocephalus versicolor (assembly GCA_023846285.1). Taxonomy (NCBI): domain Eukaryota; kingdom Metazoa; phylum Chordata; class Lepidosauria; order Squamata; family Agamidae; genus Phrynocephalus; species Phrynocephalus versicolor. The sequence continues at coordinate 72,411,795 of JAHTLZ010000204.1, forward strand.
AAAGATAAGCCAGGATGCCTGGCTTTGCCAAAAGAACTCTAAACAGAAAATATATAATTAACAGATTTGGCATCTTCCTCACACGCTAGCTTCTCACAGAAACCCATCAGTATGTCTTCACCTAATGAGATAAGGACTACCGTAAATTCACCTACTCTTCCCCATACAGGTATACGTATCTCCCACGTAATCCTGTGTCCCACTATGCCAGTGATGGCAAACCTATGGCACAGGTGCCAAAGGTGGCACTCGGAGCCCTTTCTGTGGGCACCCGACATTGCCCCTTAATAGCCACCTGTATACAGGTTAAATTACTGTATTGGCACTTTGCAAAAAAATTAGTGGGTTTTGCATTGCAGTTTGGGCACTCGGTCTCTAAAAGGTTCACCATCACTGCAGTATGCTAACCTAATACCTGTAACTGCCTACTAAATTGAGTCATAAAACTCCACTTTAAATTCACTATTTTCTTTTCTGCTTTAATTAAATCAGGGTCTGGTTCTTCAAAGGCACAACTGGATTTGTTTCAACATCCCATCACTGTACCACCAAATTGTAGCATTAATGTGCTTGCCCCCAGCCCTTTCACAGGCTAGGGACAAACACTGCTTCTAATTTTTCTCTTTCGCTGCCAAGTATTAAAACTCTTACCGTGTAGCAAGGTGCTTAATTCATGATAAGCCAGAACTTTCAAGACTTTGGGCTTACGGTAACACCTGAAAACACTCTTTGACTAGCTATGCTTATAAACAATGTTCTGAGTATATGGTGTTTTCAAAAAAAAAAAAAGGCAGTTTCCAGAGCACTGCATGTATGCAAAGAAGTGAAACATGTAAACATAGAGCACATTGCTGTTATATTTATGAGTTAAGAAGCAAGCCGACAATCAACTTTCTGGTTTTATTTTGGGTATTCCAAAACCATTAATTTTACTGTTCTTCTTGTCCCCAACAGTCTCCTTTTTGTCAAAATCTACAGTGGTACCCATACGCTATGTGTTGTCAAGTCGGACTTCTGGCAAACTTAATTTTTTTTAAGTATATGAGATGATTCAGAAGTGATTTTACATTGCAACCCCATAGAATACGTGGCTATTAAAGGGGGGAAACCCTTCTTTAATAGCCAAGGAACCTATGACACTCTCTTGCCCTATTTTACATAACATTAAACGTCATATTTAAATGGGCTAAAGAAAACACATTAAAGTAGATTTTAAGAATATAATTCTAACCTAACATGATACTATTAATGCAATAATGGGTAGAGCTGTAAATCTGCCTCTAGCAGATAAAAACTGAGAAGGGAAATATGTCAATATACAGTACTTTGCACTGAATTTACTTTTTTTTTTTTTTGGAGGTGGAAATGTTTCTCACTTCAAGTCTCCTTCCCAACGCAGTGAACAACCCTTCCCATTCAAGCCCAAATAAATACCTCCCTACTCCTTCACCAGTTCTCCTCACCCCCCCTTTTTTTTTGTCCCTCTTGCCTTCCATTTCCATGGGGCCCAGAGGCATCTCCCCACCCAATTCCCCTCTCCCTTCACTGCACCATTACCATCACACCTAGGAGAGCCAGAGACTCAGGCAAAGCGAAAGGCCACGGCAACAACAACGCAGTAACTACTTTTCAGTCTTGCCACTATCTTGGGCACCGGCATTCGTGGCATTCATTGTGTGCTTTCCTGGTCCAGGCCTCTTTGAGCCTCAGATTCGAAGGGCTGATATCAGTTCTCCAAAGGTGGGTGGCAGCAGAGCAGAGAGAAGTGAGTGACAGCCATGACAAGGCTGATGCACATGCATAAAAAAGAAAATCTGCCTAAACAGGTACAGGATTAACTAAGAACTCAAAGTTACCTCTGCAGGTTTAAAACAAAACAGTGCTGTGTATACCATATTGAATACATTAGATGTAAAAAAAAAATTGCAACTAAAAATAATCATGGGGCAACCCCTCTAGAAAACATGTTGTGGCCCCCTTGAAGTCATGACCCCCAGGTTGGGAAACTGTGCCCTAGGGAGTTTCCATGGCTAAAGCCTTCTGAATGCAAGTCACTCAAACCCTAGTCCATCACTCCATCCACGGCACTGCCCTGGCTCTCACCCTGGGACTCATCCATGCTGTACAAAGAAGGAAGCAAGGCTGGGAGAGGAAGCCTTAAGACACTCCAGACAATCACAACAAAATTGTTACCCTTAGTGTTTCATGGCCGGACCGATCTTTTGAATATAAATATTCTATAGGAGTTAATGAAATTCCAATTAACCATCCTCTTTAAACATGGCTTAACGCAGCATTTCACTTGCTTTCTCAATACTCTGCTGACAAGTGAGGGTGTTTGGTTAATTGCTGCAAACATACCACTAGACCGGATTTGAAAGCGCAAGGAATGTTCACCAGAATATTTCAACACCACAATCATTAAAGAAGCTATTTCCTGCATAGTTATCATGGTTGTACTACTTAGCTTAATGATCAACAACATTTATCAAAAAATATGTATTAAAAATACCATGATACATTCTTTTTAAGAATGTCACAGTTTCAGCCTGCATGCTAAAGTTAACTTTCAGTATTTTCACTTCTCAAAGAACAAATGCTATAAGTTCCTACAATTTATTTTCAACAATTTTAGCTCAAATTCATTTTAATAATTTTTGTTTGAACACTCATCTTTTGTATGCATTCCAGCTGTCAGTGACTTTTCTTTAACTCACAACCATTCTATATACAAGTTTTTAATGATAAGAATCACTACCCTGCAACATACTTTTGCCCAAACTAAGCATATTCATTATATTAGCGGAAAGAAAGTACAGTATATGGATGCATGGCTGCTTATTCAGAAGAAAAAGAAGTATCCCTAGGTGAGATGGACATCTTAGGAAACCTAGTACTTCCATACCTCAAACAATTCAGAAGGGAGTGATGGAAACAGCTTCACACTGTGGGCAACAGCATGGGCTGAAACACTATATATAATCAGGGCTGGCACTTCCATTAAGGCGAACTAGGCAGTTGCCTAGGGCGTCAAAATGGAGAGAGGGTGCTGGCCAGCCTGCCACAAACACACCCCGCCGCTGGCCACTGCCGTCCATCCCCCCACCACCCGCCAACCGCCCGTTGCCATCCGCCTGTCACCACCCTCCCGTCGCCACCTGCCCAGCGCCCCCGCACCCATCGCTGCCCCCCGCGCCCGTCACCGTCCCCACCATCCGCCACCCCTGCGCCATCCACAAAGTCTTGGTATACCTGGGGCAAGACAGGGTCAGATGTAGCATGGGCAGCTGCCAGGATGGTAGAAGAATTTTTCTTTGAGCAAGGAACCTTGAAGTACAATTCCCCTTGCACCCAATCCACCAATGGGTTATGAGCTCTCAAGCAGGAAAGTCCCAAGACAAGAGGAAACCGGGGCATCCGAGTTACATTAAAGCAAATCTGCTCATTGTGGTCCATTACCTGAAGAGTAAGTGGACAGGTTTCCTGAGCTATCAGCCCAGAACGATGTAACCAACCCTCAATGGATTCTACCAGCAAAGGAGTTTCCTTGTTCTGTACTGGAATCCGATGGCACCGCACAAACCCAGCATCCACAAAGCAGTGAGCTTCCCCAGAGTCTACCATAGCATACACAGGTACTTTCCGGCCATCAGGAAGCCCTAGCGTTACAGGTACCAGGAAAGGTCCTTGGGGTGTGATGGTATTGTCTGGAACCCTTTGGTATGCTCCATTCCTGTGGGTTCCTTCAAGGATGGAGCTGCCCTTTTACTGCTGAAGAGGTAGCAGCATTTACTGAGGAGCGCTTCAAAGGGCAAATGGAAGCGAAATGTCCTCCTCCTCCACAGTACAGGAAGAGATTATGAGAGTATCATCTTGCCTTTTCCTCTGGGGTGAGGCGTGGTCGAGCAGCTCCCAGTTGCATAGGTTCTGGATCCATTCTGCAGGCTTCACCAGATTGCAGATTAGGCACAGCTGGCAGAGGTTGCTGGTTGGAGTTCTTGCCTCAGGAGAGGTGACGGCTTTCCATGCGTCCATCTATCCTGAGACACAGGGTAATCTGTTTCTGTAACGTGCTTGGTTGTTCCACCTTAGAGAGTTCATCAAGCACTTCATCTGTCATTCATTCCTTCCATATACTGAGAAATCAGTGCCGGTTCGTTCCAATGCAGATCCTGTGCTATCAAACGGAACGCAGTGGTGTAGTCAAACACTGAATCTTTGCCCTGTTTCAGAGCTCTAAGTCTCCTGTTGGCAGTAGCAGCCTGTACGGGGTTCTGAAAAGCTGAAGAAATGTGATTCAGGAAAGCCTGATAATTATCCAGTAGAGGTGAGGCACTGAGGAGTAAAGGAGTAGCCCATTTAGCTGCCTGTCCTTTCAGCAAACTGATGATAAAGCAGATAAATTTCTCAGTAGGAAATTCTTGAGCACACACCTCAATAAACAGCTTGCATTGAGTCAAGAATGCAGGGAATTCCTCTAGCTTGCCTTCAAATCGGTCAGGAGGCAGCAAAGGGCAACGGGGCTGCAACCTAGCTGGTGCTGGAGCTTGCTGCAATTGAGCAATCACCTGAGACAAAAGCAGCACTTGGTTTTGCAAAGCTGCCAGCGGTGTCATCCCAACAGCCCCCTCCTCTTCTATTCTGCTTGAAGAAGTTTGGGTAGGAGCAAACTGTCAAGCCCCGCACACAGAGCACACACACAAACAGAGTTCAGTTCTTTGCCAAGATTTTTAGTGGAAAGCCAGGCAAGTTCAAGTCCTTTGCTAACAATCAAGTGCCAGATAAATAACAGAATCCAACTCTCAGCAATTAACAGTCCAAGTCAAAACCAGAATATCTCATGGAAAACCAGATGCCAAACCCAAGGGAACAGATTAAGCTGTGGTCCAGGAAGCCAGTCCGAAATCAGGAAACAGAGCCAAGGTCACAGACAGGAATGTGGTTTCAAGTTCAAATGACGCGTTGCTCCCACAGAGAGCTCAAGGTGAGCTTACCAGATTTATCCCAAAACAGGGAACACACCCTTACTTCTGGAAAGGCTTCTGCTAGTACTCAGGGCTTCCTGACCTGATTCCCCGTCTAGCATCAAAAGACCCTTTCCCTAGCTGTTCTGGTAGCACGTCTTTGCAGAATCCTGCTCATGGCCCTTCTAGGAGGAGAAGATATGTTTTCAGCTGAGTCATCAGACCCAGCTACCTGCTGATTTGAGCTGCAAGGCTCCTCCAGCAGCTCTTCACCATTTAACCCCTCAGAGTCAGGTTCTGTGACAGGCAGGGTCCTGGCACATAAGGCACCTCCGGTTCACTGAAAAACACTTCTGGGGCCTCTGACAGGCCTTTCATACACTGCCATCCTGTGATATAACGGGACTGCAATATATAAACTGAGAAAGGGCGGGGGACGACTTTACATGTCTATTCAAAAGACCATGTTCAATGGATCTTTCTATCAGATACATCAATTGTTAGACCGTAGATGGGTTTTCATAACTGAACAGGTGATTATTTATTCCAGCTGTAGGTATCTGGATGCCAAACTAGAGGTCAAGAGTTCAAAGCAAAGCAAAGTGTTCTGCTTATATACCGCCCCATACCACTTCAAGTAGTCTCTGGACTGTTTTACAGTTTAATAACAGTATGCAGGCTACACATTCCCCCCCCCCCCCAGAAAGCTGGGTACTCATTCTACCGACCCCAGGAAGCTGGAAGGCTGAGTCAACCATGAGCCTGCTACCTGGGATTGAATCCCAAGTTGTGAGAACAGTTTTAGCTGCAGTAAAGGCATTTAACCACTGCATCATTTAACCAATTCCCGTCTAATGCTTCCTGTGTGTAGGGCCAGCCTATGTGGCCTTGGGCAAACTGCATAATCCCAGGGTGTCTCCAGGTGAAGGGAATGGTAAACTATCTCTTCTTCTTCTTCTAGTGCCATGTCCTCGCAGAATGTTGGTGATCAGTAGCTTGAACTAGTTTCTATAAAGCGATACTAAATAGAGCAGCTGTGCTCACTGCAGACCATTGGCTTATGTTTTTAAACCAGAATGTTCTTCTACGCCCCGGGCCATGCTTCCCATTTATTTTCCTTGAAGGATTACCTGCAGCAGATGGTATTTCTTATTGTGCATTATGTGTCTGAAATAATGCAATTTTCTTCTCTTTATGGTATTGAGGATTTCTAGTTTTTTATTCATGTGCTGTGATACAGTCACATTAGTGACTCTGGCTGTCCTAAGTATCTTGAGTATGCTCAATGTGGAAAACCCTGGAAAGGGTCACCCTAAGTCAAAACTGTCTTGATGGCATATCATCGTCATCTATTTATCTATCTATTCATTCATTCCAGTGAACAAGCCCTTTGATGCTTTGATTTTGGATCTGTGCATACATATTCAAGCAACATTGGAGGGAACAGCCACTGGACAGAACTATTTAAGTCCATTCACATAACTTACCCAAAGTGGCATTTAACAGTAGCATAAAATCATAGGGAATGTCAGCAAATTACTACAAGGGCAGACAGTAACCTTGGGCAACTTAAGAGCAAAGGGTGTATAACACCAAAGTAATGTAGAACATAAAATGCAGGGCTGATACAAGCACAAACAAAAAATGGTTGTGTTTTCTCCCCAAGGCTTACAGAAATAATCCCTTTAAGACTGCAACCAAAAATGTTGCCATATATGAAGTTGCCATATATAATGAAAGATTGTTGATTCATTAACCCCAGTACTTATTCCAGCCATGCCAGGCATGTCCAAAGTCAGGTCCAGCTATGCCAGGCATGTCCAAATGCAGCTCATTTTCAAATTCTGAGCGGCTCACGGCCTCTTCTCTCTGCAGGCTCTGCCTGTCATGCATCCCCACCAGCTGGCCCCTCCCCATACAGGATGGAGGCGTCAGCTTGTAGTTTTATGGTTTACCTGCCCTCCCTGCATCTGTCCATCCCCCCAGCCACCTGCCCAGCCTACCCACCCCTGGCTCCGTTGCTGCAGTGTCCTCCCTGCCTCCTTGCATGTGATAGAGACTTGTCCAAAGTCTGGCCCAGGGACCAAATGTGGCTGAATGGTCAGCCCCCTCACGTTTTCACCTCACCAAATCTGACCCTCCTTGCAAAAAGTTTGGACACCACTGAGCTAAGCAATAGGCTCACAGGATGCTGAGGCTGGCTTCCTTATATGTCCATATTTGCTTCAAGTTTTAATATGGGGGAAAGCATTCATCTGAATAATAATCTCTCAAGTGTATACACCCCTCAGAGTTACTGTAGTCTATATCATGTCTTTTTGTGACTAAAAAGCAGTTCTCAAGTTAATTAACAATTCTCTCCAATCAAGATGGCTAGGATAGGTGGGGTAGTCAGACTTCAGATTGAAGTAGAGGCCCCTATAAGCTTTGGGCCCTTCTTTAGCTGAGTAACTGCATCTTATTAAAATCAAATGGAATTAGTAAGCAATTTCAACATTAGTAATAACTGCAACCTGGAAGATAACCAGCAAATGAACCTGGAACCTGCAAAGATTTCAAAAGCACTGCACCAAGAACTACACAAAATACTGCTTAGATCCTTATACCAAAGCTGAACAGGTGATACCTTTAGGCTACTAGAAAAATAACAAAAACGTTGCTAATATTTCGGGGGCCAAACCCAGTTCCTCAGAGCAGGTTATAACATGGTAAAAGATCCTATACATTTTGTAAAATAAATAAATAAATATTTGTAATCAAGTTCTGATTTGAGAAGAACCCTATAAATACGGAGGGTGGGAATACTTTTGGGGTCCGTGGGTAACTTCTGAGCCAACTACTCAGCCTCCATCCATCAATGTACAGTCCTTTTTGAGCGCTTCCATCCAAGCGCTCTGAAGGCACCTCACGCCCTTTCAAAAAGCAATGTGCCTGCCTGATAATACAGGAGCTGGTGGTAACCCAGCGGGATTGATGGTGGGGCTCTTTAAGCCCACCATCTACCCTTTCCTCTTCGCTTGCTCTCAGCCCCCTTCGTAAAACGGTACCCAAACTACGGCCTGGCTGGGGCTGTGGAGCGCCACTTGGCCGCAGCTGCCGCGGACCACGGCTCACAGACCCGGCGGCAGGAGGGGGAAGAAAGCTCCCGGGCGGGACGCGCCCGCGCGCGCACGTGCCCTCGCGACAGGTGCTCGCGAGGGCTTTCCTGCCTTTTCCCCAAGCCCCGCCCCTTTTGCCGCCGTCGAACACCTCTCCCCCCCCCCCCGCGCCGCCGCCGCCTCCCTCCAAACTCACCCAGGTTGACGAAGCTCATGACCATGTCGGCGTCGCTGAGGAAGGCGCTGTCCTGAGCGGTGGCCAAGGCGGGCGAAGGTCCGCCACTCCCGGCGGCGGCGGAGGACGAGGAGCCCGGGTGCCGGGGCTGGCTGAGCAGCGTCTTGCCGTGCAGGGGGTGCCGCCTGCTCCGGCCCGCCTCGCCTTCTGCTTCTCGCGCGGCTCCCTCCTCCTCCTCCTCCTCCCCTTCCTCGCTGGAGAGGCTGTGGTACAAATCCAGCATGAACAAGGGAGCCGAGTTCAGGCGGCCCGGCGAAAAGAGCCCCGGGTGCCGCCGCCGCTGCTGCTGCTGCTGCGGGGGTGGCAGGGGCGCCTCGGGCTCTTCGGGGCGCGGCGCCTGGAGCGCGTGGAAGGGCCGCGGCCGGTGGGGCAAGCCCAGGACGGACAGGATTTCCTTCTGCATCTCCCGTTTTTCGTGCGACTTGAGGCGCCGGTAGAGGAAGCCCGCGGGCGAGGAGGCGGAGGCGGAGGCGGAGGCGGAGGAGACGGGCGGCGCCGGAGGCTGCTCCTCGCCCTCGCCCGGGGCGCTCCGGTTGCCCGGCAGCAGCAGCGGGGCCCCGGGGGCCGGCAGGAGGGGCAGCACAGGCGGCGGCGGCGGCGAGCACCAGCAGCGACTGCCGCCGCACACCAGCGCCCACCACCACCACCACAGCCAGCGCAGGCGCCGCAAAGGCATCGCTTCCCGCGCCTCTCCTTGAACCTGTTGCTCGCAGTGGCGAAGGCGGCTCGCCTGGCCACGCTGCTTCTTCCACACGCGCGCGCCTCGCTCGCTTGTTCTTCCCTCTCTTTCCCACCCCTCGCCTTCGGGGTGGGAGCGCTAATTCATTGGAGGGGAAGATGAGGGGTTGGAGCCTCCCTCATAGTCGTTAACTCCATGTCCCCCCCACACACACCTCCAAACACCCCGTCAGCCCTGTCCCTTCGGGGTGTCGCGCCAGAGGTCTTCGCGTGACCCTTCCTCCGCTCTCCTCAGGGACGGGCGAGCGCGCGGGGAAGGGGGAGCGGAGAAAGTCGGCGCTCAGGTGCAAATGCTCCCCTCGTCGCTTCCCTCCTGCCTGGAGAAGCGGTCGCGGTCTCCACTTCGAGGGTTGCCGCTCGCCAAGTGGCCGGGATTCCGCTTGGCTCCCCTCTGCCTCCAGCCGGGCGAGCCGTCAACTGATTTGCGCCTCTTCCTCCTCCTCCTCCTGAGGGAGCAACCCTGCTCCACCGCCGCTGCTTGCCTTGACACAAGGGGAGTCCCGGAACACGGAGAAGAGGCGGTTCTGGAGCCAAGCGCGGGAGGGTGGGAAAAGCTGAAGGCAGCGGATTAGGGCGCATACAAAAAACAAACTAAAAGAAAACAAACTAAAAGCGCACCAACTCCTTCCCTTCTGCCTGCCCTCTTTCCCTTCCTCCGCGGGAGGGCAAAGCCCTTGCCAAGCCTCCGCTGCCGCCTGTGCGCCCAAAGGAGCCCCGCTCCGGGTGAGCCCCGCGGGCGTCCCTCAGCGCGGCCGGTCTCCGGGAGTGCCTCGCGCCCGCAGTGGCGGCAGCGGCGCCTGTGGCTCGCAGGTACCACGGTCCCGCTGGCAGGAGCGCCCGCCCCCGCCTCCTCCTCCTCCTCCTCCTCCTCCTCCTCCTCTTGTTTGACGGGCAGCGGAGGCGACGATTAAACGCGGCTCCCGGTCCCGGCTCGTCAGGTCGGGAGCCTCTCCTTCCCAGGAGGGGGCGTTGCCGCTGGCGAACTCCGGCGCGCCTCGGGGGCTGGTGCCTCTGGGGAGCTCCGGCGGCCGCGGCGGTTCCTCCTGCCCAGAATAGGGGGGGAGAGAGGGAGAGAGAGAGGCCGCTAAGAACGGCCGCGGCGGCGAAGAGAGCGAGCCAGCCATGTGCCGAAGGCGGCAGCGGCGGCGGTCGCCAAACGGGATCCTCATGTCCTGGCTGGAACTGAGTTCAGAACGAAGTTGGAACGGGTGGGCGGGTGAGGGGTGCGGTGGGGTGGGCGAGGAGGTGGATGTGCCCTTTTAGCGCAGATGTAGGACGTTCAGAGGAGCGAACATCGATTTCTGGCTTCGAGCATGTTTTGTGTTGGGGGCGTTTCCTATTGGTTTCTGCAGGGTTTTTTTTTTTAAAAGGGGGGGGGTGCTTTTAATGCCCGAGAACGAAATACGCTGGAGCAATAAGGAAGGCAAGAGATGCATCATAAAAAGATTCGGAGAGAGTCCGTAGCTATCTCTAATCTGATATCAGAAATGGGCTCCATGTCTGCATTCTTAACTGCACAGACATACTATTCACCTTAGGCGGTTACTTCACGTACCCCTCGCCCGTTCGACGGAATAGCGCCTCACGTCCCTCTTAAAACAAGTTAAGCGCCTTCCACCGAACCACCATGTACTAACAGAGCTCTTTCTTTCTTTCTTTCTTTCTTTCTTTCTTTCTTTCTTTCTTTCTTTTGTGCTGTTGGGGATCCTCACCCATTCACTCTGTTTAAGGATTTAGATATAAAAGTCAGACAAAATCACACAGGTTCCCTCCAGTGGCCTCCGGGTCATATTTCAGCTAATTAACAACCTGCTCAACTCACCCTGGAACAGAAATTACAGAATCTCTATTCTAAGGATCACATCATCATAGGCTAGTAAAGGTATTTTATAGGCCAGTTATGAGCCTTGAAGGGCTCTGGAGATCCTCAGTTTCACTCTGAAGTCACTGTTTTCCTCTTTCTCTGCATAAAGGCGAGAAGGAAGCATCCTAGTAAAGGCATCTTACTTTCTATGGGCTCTGATTTCTTTAAAAGAATATAAACTCAAACACAGATTACTTAGGAGAGTAATTCTCTTACCTGCTTGTCCTTGCAAGTGTTTCAGATTGTGAGGAAGGTTCATTCCCGACTCACTTCATAAATTACTGTTTCGTTGCTCACTTTATACTATGTTTCTTCACCAGTCATGTAACAATGTTTTTCTAAGTTGTTTCATTGCTCACTTTATACTATGTTTCTTCACCAGTCATGTGACAATGTTTTTCTAAGTGAGCATGTTTTCTCAAAAGTTCTCAGGCACTACATCTCTTATATACTGGACTTTTAAAATATTTAATGCAAACTTAAAATAAATAAACAAACAAATAAATAAATAGAACTTGCTTATAAGCAATTTTAATAAGTTCTGAAATAAGTCACTCAGCAAAAGAACACTTCCTACCATCTAGCAAGACTAACAGTGGTGCAGAGAAAGAAACAGCCTTTATTTCAGAAGTCCATTTCAGATGTTTGGAGTGTGGAGATGCACACCTTACCTCCGTGCTATCAGATTCTGCCGGATATATTCTGTTGAAATAAAGTTGGTACTCAACACAGGAAGATTTTTCACATTTTCTTTAGACTGCTTCCAGCTCATCTTACATTTGTATTGTTACTGAAGCTATAGAAATTATAGTACCGTACTTTTTTAAAAAAATTACATTCTGATTTTTTTTTGGACTTTGTATTTTTTTTTCTCTTATTTGCTAATCTGTTCCCTGCCTGGAGTTCCCATTGGGAAAGTCGGTGCAATTAATAAGCATATAAATAAATAAATAAATAAATAAATAAATAAATAAATAAATAAATA
>JAHTLZ010000204.1:72423688-72437695 GCA_023846285.1 Phrynocephalus versicolor
ATAAATAAATAAATAAATAAATAAATAAATAAATAAATAAATAAATAAATTCTATTTACATGGAATTTACATAGAATTATTTACATAGAATTTACAAAATCAATTTTAGTAAAATTAGAATTATTAATTCTAAATAAGCAGAGGCTGGACATCTCAGTGGTTTGGCTGCAGAGCCAAAGGTTAGGAGTCTGATTTCCACTGTGCCTCCTGCGACTAAAGCCAGCCCGTATGGCCTTGGGCAAGCTGCACAATCCTAGCGAACCCCAGAAGAAGGGACTGGTAAATATCTGTATAGTCCCTACCTGGAAAATCATGGAAAAGGTCATCACAAGTCAGAATTGACTTGATGGCACATTATTATGATTAAATAAGCAGAAACCTTATTTACAAATGTCTCTAATGAACTTTGGGTACTAACCAGTTCCAACAGACATCAAAGCTGCTGTACCATTAATGGCACATGGAAACACAACTTTCTGGAAGGGCAGGTGTTTTACAGTACAGCCCTACAATAAGGGTAGAAGAAACACCTACTGAAATGTTCTCTTTTTGCAGTCAGCTATTAAATAATACAGGAGCTTTGTTATTCTTATCAAAAGTGACCCAACTTGCAGTCAGCTCTATGAATCTTAAGGATCTAAGACAATTTAAAGAGTCAGAGAAGCAGGCAGCCATGCTGACTACCCGTCACCTAACATGGATGAATTCTTGAGCAGACAATCAGTTGTGGCCAGTTTATACACTGGCTCATATGTGCTTCCTCCTTTGTTCCGTAACTTATTTATGGAGGCCCTCATAGTAAAAACAATGTATCTTATTTCACAGCTAGAATAACTAACAGGAAGTATAATAACCTGTGAATAACTTTAACAGGAAGTCCATGAACTCAGACCAGGCTTTTCTGATAAACTAAGTAGTTAATCTTTGTTCACGCCAAAAGATTCCTTAAAATAACAGCCATAATTTCCTTTGCTGGACAAATAAGCCAAATAGAGAAGACAGGGGAGGCTGTGCACTTAATTTCACTTATACAGTAGTTTTAAACATGCCAAAGCCTAAAATGAATTGTTAGCCCTAATTAGAGTAGATCCACAGGAGTGATGGAACTTACTTAAGTGTTGTTTTCCAAAACTCCAATTGATTCATTGGGGTTACTCCTGTAGAGACTAAAACATAATAAGGAAGTGCTCCAAAATGTCCTGATACTATTCAGAATAAAAAGGTCCAATAAAAAAGCTATCACTTACTCTTGAATTTGTGTAATACAGTACTATTCAGCATTTTAAAAACAAACCTATACTACAATAGCCTTGTATTTCCCATATCATAGACAGAGAAGGGCAAGAAACAACTTTGAGAATAATGGCTTTTTTCCTAAGACTAACTTGCATGCATACGCTATATGGTCCTTTCCTTCCAACCTGTTCTCATTAAAGAGCTGTTCTGGCCTATGACTTCAGCCAGCCTCACTTTCCATAGCAAATAGTAAAAAAACTATTGTTCAAAACATCTGGAAGTCCAGCCATAACATATAATCTTCTGCAATGTCTGTTAAATCTCAAAAATAATTCAGAGGCAGATGTTGTACATCCCACTGTTCAGGTCCACATTGATGCAAAGCTGATGCAACTTGACCCTAACACCATAAGTGCTGGCATTCCTCACAGAAATGAGTGATAGGAAAAACACTGCAATAGTCAGCTGAATCGAATAAGTACATGAGTTGTAAAATTCACCAATGAATATGAGTTCGCTGCTCAGCGGCAAATAATGAGATGCCTTGTACTGTACACTATCTATATCCACAGAGCTCCAAAGGCAAAAAGGTGCTGCGGTGCTCTGATGAGATGGTAGCTACGCCAGCTTCTTGTCTGATTGCGGGGGCAACTTTTGCAGTGATAGTTTTGTGTGGATGTAAATAGCGAACAGAATATTGGCTATAGATTCTAAGTCAGCGGCAGGCAATATATGGCCCATGTACAGCCCCTCCCTGGGGTAATTTTAGCCCCTGAGCCCACCAAGACCACTTACCCTGCTCAAAAGTACAAATTAATTGCTTCAAATGAGATACTGCAAAATACTGTATTCAGAAGGGCCAAGTGAAATATATTTCCAACTCTTTCACTGGCTTCTCTCTCTCTCTCTCTCTCTTGTGCGCATGCTCAGAGAACAGAGGTACCTAGCTGTGGAGCCTGAGACCAGGAGTGTGAATCTGTACCGTGCATCCTATGAGATGAACTACCTGAGATCATACAGAGAATGTGTGCTTGATGCGGCTTAGTGCCCTGCCACCTGTGTGGCCTTGAGCCAGCTGCACAGTCCCGAGCATAAGGATGATGATAAATTGCCCCTAGGTAGGGTCACCATAAATCAGAACTGATGTGACCATGAATCCTGGTTCAATGGACAGCTTTTGTCACCCTCTCTATTCTAGGCAATTCCCGGTTTGCCTCGTCTTCCATTTGTATTTTGCAATGAACACATGGCTCCACTTTATTTTTACTCCCAGTTTGAAGTAAGCCATTGCTACAGCAGATGTCTAGTCCCAAAATGGTTGTATTACTTACCTTATAGTCACGTCTCTCTTCCAGTGAGCTTGAAGTGGTGTGCATGGCTCTTTTCCCTGGCTCACTTTATCCTCACAACTAACCTGTTGAGTAGGTCTGGCTCATAGATTGAGTAGGTCAAGGATACCCAGTAGCCTTTATGGTTCAATGTGTATCATCAACTTTCTAACTCCCTTTGTAACATTCTAACCAGATAACACTTTTCTGAGGGGTGGGCAGGACTGTAATGAAGCATAGTTTTGTTTGTTCCTTTTGACTGTGAAGTGAGCCCATCAGAGACATTCCCAAATTCAGGGCCTCAGACCATTGTGCTCGGCACCTCACAGAATCCTTAGCTCAGGGGTGCCGAAACTTTTTGTAAGGAGGGCCAGATTTGGTGGCTGAGAATGTGTCAGGGGCCGGTTGCTCCCCGACCCTGCCACCCCAATGCAAGCCCCACCCACTGACCCCTTGCAACCCCACCTGCGGGAAGGAAGGCGGGGACCAAGGGAGGGAGGGAGGAAGGTGGAAACCAAGAGAGGAAGGAAGGAAAGTGGGGAACAAGGAAGGGAGGGAAGGAGGGAGGTGGGGACCAAGGGAGGGAGGAAGGAAGGAAGGTGGGGACCAAAGGAAGCACAGGGAGCTGTGGCCACAGGTCGCATCTTGGAAGAGGATCTCTGTGCGACCTTGCAACCCCCCAAGCTCCCCAGCGGTGGCGACGGCTCGCCTGACAGCCCACCCCAAAGCTCCTTGGCGGTAGCAGAGGCCTGCTGGCCTGCCCACCCCCACACTTTCCCCTGCAGTGCCGGTGGCGGCAGACCTCCCAGCCGCCCAAACTTCCCAGTGGTGTCAGTGTTGGCAGAAGATTATTTAAAAAAAAACATGGGGCGAAGGAGGGGGAGGGAGGGGCTGGCCAGCCAGCCACGGGCCACTCAGAATGGCCTGACGGGCCGGTTTTGGCCCCCGGGCCGGACTTTGGGCAGGCCTGCCTTAGCTGTTAAACAGAGCTTCTAAAAATATCTTGAAGCTGGATCTTAGAAGCCACTCATTTACAGGATTCAGCTGAGGAGGAGAAAACTGACTTCTGTGGATAGATACTTCAGAAGAGAGGTCTCTCTTCCAATCTTTCAGTGAGACTGACAATGGTTTCCACTCTGAATCCCAGGTGGCTTGGTTCTCCTCAGTTAAATAGTAAATGAAGGAGGAATTGCACCTGTGATGCTTGGATGGCGTCACAGAGTTTTCCTACAGACCCTGGGGGACACCTTTTGTATCTGCCATAGGAATGGTTAATTTACTATAAGGCAAAAATTGCATGTACTCGGGCAAAATGAATAGGTTTGAAGTATACATTAATAGACATTTAAGCATTATGCTTCCAAAGCTGTATCCAAATATCTTAATATTAGCATTCTGTGTAGGACTTGAGAGAGAGATTGAGAGAGAGAGAGAGAGAACCTTAAGAGCATATCACAGCTGTACATTCAAAGTTAAGAGGCTGGACCCAATAATTCACGGGGTTCCTTCCATCCCTGCAGTTCTAAAATGAAAGATTATACTGTAGATTTTGCTATTTGAAATTAAAATTAAAAATTGTGTGGTTTTTTTTGTATAGAACACTTTAGAGAATTTTGCATAAAACACGTCCGCGAATTAAATGTTCTGTCAAGTGTTTCAGACTTCAGAATTAAATGCTTATATTAAGAAAAAAAACGTTTCACTTCTTAATTGTCTTTTCTCTTCCTCTGACTTTCCTTTCACTGTCATACTTTAAAATAAGTTGTGAAGCCGGATTGCAGAACACTTTAATAGACATCTCTTTTTCTTACTCGTGGATGACATCTGGTGGGGAGCCAGAGTTGGTTTCTAAAATACTGCTGCCCTATAGGAGAAAAATGGGAGTTTGCTTTTCAAATTAGCTTCTTTAAATCTTTGTCTCAATGCCAAGGGACTATCTGTTCTAGCACTCAGGAATTGTGTCATTTCTTTGTCAGTAAATACACTCATGACTATATCTGCCTTCCCCTCAGGAATTTCAGATAGAAAAGTCTTTTTTGGGGGGTGGGGGGGAACCCACATAGTTTAGAAGCGCTTCTGATATAATAATTAGGCTGTAATCATACTGTAACATGTCACCGGACTCTTTGTTGTTATTACAGTAATCAATTAACATAAATACCCTTTAAGATATAATGTATCTGTCACAGTGGTGTTTCAGTGGTCTGCCAAGGAGGTTGAGAAACAACACAAAATCAGACTGATGAAGCTGTTTGGATGAGCAGCGAAATGTTTCAGTCCCTCAAGAAAAAGAAGTCCAGTTGCCATGACTCAACTTCCAGATATACTCACCTGGATGACTGAGAATCTTCGCAGACATAACACAAAATCTCACTTTATCAAGACAACAACATGGGTTGTGAAGTATACTCTGTTGCAAATGTCTTGCTCACAGACAACCCTGTCAGATTAATTGTTGTTGCACATGTTTAGATTCTTAACTTCATAAACTAATTTTGAGATTAAAACAGATACTTAAGTTGAGATACGAAACCTCAGCCCAATGTAATTTCAGCTTTTTTGTTCAGTTTTAAGAACAAGCACCAATCTAATTGACTTGAATATAAACTGTCTGCCACCTAAGGCAACATTGCTTACCTTTGATTATGTAGGCAGCAATGTACAAATGCTTATGGCAAATAAAACATGTACATTTTCACAGTGTCGCAAGAATCTTTTTTTTTAACCTTTGCCACAGACCATATCCTTATGGAGAAATCTACACTCTATATATGTTGATTAAACTTTGTTCTAGTAGTTTTACTTTCTGCTGGATATAAACTATAAAAAAATTACAAAGTGTGCATTATGGCATGTAGATATCCTTATTTTATCAATTGCAACACAGAGGTTGTATTGTTATTAGGTAATGGATGTTTCAGCTGAGGAGCAATGACAATCAACTCCTTATAGCTTTGCTCCACCACACCTATGTCCCAAGCTAAATTTCTTAACTGTATGAACAGATTCTTTCAAGTCCACCTGCACTCCTGTGTCAGACTCAAATTGTGCATCTTCTGTGAAGGACCAACCATCAAGCATACTGTAGAAGAAGCAGTGATGTTTACTATGGGTACATAAAGTGAGGCCCTCCATATTCTCTGCCTCCCTCCCCCTTGTTGTCCTTTCAAAAGCAAGCGAAGTCCTTTACTTCCAGGCAGGGGTTTTCCCTCTTAATAACTGGCTACCAGTGGGATTCCTAAAAACAAATAAACAGGTGTATGGGCTTAATTTAAGCATTTGCTTTAATATTATAAGCCACCTTGGGTCCTCTTGAAGCGAAAGAAGGGTTGTAACTGTTTTAAATAAAAAATAAATACATTCTCAGCATTCCTCACCTCTTTGCTGGCATAAGCTGACCGATCTACAGTCGGACAACACCTGGAGACACAAACTTTGTACACACCTACTTTTGAGACCAAGTGTTTCCACCGTAACCAGGGGTGTAGCCATCTAAAAATAAAATTCTGTAGCTGAATGAATGAGCATTTGAACCTAATATGTTGAGTAGGGACATTTACTGAGAAATAGCAACATCCCGCTATGAATGTATTTAGGGACCACTCCTTTCTTTACCAAGAAATATTTTCCAAAAAATTACACGGATCACCCAGATCAAACTCCTTTGGAAAGAGGGATGATTGTAGTAAATAAAATTGATTGATACAGAAATAACATTACAAAAAAGGCACCTCCTTTTATATTGTTATATAAACAAACATATGAAAAGCCTCCCAAAGGAAAATCCATACTTATGTTTCTACAGTATACATAATCACAACTCTGTTAAAATATCTACATTCAGCTTCAACCAAGTATAAATTCTATCCTCATTCCAATATAGAAATGTATATATAAGCACCAAAAGCTAAGACACAATAGCAGTAGTTATGCTTTTTTTAAAATATGGAAGGATCTCATTCATGGAGAAAAGGGACAGGGACCAGGAGCTGATTTCCCCCCAAAAGATCTCATTGGAGATACAAGATGACTTATGCCGTGAAGTGGAGACACCTTTTCATCCAGATGGAAGCCATTTTCTATAACGAAACAGAGAAAGACTTCTGTTTTAGAGCTTTTGTTGTTAAAATTAGTCTAATACTTAACTTTAGTCTAAACCCACCTCTTTCAACAGCTGAAATCCTGTTGTTTAGTGTATTAAGTCATTGAATCTGTGGAGATTTGGTGAATCCACCCCTAGTCCATAAGTGTCACTGATTCAATAGGCCTGCTTGTGCTGCAACTTACAGTGCTAAGCAACAGGATTTCAGCCTCTGCATTTGGATGACCACTCTAAGATCTAGTTTGGCCGGTGATGTTTGGCCAAACATCAGCCAGCAATTGACCCCAGAGCCTGCCTCCTTTCATAGTTGTGGAAGGCGGGGATAGCAGCAATAATTCATAATTGCTGTTGCTGAACCTGGGCATGCCTCCTTTCTGGAAACCTGGCCTGACATAACCGCTTAAAAGCAGCTCTGGGACTACTACTATTAGTAGAGCTATTGTAAGAGGTGGTATAGCCCGGCAAAGATGGTTCAAGAACTAATATAGCTCAGAGAACAGAGGCACCTGGCTGTGGAGCCAGAGACCAAGAGTTTGGATCCCTATTGTGCCTCCTATGAGAGGAACCACCTCAGATCATGCAGAGAATGTTTGCTTGATGTGGTTTAGTGCCCTGCCACCTGTGTGACCTTGAGCCAGCTGCACAGTCCCCAGTGCATCACCAGAAAGGGAGACTGATAAATTGCCCCTAGGTAAGCACAGCCGATATCACCTGATTTCGGAAGCTAAGCAGGGTTGCCCCTGGTTGGTACTTGGATGGGTGACGATCAGGGAATACCAGGTGCTGTAGACGCCTGGAGTAGGAACTGGCAAGCCATTCCAGTGTTCTTGCCAAGAAAACTCCATGGACATGGAGTCACAAAGAGTCAGTCACGGCTATGATGGCACAACACACACACATAGGGTCACCATAAATCTGAGCTGGTGTGACAGCACAAAACTGATTAAACAAAAAAACAGTTACTGTATTTCTATGTTTCCAACTGTTAAAGCAAAGCAAAGCAAAGTGTTCTGCTTATATACCGCCCCATACCACTACAAGTAGTCTCTGGGCGGTTTACAATTTTTTAATTACAGTGTGCAGTACCTCTTTTTAACTATACAAATAGAAAACAAGAATGAACTAAAATTAAATAAGACCTGGCAATTGAATGGCAAGATTCAGCACCACGACAATGTTAAAATATACTGGACAAGGTGGTCAAATAACCAACTTCTCATGCAACAGTTTTAAATAATATACATTCACAGTCTGCTTAGCTGAATTTCATATACAGTACTTGGATCTGTGTGTTTGTATACATGTACATGTGGACACAGGTACAAAGGTACGAAAAGAGTTTTCCTGGAGAGCAAGTCTGTTATTAGAATTATAAATAAAGATCCCGAGTCCCTGGAATCAGTGACTGACATATAAGACACCTCTTGTTTCTGAATCACTGTCTGGAAAATATCCTGCCAGGCTGGGCTGCTGGATTAGGCCAGAGAAACATCACAGCAGCAGAAGTGCTGAAATTTAAGTACATATTCTACACAACTTAAATCCTGCAATATCACACACTCTCCTGGTAGTAAATCCCACTGATCTCAGCAATGTACTGTAAACATCTAAATCAGGCATGTCCAAATTTCGGTCCTTCAGATGTTTTGGACCACAACTCCTACAGTCCTTTGTCATTGGCAGTCTAAGCTTAGAATTCTGGGAGTTGTGGTCCAAAACATCAGGAGGGCCGAAGTTTAGACATGCCTGATCTAAGTATAAATGCCCAGGACTCAACTGCACATGTACTTGGATATGGACCAAATTCCTTAAATCAGGGGTCTTGGCAAAATCCACTCTACATGACCTGCTATACATACCTCCACCAACACCTCCAGCTCCTCAAGCGCCTTCAAAAAAGAGATATAAGCAATGATGCATCTTCCTGTTGTTCAGATAGTCCCCTTATCTGCCCTTTGGCTGGAAAAGGGTGTTTGGAAAGTCCAACATCTCACCCCCATTCTTTTTTTTTTTTTTACAGTTATAGACACTAAAGAACGTAAGGGGCTATTTTATGGGAGAGGAGGAGATGATTTTTGAGAACTGGGGAATGGGCGTGCAGAAATAAATGCAGCTCTCTAAGGTCAGGGGCCTATCATCAAAATACTTTTAATTCATTCCACACTCCTTCCATTCTCTTGTATGTAAATACTTATCTACTGAGGATAAACTCCATGAGGTACTTGAAGAAGCAGGCTGCAGTCTACAAAAACTTATGGCAAACAAAATATCTTTATTTTTCAAGGTAACACAAGACTCTGTTGATTTAGCTGTACCAAATATGTATAGTTGCAATAGTAGGAATTACTAATCTAGTTAAAGAGAAACAGTACAGTATATCTGATAATACTGGGAAAGGCGGCAATAAGGTGACTTGTTTGCTTGCTGAGTCAGTTATGTTAACGGCAACTGGATGTGCAAAAACAGTTTGCTGAACTCAAATCTCAAATACCTCGCCAGAGACAAAAATGTGGGCAAAACAGGGGTGCTGATTGGCAGATGGTGCAATATGAGAACTCCCCCTGGAAAACCTCAAGTACATAGATATGTGGCCTTCACAAGCCAGGGGACTCCAGACGTATTGGATACAACTCTCCTCATCCATACCCAGCACGACCTCAGGGGCTGCAGTCTAGCAGATTTGAGTAAGTACATTTGAAGGGCACCAGAAACGAATGGGTTGCTCTATCTTCTACTGAATTATACAGGAGCGGAGAAATAAATAAATGAATAACTAAATATATGTCACCAGCACATTAAATTTTCTGTATGTACTATGTTATATCAAAAAGTTACAACTTTCTAGTTACAAAAGTGGAACAGGTGATACCTTTAAGCTACTAGAACATTCACAAAAGCGTTGCTAATATTTCAAGGGCAAAACCCTCTTCCTCAGAGCAGTACCAATAGGTTATAAAATGGCAAAAGAGAGATTTGCCAGGAGTTATTTCTTAGATGTAAGGTCCTTGGCAAGATGGAAAAAAAGCCAGGCAGTTTTCTTAGTTGAGGCTCGGAGCTTGGATGTTCTTAGGCTGCATCCGAGATGAAGAGAGGGAGGTGTTTTTATTGTCCCAGTCCTTCCAAAAACAGGGCCACGCTTTATTCAAGTTCGACTACATTTAATAATCCATGCGGGGGCTGCGTCTGTGCGGGGAACCCTTGGCCCTGGGGTAATGAACTTGACCCCGCCCAAGGGCATTATCGGATACGGGCGAGCCCTCCAGTCCCCGGGGGTTCCGTTCAAATGCGGCACCCCCCCCCCGGGCCGACCAACGGCTTTCTAGTTGTGGGTGTTTCTTCTTCTGCATGCGGGATTAAGGTCATAAAAGGAGTCTCAGTTTTCAATAGCAGCAGCAGCAACAACAACAACAACAAAGGTATGGGTAGAGCCATTAATCACATCATATTAAAATCCCATTAGTAAAACCCAAACAAATAGACACATCCTTGTTTGCTCACTTCACAGTTCCAGCTAGCCAATGGAAGGAGGCCCAATGATGAGTATTTTGCAGCATCCAGAAGGGGTGGCACAGTTTGGTCCACAATCCTGCCCATCTACTACAGTGATCTGCAGAGTGTTGTTCTCCATCTCCCACACGTACACACCATCTCCCAATATGCCTTTAAGCAGGAAGTGCATCGCAGTGCAATGTGTACAGTATTGCAGATATAATCCAAAAGAGGCATCCCATTTGAACATATGTTAAAAGTCTCCCAATGCCACCCAATACCTGTTTACCTGGGAGGAAGGCCCACCGAGCTCTGAGTAGACACACAAAGAAGTGCACCCTCACTTCCTTAAACCTGAAACCCTGTTTTCTTTTTCTTCCACGAAAAAACTGAATAAACATATTTTCAAAATTCTATGCTATTCGGACTGCTGAATAATTTGAAAAAAATAAAACAAAACAACCTGGTGGGAGGGGGTGTGTGTCTGGGTTTGTAGGAGGGCAGCAGCTCTGGCGAGGACCTAATACTCCAAGTTGAGTGGGAAGTTGCTGCCGAAAGGACATTTCCAGCTTAAAGAGAACAGGGTTTCATTGATGTTTGTTTCAAAAGATACCTCTCCCGAAGCCAACTAAAACAGCTGCCTTTTCAAAGGAATCCGGATATCAAAATGCACCAAGTACATGGACAGCAAGCTTGTAGAGACATTAGTCACTTCTTGGACTTAAAGCACGGCGACAGTGTCAGCAGGGATTGAATAACCTAATTGTGTTATACAAGGCATCCCTCATCACCCCCCATGATACGTCCATATTTGAAATATTATAATTAATTTTAAATAAACAAGAAGACAGGGGTGTTTTTTTTTTAAAAAAAGAAACATGTTGAACCCGTACTTTTGGTTTCTATAGCTCTTTGGCACCTAGCTTATATCCTTAAGAAAAAAAGAAAGAAAGAAAGAAAGAAAGAAAGAAAGAAAGAAAGAAAGAAATCTCCACTGCAATGGGAGCACTAGCACCATCCTGCCCACAATTTCTACAGCCTGTTTTGACATGCACACATGATGTACTTGCAGTCCATATGTGGTGAGAACACTGCAACAGCTGAAGCTGAAGGAAACCATTGGTAAGTGTTTGGGAACCCTGCTTCCAGGCCAATGTAGAATGGGCTAAGCCCTGTTTCTGAGGGTCATCCTTGGGCTGGAAACCTCAAAGCGGGGGGCGGTGTCAAAGAACATTGCTACATATTTGTCTTCTGGAGGAATTTCACTCTCGGTAGTCCAAGGTTCTTCCTATCAGGGATATGTTTTCAAGCAAGAACAAACCCTGGCTATTTGGAAGGAACCTATTTCCATGCCATCAAAGTCTCACTCTAAATTAAAATGAATTACTGCTCCGATTTTTAAATGGAAGGAAACTTTGTCAAGACCTGCCAATACTCAAGAACAGGAATTACACCAAAACCTGAGATTGGTAAGGTTTTTTTGTTTTGTTTTGTTTTGTTTTTTTGGAGTGCAAATTCCAACCAGACAAACGGCATACTTGTTCCAGGCAGAACACAAGGTCTGCATTTGACTAGCTTTGCCATTTCGTTGCATGCTGATGGCTTTCTCAGCACCCAAACCTTTCTTGCTAGCCACTCCCAAAGCTTTGAAATGTCATATAAGGGGAGTGGTAAAACAGCCAACTTTGCGTTTTTTGTTTTTCATCAGCAGGCTTTTCCACTTCCATCAGTGGGATTTTAATCAGGCTGATTTTTGGCAATCTAGTCAGAATGCAATTGCGGCTGCTGTTGTTTCTTCTTATCAACCTATTTAAGAAACGTGGGATATAAATGTAAAACCCACATATATACCAACTTTAAAAACAATTAAACATTTAATAATATTAAAAAGGGCTAGTAATTATAAAGCAGCATAAAAACACTTTGAAAACATGCCACAAAATATATAGTATTCCACAATAAAATTCTCTTCTTCTATATACCTTAATGCAAACTTCGGCCCTCCTGATGTTTTGGACCACAACTCCCAGAATTCTAAGCTTAGATTGCGAATCACAAAGGACTGGTGGAGTTGTGGGTCCAAAACATCTGGAGGACCAAAGTTTAGACATGCCTGCCTTAATGGTTAAAAGTCTGTCTAAAGGAGGAAGGCATTTACCCCTTACGAAAAGAAGATCAGGGAACGGACTTACCAGACCACCAAAGGATGTACACTTTGATAATGTCCCTTGTCCTTACCACACATGCCCACAAGCATGGCATGGTCAAGACAATGGCCTCCCATGAAGTCCTTAAAAATCACAAAGGCTCATATGGGGGAGATACTTCCATAGCATCGCACTACATGTAGTGACTAGAGATGGGCACAAACCAAAAAACTGGCATTTCGTTTGTCATTTGTCGTTTGGAGGGTCTGTTTCAGTTCGTTTCCGTTTTTCGTGAATTTTTGCAAAAAAATCGTTTTCATTTTCGTTCGTTTTGTTACCATTTCGTTACCATTTATTTCAATTTTTTGTGATTTTTTAAAAGGATTTTAAGCAATTCACTTGTACTGCAGTAACGGAAACGAAACACACGACAAAATTTCCGGTGTTTCTGTTCGTTTCGTTTCATTTTAGAGAATAAATTCGTTTGTCGTTTCGTTGCATAACAAAATGAAAAAACAAAAACGGAAACGAAAAATTGTTCGTTTTGTGCCCATCTCTAGTAGTGACAGTGCAGTGGGTGAGCACGGGAAAGGAACACAGGCCTTTAAGATGCAAAAATCCCAGAACTGCACTTTCTTCTGCAACATGGAAGCCAGCCAAGAGGGACATTTCTAATCCACTGCCCCTGTGCATCCATGTAGCACAGCAATCGCTGGCCTAGAAAATTTCATCCTGGAAGGATCCTTTCACAGGGGCTGGGCTGACAAATATTGACACATGAGGACCTCATGTTCCCAGTTTTTTTTTAATTGGAGAGCTTAGGAAAGTTAAACTTTGGACTACACACTAGAACAATGTTGGCAAACCTATGGCATGGATGCCAAAGGTGGCACTCGGAGCCCTTTCTGTGGGCACCTGACACCGCCCCTTCACAGCCACCTGTATTAAGGTTAAATTGCTGTATTGGCACTTGGCGAAAAATTAGTGGGTTTTTAATCGCAATTTGGGCACTCGGTCTCTAAAAGGTTCGCCATCACTGCCCTAGAATCTGCTAACAGTTCTGGGAAATGCAGTCCAGATACTAACATTTCAAGCACTGGTTTACTGCGAAATATGATAAGGAGTTAAATATGACATGATGTATTGAAACGTGAAGTGTAGTTAAAATGACCACATTTGCACAGTCTCTATGCTCTCCGCACACATCCCAAAAAGGGACATTCCCAACGAGTGTAATTTCCTTTAGGGGAAAGAGGGTAGCTTGGAAACTTAACAGTGCATTCCTAAGCCTCAACTTCTTGGGCATAAGTTTTGCAGAGTTCTGTAGGATTCCTCCCCCCCCCCCATGTAAGTGCAGTTAGAATTGCAACCTCACAGTGCTTCTGCAATTCTAACTTGAAGCTTACTGTAAGAGAAAGAGGGGTGGACCAGTCCCTTAGTATTATGAAACCTGACACCTCTGATTTCACTTTGTCTCAGAAATTTGTTTTCCGTGTCAGAAATGAGCTCACAGTACTTCAACACAAAATCTACTTCTGACCTACCCCTAAGTGTTCTGCTTTTCAGCCCCTTAATAGGAGGAAGCAGCTATTCCTTCTCCTGATCTGTTTGCTCTGCATAGAATTTTTTTATCACATCCTTCATACTTACTTACTTACTTACTTACTTACTTACTTACTTACTTACTTACTTACTTACTTACTTA
>JAHTLZ010000204.1:72437705-72469514 GCA_023846285.1 Phrynocephalus versicolor
TTACTTACTTACTTACTTACTTACTTACTTACTTACTTACTTACTTATTAACAAGATTTTTTAGCCGCCCCACTACCAAAAGGTCTCTGGGCGGCATACAACAAGTATTAAAAACTATAAAACAACAAAATTATTAAAACTATAAAATACAATACAATTAAAAACAACATACAGTACCAATTATAGATTATACAACTCTGCTGCTCATGTGTCCAACTGAGTAATCTAGTTAAAATGCTGGCTAAACAGGAAGGTCTTTGCCTGGCGCCGAAAAGCCAAAAGTGTTGGCACCAGGCGGATCTCCGTAGGGAGGGCATTCCAGAGTTGGGGGGCAACCACCGAGAAGGCCCCTGCTTTGACATGCCCCCCCCTTATCTCTTTGAGGGATGGCACCTTCAGCAGGGCCTCCTGGCCTGATCTTAGAGTACGGGCAGGCTCATATGGAAGCAACTAGTAACATTTACAACAAGAAATACAGTATGATACAATAACAGTTTCTAAAATGGTAAAAAAGTAAAGGTAAAGGTTATCCCCTGCACATGTGTGCTAGTCATGTTCGACTCTAGTGACAGTGCTCATCTTCAAATTCAAGCCAAAGAGCCAGTGTTGTGCAAGTCCATGGCCACATGGCTGGCATGGCTGCAGGGAAATACTGTTTTACTTTCCCACTTTTTACGGCAGTACCTATTTATCTACTTGCATTTACATGCTTTCGAACTGCTAGGTTGGCAGGAGCTGGGTAGCATAATAAATGGTAGCATAATAAAAAACAGAAACATGGGAAGCAGAAGTACAGGATAAATGCACATATCTAGGGGTGTAGGCAAACCACGTGAAAACAAACAAAGCACACAACAGCAGGGTTTAGATAAGGCCACAGCGAAGATTCTTTCTTTGTCCCTATCAACAAGCCTCTCCCATTTATTGAGACACAGCAGAAAGGATTCACTGTTTGATTTTAGGCAACAGGCAGGCTTGTATGGGAAGAGGTGGTTTCTGCACTAAAGCTATTTAGGACACTAATGGAGAACATGTGCCTTCCAGATGCAGTCAGCCTTGAACTCCCATCGCCTATCAACCATAGGACATAGGTTATACTGGCTTGGGTGCTGGGAACTACATTCCCCTAGTATCTGCTTAGCCTTAACTTGCTTATGCCTGAGTTAGGATGATCAATGTTACCTCTAATACTGCGACTTGCTCACAGAAACAGTGC
Organism: Phrynocephalus versicolor; assembly: GCA_023846285.1. NCBI lineage: Eukaryota > Metazoa > Chordata > Lepidosauria > Squamata > Agamidae > Phrynocephalus > Phrynocephalus versicolor. Next base: position 72,438,922 of record JAHTLZ010000204.1, read on the forward strand.
AGGACATGGTTATGACACTGCAAACATCTAGCATTCTCAATGCTGCTTTATGGACCAGGTGCCATTTCTGATCATTGCAAAGGTAGCCCCACATCAATGACTCAGATGTAACTATGGGGTATATCACCATGGCAAAGTGGGAATCTATAATTCTTGACTTTATAGTGCAAACCAGGCAGAGAGATTCCAAAGCTAGCTAAATCATGGCACACCATGAAAATAAATCCCACATTTATTGGGAATAAACACATCTGATTTACTCTGGGAAATAAGTCCATTTGATTTTTGTTATTCTCAGCAAAGGGAAGATTCCCCCTTGTCTACCATCTCCTCCCTATTTGCTGCAATATGTTGCTCTGTGCAACCATTGAAACGGTCTTAAGTTTCACAGAATTGTTAGGATTCCCCTCCAGACTGTTTCCAAGAACATAGCATGGGACCAAGACCTTTGGTGACACATCTTGTTCCCATTTCACTGAGGTTGCCTTTGTAGGCCATCTCTTTTCAAATTATAACCAGCACAGAAACTGCCTCCTATAAAACGCCACAAGAAGAGATTTTGGGATCGGATGGAACGGAAGGCTAGATAATGTGGAGGAGAGATGGCTGCCACTCCATCCTTGGAACATACACACACTTTGTGTTTGGTTAAAAATCTGAGCTGTTGTTGTTGGGCTGGAGGGAATAATTTTTATTTTAAGCCATAAGTATATGTTTAGCTCTGCCACTGGAAATTAAGATACTTCTCTAGAAGAGGGGGCTCCAAGATGGACACAACAAGTAAACACAGTGTTTCTCACCACCAAGTAAACACACATGATAGCTGGGAGCAAAACACTGAGGGACAACTGTCACCACTGTGCCTCATTGATGAGTCCCCAGAAGCATCTACCTAGGCAGTCCTAGAACCAGAACTCTAGGCATTAGTGTTCTTGTCATACAACTCAACCCACTGTAATCCTTCATGTTTTATGCAACAATCCCATCTTGTAGTGCTGGTGCAGATTCTGTACAATGCAACCATCCAAGCCTTAGCAAACCCAAGCGTACCACTGTATGGAGACATTGTCTGGCCCCCAAGGAGATGCAACAAACGTGAGTCACCCATGACAGGCATAAATCTGGTAGGCATAGTCACAGAGCCTGAAGTATTTTGCTGTAGAGTGGTCAGCCATTCCAGAGGTTAGGCATCTTATTTTCAGAGTCAAGATTAAACCTCTCCAAATAGAAGCCCATATACTAGAATACAGCTCCTATCATAACTGACTATTGAGAATGCTGCTGGAGACAATATGACAAAGATGGAAGTCCCTTTACAGGCTTTAAGTGGGGTTTCAATCCAGTTCCACAATTTTATTGTTTGCCTTTTCATTCTACTTTGGGTCCCTATAACTACATTTCAGCTCATAGGCTACACTCCTGCTGCTTAGTGTAGTAAATCACACTAGAGTAGGACCACTGAATCCACTCCTCCACAAATCCTATTGATTCAAATGGGCCTTGTCTAACGATGCCTTTAGTTCAGCATAGGAGGTCAGTATCAGGGTAGGCACATATGAATCCAACAGCTGGATAGGATAACACCAAGAAGGGCAAAGAAGTTAGATTTAAAACCTTCAGTCTAGTATTAGGTTATCTTAAGTGCAGGGCAGCAAAAAGTGGGTGATGGGTTTGAGAGGAGATGCAACCCCTCTTTTAGAATGGCATCTTAACAGCTTCAAAACAAAACTTCAAGAAGGACACATTGGTTTTAATGGGTGTTTTATATATATATATATATATACATACAGAACTAGAATAATGTTCAAAGCAAAAAGGTCTATATATCTTCCATGGCATTCCTTATCAATAAGACCATGCCTCCATTACTCCTCTGTGGCAGAAGCAGTTGATTCAGGTCTTTTTCTCGTGTGGCTACGGAATCCTTACTTTTGTGTTCCCTGGCAGCAGAAGAAAGAACTGCTGTTGACTGAACCACCATCTTGAAAACCAAAACACTGTTGCCCACAGTATTTACTTTAATATTCAGCTCTGCAACCGAAAAGAGATCAGCTCTCACTGGCTCTCTCAGTGCATAAAAGGCCCACAAAGCAGACATCAGCCAGATAGGCGTTTAACAAATGGGACCACTATTCTAGGACCGAGCTCCAATACTATAATTTTCCTCAATCAAATCAGTGTTCTATAAATAACCTCATGTATACACATCCTGAGGTAAAGGGCAGGGGAGGGGGAGGACAAAGTCTTTAAAAAAAATCTCCCTCTTTCTAATTTTAAAGTTCCCAACTGTAATCTCTATCCTTCCTCCGCCTCAGACAACCAATAATGAAACATGCCAACAGAATCCTGTTCTTTCTGTCTCAACAAAGTAAACAGTAATTACAAAGCAAAATGGTTCAGTAGACTATCTACTGGCAGGAAAAGGGGGCAGGCAAGCTTAGTTCTGTTTTCACAAATGTTTATCATGCTGTCATGCAAAAGCTGCAAGTTTCACTTCATTGGCGAAACACGCTGCCTTATCACCAGAGCCAATTTCCTTTTCGGCTGTGCCAAAAAGGTGGCCTCTGCCAGTGTTCCTCTTTCAATGAGTACTTTCTGAGAGTCTGGAAATATTTCCCTGCCATCCCTAAACCAAGTCATCCCACCAAGATAATTCACATTTTTTTCCAGGCAGACCCTTCTTCTTCTAATTTGCTATTGCTGCAATTGCTGCTGCTGACCCCGCCACCACCAACATCCCTGGTTTAAAAGCTTGTACAGTGGTACCTTGTATAAAGGAATTAATTTGTTCCAAATGAAATTCTGTTAAGCAAATTTTCCTTTATACATATTTCCCATGGAAAACGGAGTAATCCCTCATCGCGACCATTTTTCTGTTGTATGGATTCGCCCCATAGGCGATTCTGTTGAGCCAATTTCCCCTATTTCCGGAATTTTTTTATGTGGTACAGATTTTATGTTATACAAACCATTGGTTATACGAGGGTCCATTCATTGCATTTGCCTTCTGTGATGTGCTCTTAGCCAATCAAGTAAACGGTAAAACTGCTATCATGACACAACACAGCCAACTAGATGTTTTGCTCTCACTAAAGGCAAACAAGGCAAGTGTAGAAGGAAGGCTAGGCTTCCTCGGTGGGACACGTGGAGAAGGGCCACAGCTGTGTGGCAGAATGTATGCTTTACATGCAAATGGTCCCACACTCAATCCCTGGCATTCCTAAGAAGGGTGTAGGAAACAGCCTGTCCAATCCACTGCAACCTGCAACACGTCATCGATAAGGAGCCTGTGGGCCTCAAAATGTTGTTGGATGAAAAGCTCCATCATTTATCAGCACTGCCTGCATGACGGCTGAGGGCAGTTGCAGTCCTACATCTGGTGTAGCCAATGCTACAGGATATGGGCCAATGGTCTGCGTTAAGGGCAACAACATGGCTAGGATAATCATTTCCTCAGCAAGCAAAGCTGTTCTTCCTTGCACAGCAATCCTTAAATTTAGCAAACTGGAGCTTTGTGTTTTTAAAAAACCTGCTTTCTACCCTCTTTGCTGAGCTGTGCATTTCACTGTCACTTGTTTTGTTAGCATAACAGTAGGTGATGGAAGAGAGAGCAGCCCTCAAACAAGCATAATACTCTGACTAAAACCTATCCCTACCCTTCTCCATTATATCCCTAGCTCCAGCTGACATCTAACCTAGCAGGGGTAGTGTCGCATTAGCAAAACATTACATAGGGCAAATAGTACTGCAACAGTGGACAAAACATACCTGACTCTTCATGACTCCATATCCATGGAGTTTTCTTGGCAGGAATACTGGAGTGGTTTGCCAGTTCCTACTCCAGGCGCCTACAGCACCTGGTATTCCTTGGAGGTCTCCCATCCAAGTACTAACCAGGGACAACCCTGCTTAGCTTCCGAAATCGGGCAAGATCGGATGTGCTTAGGGCATCTAGGCAGCTCATCTACACTAGCAATAGTCAATTTTTAATGTTATCCATTCTGGTTGACTATATCATTACTTTCCCCCTTAATCTTTCCAATTTCTTGTAATTTAAGAGAGGGGAAGGTTTAGGAAAGTGTTTTGAAGGTATTTTCAAAACACTTACACCATTTTCGAGTTTCGGGTAGGGCAATTCAGATTCAACAATATGTTGGCTATTGGGAGATTGAAACCCTTGTGTTGGCTGCTGTGTTGAAACAAGCTGGAAAAAAATCAAAAGAGGCAGAGGAGGCCAGGAGCTGAATTACAGCAGATCTATGCCCCCTCTTACAGTCAAATATGTTAGTAAAAATTAGCCCAGGATTCAGGCTGTCCTAAATAATCCACAACTTTCCTGAGCTGGGAAGAGTTTGGATTTGGCATAACCTTAGCTATCAGCTCAGCCAACACTCTTTGTTAGCTAGAATTACACCCTTAAATGGATTCTACCCACCCCCATGAAGGAATTCAAAAGCAAGAAGAAATGCACCAAGTTTTGGAAATGATTAAAATGGGCAACAAAAATGGTAACTGTTCTTTTTTAAAAATCCAATCAAACTTTCCAAGCTCTGTTTTTACCATTCCTTGACAAACACTGCTAATTGCCTTGACGGGGTTCAGTTTGTTTGGAACTGACCATTGTCCTCTCTCCTTAAAAACAACAATCAGAAGGAGAATTTGCCTAGTGTTGGATACAAGCAATAGAGTGAAGAAACACTAGGCATTTCCTGGTAATTATTAATAATGAACAGCTGTTTAAAACTGGGCCGAGGACAGCAGACAATTACAAACATGCAAGACGTGTTTGATGTAAATCGTTTTTGTAAGACAATTTTTGAAACTTGGGCGCAGCTTTGCTCTCAACCCATGACAGCGGAATCCTGCCAAGGATAGCCTGCTCTCCTTCGTTTGGTGTTCTTCTCAGCAAGGGCGTATCTGGGAGGGGGCGGAAGGGTGCATTTGCCCTGGGGCACAGCAATCTGGAGGTGCCTCGAGGGGGAGCAGGAGGAGGAAGCCGTATGCCCTCCCACCAGCAGTCCTCCTTTCCCATGGCTAAGGACCTCTCCCGCCACCTCTGCCGCCGCACGCTAGGTGAGCAGTGGAGCAAGCAGGCAGGCGGGGAGCACAGTGGCTGCAGCGCCCTCCTCCTCCTCCTCCTCCTTGCCTTGCTTCAGGCCACTGCACGGACGCTAACATGCACACATGCGCGCATACACACACGAACGCCCATCTGCCGACGCCCATGCCCACGCACACACCATGCATGCAGGACTGGGGCACCTTTGATGGGTGGGTGTGATGCAGTGGCGGGGCAGCAGGAGGGACACAAAAATGAAAGTTGTCCCCAGGTGGTCCAAACCCTTGCTACGCCTCTGCTTCAAGCTCCATGGTTACATCTTGACATTTAACTATTATTGTCTTGACTTAGACAGGAAGGCCAAGCACACAGTTCTACTGCAAAAGAGCTTGGAAAAAGTAACCTTGGGAGAGGGCCAGAGGTCAGCCACACTGGTGCCATGCTAGCTAGTGTCCTCCGGGAGTTGTAATTCCCAAAAATGACATTTGCAAATTCTGCACTTTTATTTATTTATTTATTTATTTATTTATTATATTTATTATATTTATATCCCGCTTATCTACAGGGTACTCTAAGCGGCTTACAACAAAATAAAGGCTACAGAGCCAACAAAATACAATAAATAATCAAACCGACAAACCTATAAACACCCTAAACACTGCTAAAACCACATGACACCTCGACTAAAACGCAAGTTACGATGGCGGAAAAAAAATAAATCAACTGTCGCCAAAGGCCTCACGAAAAAGGTAGGTTTTCAGCGCCTTTTGGAAGGCCAGAAGGGACTCTGCAGAGCGCACTTCACTGGGGATGGAATTCCAGAGGCTCTTTTTAACTGGAACTCCCGCACCAACTTTCCGGTAGAGTTGCATGCATGCATGCTCCAGATCTCACAAAGAACCAGAAAGATCAGAAAGCACAAGTAACTTAGGCTTCCTGGTTCCAGACAAGATGTATAGGGGAGGGATTTACACTTCAGCACAGAACCCCAGATACAGGCTTCAGCCTAATGGTCTATATGAGTTATCTAGCCATTGAATGCTCTTTCCAAACCCAATTCACACTTTGACGATCTGAAACCTTTCAGTTAGATTGAAAGCATAGGGGTGTGTCCTCCAGGTATTCAAGGCCTACAAAGCAAAGGAGAAGTTTATAAGGTGCAAGCCTTCGCGGACGATCTGTTGGTTATTATGGAGGACCCACAGACCTCCATACCAGAACTACTAAAGATCTTGGAGGCCTACTCCAAAATTTCAGGACTAAAGGTAAACAGAGAAAAAACACTGTTGCTTACTAAAAATATGACCCCACCTGTGATTGAAAAATTGGTTAGCCAGTCGGGCTTCCAACATGCTAGTAAGGCAAAATATCTGGGTATAACTGAGCAACACTGCTGCAACTGCTGCAACACTTTACTTAAAGACAACTATGTTAATGGTATAAAAGCAATCAAAGCTGACCTGGAAACTTGGTCAAGACTTCAGCTATCCTTAATGGGCAGAATAGCTGCAGATAAAATGAATGTCCTACCTAAATTGCTCTTTTTATTTCAATGTTTACCTATACTACCTAACTTTAAGATTATTTCAGACCTGGAAAAAAGTATACGTGTATTTATATGGCAAAAGAAAAAAGCAAGGATTAGAAATGTTTATCTACAGGACAGAACAAAAACTGGTGGTTTTGCCCTGCCCAACTTGGTGCTATATTACAAGGCTGCAGCCATGACTTGGATCAAAGACTGGATTCTGATGACGAATAATAGAACTCTGCAGCTTGAGAGTCACGATTTGGATAGGAACTGGCATCATTACGTATGGTATAAGGGTAATATACCTACCCTTTTCAAAAAGCACTGGATAAGGAATGCCTTAGTTAAAATATGGTTAATGATAAAAAAAACAATTTTACCCTAAAGCACCAATGTGGCTATCCCCGTTGGGAGCGGTTACCAGACGCCATACAAGTGCAAGCCCTAAATTTCCAACTTACAGACAACTTCTGAATGCTGACATCTCCCTGAAGTCACTAGAAAAATTAGTATCAAAAGGTTATAAGTTAGACTGGTGGAAGTACCAACAAATATATTCACACTTTAAAAATCTCATTAAAGAGGGGGGATTTATGACTAATGATACTCCATTTGACAAAATACTATCCTCTGGTGATTCAAAGCTTCTCAGTAAATTTTATAGTATTTTGTTAAATGAAAAAATGATCAACACACTGGTTAAAGATACTATGATAAGATGGGCAGAAAATTTTGGTTATTCTATTCATCTAAACAAATGGGACTCCTTGTGGAATACAGTTAAACTCTTTAAATCTATAGCCTTTAAGGAAAATTGTTACAAGATGTTTTATAGATGGCATTTCCCCCCCCCCCACCGTTTATCTAAGATGTATAATTACTCACCCAAATGTTGGAAATGTAAACATGACAGTGGTACCTTCTACCATATGTGGTGGACATGTAAAGAGGCAAAGGCATACTGGATAATGGTAAAATTATTTATAGAAAGATATTTGAAGTTTAAGTTAGAGCTTAGACCAGAATTTTTTCTATTAAATATAGTAGATATTAATATCTCATATGACCAGAAATATGTACTTCATCATGTAATAGTTGCTGCAAGGATACTGTATGCGAAATCTTGGAAACAACCAGAAGTGCCAACAGAGAGAAGTTTCCACGAAAAGATAAGAGAATGCATTGAAATCGACAGACTCTCTGGCTTCCTAAAGGGAGACTACGATGAGATTTCCCAGAAAAGATGGCAAGAAGTAACAAACCTATTAGTATTGTGATATTATTTGGTGATTTGTAAATATGTCAAATAGTTACTTTTGGCTTGATATATTCAATGAAATCTTATACTGTATTCCCTCCCCCTCCACATCTTCCCCTTTCCGTTCCCCCTTCAAAAACCCAATAAAATTATTAAATGCAAAAAAAAAAAAGCATAGGGGTGTGTCATCAAAAAGAACTTTAGTTTTCTCTCCACTGCAGTGCTTTAAGAAGAAAGTCAAAGAAAACTGGGTGGAAGAAGCTTGTTCTGATTTCCAGCTCCTGCTGGAGATCCCATCCCAGCCTTTCTTAAGACACTGCCCTCCCACCCCATAGCTCTGGAGGGATGGTTCTGAAGGAGGTGCAAAATTCTCTATCAGTTATCACCCTTATCCACCTTGGTACTGAAACTATGGCCATTACTTCACCTCTAGTTTGTTGCTCTAGATTAAAGTGCACTGAGTTGCAGAATAAAAAAGTATTCCCCCATGTCCATCATGCTATATTCAAAATAAAGTGCGACCACGCCCCCTGAAGCACAAGTCATCGCACTAAAGTTCTACCTGGTGTAGGGGTAGTGTTTTTCTCGTTGTTGTTTTGTTGTGGTTTTTATACCGGTACAAGGCACAGTGGGATAATGTTTCTTCTGCATATTTTGCATTATCATCCCCGTCTGGTTATTTTCCCCCACTCAGATCCCAATTTTTGTTTTGTTTTCGGACTCAGTAGATATATCGAAATGGTGGGTTCCCTCCATTACTGTTTCAAAGAGTAAAATTGCAGCCTTTTTAGCTGGTTTTCGTTTCCAAACACTGTATCCACAGAGAGCATGTATTTGCGGAACAATGAAACAAGAATGCACTTTGATGCGGCATTACCCTGTAAGGTCACATAAGTTTCGTAACAATAAAGTGTGACCTTGAGGATGCAGGAACAGCAACAAAACCACGTGACTGCAACAATATAATTTGTTGCGGTACAAAATGGATGTGAAGTAATGGCCTATGTGACTACATTTACTAATTTATGATTGGCCAGAAAGCTACTGTTAATTTACACTTGCATAAAGGAAATCATGTCAATCTTTACCGCAAATTACCAATTACATGTGTGCCTGAAAACACAACAGCACCTCATTAATGAGCAGCAATTTGCCACCAACATTTATGCAATTGCCCTGGCAACAAGCATAAATGGGCCACTGAAGTGGAAATTGGATGCTCAACATTTTCTTGCCTTAAGTCCATTATTCAGCATTGCTCTCACCCAAAGACTGTTAAAATGAAGAGTTTATTTGCCCTTCCACTATTGACGTTTGCCAGTTATGAAACAATCCATTCTGCTTTGCAAAACAGTGGGAATTATTAAGTCTGATTAATGAATTTAAGCCCATTCTTATTCTCATGTAATATGTGGGAGACCTCAAATAGTGCAAGATGTATAATGGATTCCTTATAAAAAGAAAAAGAAAAGCAGACTTGGTACACACAATTTTTCTATTTATTTGCTGATGCTCAAGTACAGGAGGAGAAACAGTATAAGGGCAATGAACCAGTTTATAACGTTCACATGTTTTATCCAAGAGCCCTTGAACTGCAAACCAAAACCAAAAAAACCCACAGCTTCAAGCTACAGTGTCAATTCTTCATGAACCCATGAGAATGTTGTCTTTCATGGCTTCAAGTTGATATGATTCTCTCTATTTTCAAGCTTAAATGCAACAATTTTAAATCACATGGAGAGCTTCACAGATGAGCCATTTTACCACCACACCATATGGACTTGTACAGCAAGGAGACCATGTTTCGGCTCCCCGATGAGCCACCAGTTTATTGGGTAGCTTTAATTAAGCAAGTTGCTTTCTATCTATTATTCCCCATCTGAAATATCTATTTAAAAACCACACAGTAATTGACTGTGCTTACGACCGTTCCACATACTTTTAATTGAGATTTGTTAAAAGCTGCAGTCCAGTATATAATTAAAATCGAGTCTTCGTTTGCTTCTGAAATTAAGCATCCACGGCTATTCACAGACATTGGCCACTGCCTTTTAAAAAGTATTGCTGCAGTTTTGATGAATCAGGAAGGCAGGATGAGGATAAAAATGTCACATTCAGACTTTTAAAACAATGGCCAAACTCCTTTTGGAGATTTACATGCGCAAAAAGAGAGCCACAGAAGTTGCTATGTCTAATTGATGAGGTGCTGACCGCATGTTGATCATGTGCCCAAATACACCCAGGACTTTGTCAATTAGCCCTGGCAACATCCACAACTCCTCTTGTGTGTATGTAAATATCCAATAGGATTTTGGCCAGTGTTTATATTAACTGTCCAAGACTATTAAATTTGAGTGGCTTTCACTGGTGATCTATATAAACAGATGTTTAATTCCTTCTCTACCAGTGCATTTTAAGGAAGGGATTGGAAGCATTGAAACTGTTTATCACACAGCTGTTCAAAGTCATAAGAATCCTGGTGGGGGAAAGATTGTGTCTCAGCCAAGTTAGTTGGCTCACATAAGTCACATACACAACAGCTTCCTCCAGAATACATTACAATTCCAGGTAAACTGAGATTCAGTACACAAACACCAGCTGCTTAATACTGGTTTTCTTTGCCCATTTATTGACACTGGGCAAATCAACATTCTAATAATGAAGCCAGCCCAACCAAAAATGTATACGTTTTAAACTGGGATTCAGATCAGAACTATATCTGGCACATTTGTAGCAGATGTTTGTCTATGCCAAAAGTGGGGAAGTTTGGACAAAGGGGTTTTGATTTATGATTTATTTTAAAAAGTACACTTGTATCTTGAACTGCACGGGTTTGAATGTCAGATTTTGATTACAGACAGATTTTTTTAATCCACTCATCCACCCTCCCATCCATCAATATTCAATATATACTATTCCCCTGGCCACCCAGAAAACCATGGATTCAACTTTTCACACGACCCCTAAGATCCACTGGCCACTTAAATTCGGACCAGAGATCTTAGGGTTTCGTTGCTCTTCCTTCCTCCCCACCACTCCGCACTTCCTTGCTCCTGTCTGCGTGAGGGGAAGGAGGAAGAAAGAGAGGGGTAAAAATGCAGGCTCACCTCCGTCCGAAGCTGCCCGGAGCTCCGTCGTCCTAATTCCTTCTCTTCTGTTTGCTTTTTTTTCCTCCTGCCCCTTCTCTTAAAGGGGCGGGAGGCAAAAAAAAAAACAGAAGCGAGGAGAGCCAGGTTAAATCCGGACCTGGGGATTTTCACCCTCTCGAGCAGGTACAAGAAAAATGCGCTGGGACGCGCTTAGGTGGGCGTGGTCACACTTAATTTCCTGCAAACTCCGGAGCTGGTGGGGAAACAATTGTAAGCTCCGGAGCTTGCAGCCATTTGCTGCGGAGTTTAGGGGTTGTGTACAAAGGCTCTCAGAAGGTGTTAATGTGGCCTACTCCCCCCACCCAAACACATTTCTAATTCAGCCTCTATGTCAGGGGATCGTAAGAATATCTACAGTTCCGTACACATGGTACTGTATAGAATACAGTTATTGATACTATGGAAGAGGGAACCAATAGACTCTGTGTTGTGTGTGTGTGTGTGTGTGTGTGTGTGTGTGTGAATTAACTATGTGTTATAGTTATGTTTTTAGGGGCATAAGAATAGGCAACACTAAATGTCCCCAGATTTAAAATATATAACATAAATTGAAAAACCTATCTTGCTTATCTTGTTATCTTGAAGGAGGATAGTTTTAATTTGGAAAGAATCAAGGCTGCAAGGGCTAAAAGTTTGGTCCTCAAAAAAGGCCTGTCAGAAGGGGAAAACAGCTACTTTGTTTTAAGACTGAGCATGTGTTGTAAATGTAAACTAGCCGGAGCTTTATTAAATTTCACATTCATTCAGGGTGGAGGGGAGGGAGATGTTTAGCCCAGAAAGGTCACAGAAACAGACTGAAAAATCAGGTTTTATTTCAAGAGAGACAGACAAAAAGTCACCTGTACTTTAAAGAAAGAAAAAAAATCAAAGGACAGCCCATCAGAAATCAGGATATTTTGCCATGTATCTTCATTTATGTTCTCTCATAATTTCTGAGACCAAACAGTCTTTTCACATACTTTTAAAATAGGGAAATAAATTTGGCCTCTGGGGCAAACTTTTGACCCTGTGAGTCAGGACTCCCATAGCTGACTAGCAGATATCTTTTTAAGGCCTTATCTGCCTAACATGCTTTTCAGATCCATCTTTGCAAGGGGATTCTGTGTCTGATTGTAAAAATGGAGACACAAAAAGATTAAATTTAAAAAATGATAATGAAAATATTTTAAATATACGTTTTAAAAATAATACAGAACAAATATTTAAAACCTCCTTATTTAAGCTGTGAAATGATTCTACCTTGGTCTGCAAGTATTTTTCAAGATAAGCAAACATTTCTGATCAATTTTGCCTTGATCAACAAGCAATGTCTTTAAATACCAGCACTGGAGCAGGTCACATGATCACAAGTGAGCCAATGGTGGATCTCTCTCTCTCTCTCTCTCTCTCTCTCTCTCCTTGCTGGATTGTAGGTGATTGCTAAGAATGTTCCATCTCAGGCTAGCCTCCAAAGCAGGGGAAAGACAGAGAAACAGATGTTTCCGTTGCACCAGCCATGAAGCCATGAAGAGTGCAGGTTATGGTTTTATTTTTATTTTATATTTTATATTTTTCTTTAATTTATTTTCAGCATTCTTTCTTATTTTTCAAACCATTTCTACTCATGGGGCAGCCAGTCAAGTCTATATGGCTACAGATTGTGCTTTATTATGATCACATTAAAAAACACAGAGTAAAATCCAGTTGTTAGTCCCGAGCAGAGCAGGTTCTGCAGCCAGGTACCTAAACCATGGTGTGGACATGGAGTTCTAGACAACTTGTTTTGTGAATTTTGGCATGTTGTGCGTACAGTATGTGCTCTATGGGGCCCCAAAACGAATAATCTGAGTTTCCATTATTTCTTATGGGGAAACTTGCTTTGATATACAAGAGCTTTGATTTACAAGCAGGTTTCTGGAATGGATTGTGCTCACAACCCAAGGCCTTACTGTACTGCTTTTTTTCTTCATACTATGAACAGTCTTACTTGATGACAGCAGAACTTTGGTGCCTATATGCTGTCAGTTCCTCCTGTCAAAGTCTCCATTCCACTCCATCTTGTTGTGCAGTTTCTTGATAATAAAATAATAAAAGAGGAGGGGGGACTCTAACTATGCGATGTGCCATCAAGTCACTTCTGATGTGTTCTGCTTATTGTGCTTACTCCCATTAACAATGAGATGGAGTAGAGGAAAACCCCAGGCTTTGACTCCTTTTTGGAATTAGTTAGCCACTTTCCTTGCAAACACAAAGCAATTGCCATGGCTGTCATTCAACATTTACTAGTAGGTATCAAAGTACCTTCAGGAAATGGTAGCAAGCAGATCTGATCTGAGCTTTGCCACTGGACAGGCCAAGCCAAACAGAATAAACAAAAAAGCACAGTTTAAACGCCCTTTTATATTTACTTGAATGGACATATGCCATAGCACAAACCCCGCTCCTTCATTATAGGAGGCAGCCAGACAGACAACATAGCGAAAGCCTCAGACTGGAAAAGGGAGTTTGTTCTCTGGCATGAAGGAAAGAAAAGGGAGAGAGCAAGAGGCGAGGGAGAGAGAGAGAGAGAACAAACAAGAGGACGAAGAAAAGGAAAGTTATTGGAAGAGCCGCCTTGGCTTGTACTCTTCCAGCAAAGCACCACAGGTTCTTCATTCTGCCGTGTTGCTGAGGAGCACTGGATTTGCCGAGCCTACAGGAAGGTTTAAAAAAAGAACCAAGGAAAGTCAAGAGATTTCATCACCTCTTGTCCTTATTCTTCCTGGGACAAGCCTGAAGTTATTCTGACAGCAAAGAAGAAGAAGAAAGAACTCCAGGGACCAACCAGGTACATCTTGGAGAACAAATGAGTCCTTTGACAATCCTTGGGCTTCCAGAGGCTTTGGACTACCACTCCCACAATGCACCCCCATGGCAGATAATGACTTGTGTTGCCCGGAGTGGCAGCCCAAAACACCAGGATGCGCTCACCTTTATTTCTCACAGGTGATAGGAAAAACCAGCTCCTTGCCCGATTTCGTCCCCCCCCCACCCCACCTGCCCCTTGCAGCGCTGAAGCTTGACCTGCAGGTGTCGCCGTGAGGCTACAAACGTCTAAACCCAAGCAATAATCCGAAACGAGACAATGTGGTTGATAGTTCTGCCCCCCCCCCCTTTTAATACAGGCACTATTTGCAAGGGCGCGTTGGTTCCCAAGGTGCGCAAAGGCACGCCTCTTAAAAGGTGCCTCGTTCTGCTGGGGAAAGGGGTGTGGCTGAGAGAGATCCCGAATTACAAACCTTCTCTTTCCAGCTCTCGAAGAAGTGTGTCTGCGGGGGAATGGGAGTGCCCTGTAGCCGCGGGCGATGACCTGGGTCAGTCTCTGAGGAGAGGGCACGAGAATAGTTCGAGCGCTCAGGTAGAAGATGCACAGGGCTGTCAGGAAAGTCGAATCTACTCTAGTTCCAATTATGCCTAACCGGATTAATTTTTGTGCTCCGCATCGAGTAATCCTGGAATACTAGCGCCCCCTTGTCGTCGCTGATCAGCAAAGGGTGGCCTCCTAAAGGGCTGCTTCGAAGTAGCTTCCGTTGCCCCGACTACCGACATACCTAGTTCAAGACTTAACAAGTTTCACCTGGCCTGTTTTTCGTGGACTGATGCTCCTGAGCGCCTGGTCGACCCTGGTTAAAGTCCAGCAAAACAAAAGCCTCTAATCAGTGCTTTATCCAAATCTCAAGCCTAAATAAGCACTACACCCTTTGGAACTCACTGCTCAGCAGGATGGTGGTGGTGGTGGCAGCATGTTAACACAATGTTCTTAAGTTTTGTTCATCCTGAAAAACACACACAAACACCTAACAAGTGGCTACCTAGGTAGCAACACAGGTATACTTTCACTACTGACTTACCACTAGTTTTATTGGTGTGTTTACCAAATCAGTGGTTGGTCTTATAAACAGCATGGCAAATCTGCAGCATAAAGAACCCATGGAAGTTCCAGTAGTTATTGATGCAGGAGAAACTTGATTCTGTGGGCCCACTTTAGCCATTTACTCTGCTGAGCAACAGAATTTTGACCATTGGAGCCTCATGACTTCCATGTCAAGTCAACCTTCCCTCTTATCTCCCAATACAGTGTTTGGTGCAGCATTGGTGCAGCATCTTTCCCTACAGAGATTGTTGGGGATTTCAAAAGGCTGCTCTTTTGTGCAGTCCAGGTGAGCTCTAACAGAGATGTGCAGCCTGGTGGTCATTTTCAGATGGAAAGAGCTGTTAAATATTAGGCTCTTATCATAGGGTTGGTGTCCAACTGTCCATTCTTATTTAATGAAAAGCGGCTTCCAAATGTGTCAGTTAATTAAAGGGACCACTTCTCACGTTGCCATTTTTAAGGGCTCCAAGTCACATGCATGTGAAAAGCTAACCTGTGTGGAAAATAACCGTGTCTCTTTCACTGTCTTTAGCCCAGCTCTGTCCACTGCCAACCTACCTGCCTACCTACCTGTTTCTTTCATGTAAATTGAGAACAACAACAAAAAAATCAGGATTATGTAGTTCGGGCAAATAACCACAATCGTTTTTTTAGTTCACATTTTTTCTGTGGCATGAAGGTTGTTGGATGCTAAATGTCTCAGCCTCACCTTTTCTCATTGGCTATCTAGAACCACAGAATGAGAAGGATTTTATTTTACACCATCTCAGTTCTTGGACAAATATTTTAAGAAATGAATAGGAACCTAGGCAGCCTCTTTGAGGAAACGACTGAGGGCAAAGATCTGTCCAGGCTAGGAATAAGTGAGATTTTCATTTCAGTTTCTTCTCTACAACATATCACAATTAAATACAGTGGACGGTTGTATAACAAACAGTTTGTATAACATAAAATCTGTACAACATAATAAATCCCAGAGATAGGGGAAATTTGCTTAACATAATCACCTATGGGGCAAATCCATACAGCATAAAAATGGGATTATTCCGTTTTCAATGCATTCCTATGGGAAATTTGTATAAAGGAAAATTTGCTTAACATAATTTCATTTGGAACGAATTAATTCCTTTATGCAAGGTACCACTGTATCTTCATATTCAGAGGGAGGAAAACCTGAGGCTTAAAAAAAATCAAATGTGATACCTTTGCAAACTAATGTACTGGAACTTCCATGGGTTCTTTATACAGCAGATTTGCCATGCTACTTATACGACCAGCCACTGATTTGGTAAACACATCAATAAAACTATTAGTTAATCAGTAGTGGAAACTATACAGTACCTGTGTTGCTAGCTATGTAGCCGCTCATCAAATGTAAATAACATTTATTATAACATACCAAGCTGAACCAAGTTTTACTCCCTGACACAGAGGTGTAAGGGACTAAAACTCTCGTGGCAAATTCATTTTTTTGAGAAATCCCAACAGAACGGTGCAGTGCTCTTATTTCCATCCCAGAATTTTTTGACAGACACATAAGCAAGTGTTGTCATGCTGCAATCCCAGCTCATCTAGCCCAGGGTGCAGCTACGATCAGGTACAAATCTGCCAGTGCTTCTTCTATGGCCAACATCAGACTGATTGGTCGCTCACGAATGTGGACCTCTGGGGACAGCAGGGCCACGAGGGGAGGGGAGCAGTGGATGCAATTCATGCACAAGTGAAGTGAAGTGTACTGGATGTGTAAGCAAGGATGACAAGGAAGGAGAGTAGGAAAGAATAATAATTATAGTAGGGTGTGCTGGGAACTACATCCAGATAATGCAATATAGGTTGTCATACCATGCTGAATTTGGCTTTGCAGATTTCATGCAACTCTGAAATTACATAACTATCCTAAATTAGCAATCATTCTTAATTCAAGAGCAATATTCCCGTTTTATAGTCTTGTGTCAAATCCTGAGTTCAGTACCTGGCTTACATCTCTGGGTACTTTTGCACCTGTTGTGCTATGGCAGTTCTTATGCAGTTTTTACCAAGGCTCATTTCCAAATTCTTTCCTTGTAAGAATGCATTTTATCTTGAGAAAACTGCTGCTTAAGAGTCCTCTGGAGCTGCCGCCAACCAGAGAAGATAGTAGCAGCCCAATTCAGGGTTTCTTCACCTGTGCATGTATACCCCTTTATTTCTCTTGATTACTAGCAGCTCTCTCTGCAGACCCTCTCTTTAGAATGGCAATTTTCAAGATGGTGTGATCAATTTCCTCTGGTACCCAATTCTGTATGTGAAGGGTGTTCAGTTTTTTGTGCAGAGGAGGGCATTCACATATGGTGTGTCCATACAACTACAGTCTACAGTGCTGAAACTCCAAGATTGCCTGGCTCTGTCAAGAACGAGGCTTATGCAGGCCCGTGTTTTACTTCTTCCAGCCCTAAAGGTTCAAGGTTTATAGCTGGCTAAATGGGAGGCTGCAGAGACCTGTTACTTCTGGGAATTAACCAAGCACTTTTTGAGTGCCGTAAGTGCAAAATGTTTCACGTTTTATTTGTCAAAATGCAGGTCTCTGGGCTGCTTGAGCAGGTGGTCGGAATTCTGTGCTGCTCTCATGGAAACTACCTATGAAGAGAACATATCTGTAGGCAGACAGGATAATAGACCATATCTTCAAACAGCCAAGGAAAGGAAATGGAGAGATGTGGGTTAAGGCAATGAGTTGCCTAACATCAGCTATTAATTTCAGCTTGCATGCCATTTAAAAAACCATGATTGTTGCGTGTTTCCATTTTCTCTTCTGCATTTCCACAACTTGGCGAGTGTCTCCACTTACGTCATAGATTTCATGAGGTCTAATTTCAATTTGGAGAAAGGAGTTCTTACAGCATACTTTAAAAAAAGATTATGAACATCTCAGCACTCAGTGTTTTTGTTGTTTTTTTGTTAATTTCCTAAACATTCACGTTCCCAAATGAAATGCACACATTTAGGCCATGTCCACCTTCTGCAAAGTAACCCATGAACTCTGTTCAATTCTTCTTCACCACTCAAGATTTCCTGGCTGTTCTACCATTTCCAGAAATGGCCAATTAGGCTCCTCTGGACATTGTGGTCTTGGAGGTCAACCAGGGCCAACAGGATCAAAGAGTCCCCCTGGCCTATGCAAGGAAGACTGTGGGATTGATACCTTTCCAATCCACCTTTACTGGGTCCACTGCCTCAGCAGTAACCAGTAAAATCACATGCTCAAATCCTGACTCATTCTTTTATTCCTGAAATGCTTTTGTTTTTATTGAGGTTCTTATGGACATAAAGGCTGCCAGGTATTTCAGAAGCCAACCCACTCGTACATTTTGCTAAACCAACAAGGAGTCTTGTGTTCTTAGTTGTACTCCTTCATGGTTATTCATGGGACACACTGCATGTCTCATCTGTGAGAAAGAATCAAGCGGGTCATGTGAAAGAGAATGCCCAAGACAACGGACAGCTCCTGACGTTCACAACAGATAAGATCAATTTCTGTAGACAAAATAGGATTCCTTGATAAACACAGCTCCCTATGTTTCCATGTGGTAAATTTCCCTGTAATTATTACAAAACCTGGTATTTCAAGGGCAGCGATGTTGATCTGGAAATCTGTAGGTCACTTAGGAAAAGATATCTTTGGGACAATGTGAAAACTGTTTACGTATTATTTGACAATGGTTCCTTGCTCCTTTCCATCATCTCTAATCCCTGTCTCTTTTGTTACTTAGTTCTTTTTGCAAAAGACAATTATGGTCTTGCCTGCATCATTTATATAAAGGCACACGAGTTTCATTATGTGGCTGATTCCATTAGGTTGCCATTTTCAACAGTGCTGCTGGAAGCAGCCATGCAAAACAAGACCAAAGAGATCTTGACTTCAAAAGTATGCAATCAAGCCATGCTCCTCCATGCTCTCCCCAGTTCTCTCAACTGCTTGTTTTTAAGTGGGAAACTGGGTGCTTCCAGTGATTTGGAATCAGGCTCAGACTTCAGATCAGCCTTGCACAAAAGCTTGGTGTCTCTGAGCATCACCGGTTTGCCTTCAGATCATCAGAGCTGGAAAAAATAGGAGTTCAAAAGAGTGCTTTTGTGTTTTGGTGTTCAGATACCATCTTTGTATTCTGTCTTGGGCATATTATTTTACTGGTACTTCAAATTTTGTTCTTTGTCCTATGGGAAATTTTTTTTTTTTTGTGACAGGCACACACCATGGCAGCCATTTTGTGAATAGGCAAACCACATGCATTATGGGGTTTGTTTTTTGTAAGGATGTGATTGAAAAATCCCTCCTTTTCCCCAACTCGCCACTTCCTCTAAATGCACCCATATTAAAAGTGTAGTGAAAATGTTTGCACAGGGAGAATCAGAAGTGGTTAAACTTTTTATTGTCAGAATAGATTCTATGTAGTCCAGTGTGACATGACACAGAAAACAAGCAAGTAGGAATGAACAAAAATGATTGTCCACAGCAAAAGAAAAATACATTCTAAAACAACCACCCTTATTAACTATGAGGTGACCAATAGAAAAATAAGCAACAGAGTATAATGTCTATAGATATCTATGGTACCCTCTGCATTGCAACTACAATGATAAAAAGTGGCTTTAAAAACACAATACCCTGACAGCGATATACAACCATGAAGCCTAGCTTAATAGCTTAAAGTACTATAGTATATGACTAACAGAAGGATTACACATGAAAATATGCAAAATAGCAAAGTTTTTTTAAAAAGTGGCAATAAATGCTTTCTCGCGATTGCACAGGTCTACACCCTAAAAAAAATCCCAGCTATTTTTTAAAAAATATGAAGACACACAGCACCCCCTCAAGCAAATGTTCAGCATACATTTGGATTTAACTTCTATTCTGCAGCTTAACTATTTCACCCAAGTAAGTAATAATAGTGCCATCAACCGGGGGGGGGGGGTTGTTGCTTGTTTTTGTTTAAACATAAGAGGAATGCAGACATTTAAAATGACATTTCAGATTAGCTTGCTGGTTCATTACTGTCGGCCCAGTGTGCTGCTGCTAACGGTTGTATAGGAGTAAGAATATGAAGCATTTGTGCTTCCATCAAAACTTCCTCTTCTGGATCCACTGCGTGAGCCGGAGCGTGAGCCGGAGCGAGAGCCCGAGCGGGAACCTGGGGCTGAAGAGACGTTATATGGGCTAGATATGCCTTTGGAGGAAACAGAAGCCGCTTCCAGTAACCTGAGGCCAGTCTGGTCTTCCACCATAGAACGATTCACTGCATCTTTGTAGGAGATCTTCAGTTTGGTCTTGGGACAGGTCAAAATCTTCCCATAACTGCCCGTGTCTTGCAATCTCTGGGCTGTCCGGCCATCAATCATTCCTTTCCTAATGGCTTCCTCTGTACTTATTCTTCCCCGGGCTTCTGGATCAACGAGGCCTCCCGTGATAAACTGAAACTCAAGGAAGCGTTGCCCGGCCTCGTACGGCAGCCATTTTTCTCTCACGGCCTCTGCCGCCGACATTCTCTTGCGACCTTTGATGCCTTCAAACCCTAAGAAGGCTTTCTGAGCTGGCTTCAGCCGAGTAGCCATGTCATGGTCAACGAGACCTTGGACAACGGCGTCCTGAAGAGAAAACCGCTGGCCTGTGGTGGGGCATATGATGCCTCCGGTACAAGCTTGGGCCTCAAGTAAACGCTGGGCAGTGATGCTGTCGACGATGCCCCGCTGTACCGCTTCCAAAATTGAGATCTTTTCCAGATTCTCGGTGTCAAAAATGGCTGCAATTGGACTCGTTTCCTCGAGGGATTCAGAAAAGGAGCCGGAGCCACTCTTTAACACCACAGACGAACTCTTGACACTCACGACAGTGGGAGACCTAGTGATGGCCTCGTGTCGAAACACTTCGTCGCTGCCATTTTTGTAAGCAATCATGTCTGCAAACTGTGTGAGACTCAGCGATCCTGAACGGTATTGGTCAAAGAACTTTCGGTCGACAAGACCTTTATCAATGGCGTCTTGGATATCATACTGATGGCCTGTTTTTCTATCAACCAGCACAACCCGTGTGCTCCCATCTGATCCTGTGATTGTTATTTCTTCCCATTCACACTCCTGGTCACGAAGCTCCAGATAGGTGTCATAATCTATGAGGCCTTTGTTGTATGCCTCCTGGACGGACATCTCCTTGCTTGTGTCTGGATCCACAATGACAACCCTGCGTTTCCGAAGGGTGTTTTTTTGTGAGGTCTGCACCAGTTTCTTCTTCTCCCGCAGAGGTAAGAGACAAAGCCCTGTCGTTGCATCTATTATGCATCTTTCTTTCAGCTGCAGGTAAGTCAGGTTTTCTTCAGTGTTGGGGTCAAAAAACCCTTTGGTATCGTCACTGGGATCAGAGAGAATGTCATTGAGCTCTTCGTTGAAGTAGCCACGTTGATACGCCGTGTGGACTGGCAGGCGGTGGCTTTCCTTAGGGTCAATGATCCCACCAGTAGCTATCTGGGCCTCCAGTAAGCGGATGCCATGGCCTTTCTCAATGAGTTCCTTATTCATGGCTTGGAATAAGGAAATAATATTTCCTGTTTCTGGGTCTCTGTACCCAGTGACGGCTTTTTCAGCAGACAGAAGTTTCTCTTTGAACTCGATTCCAACCAGGCCCCTCTTGTAGGCCTCTTCCACAGCAAGTCTAGAATTGCTAACAGGATCCACAATGAATCCAGTGGCTGCCTGGGCTTCGAGAAGCTCAAGAGCTGTCCCTGGTCTAACCAAGCCTATTTTCATGGCCTGGTAAATGCCTAGCTTTTCTCCGGTAGCCTCATTATAAATACCCGCTATGCAGCTGGAGCCCTGGAGGAAGTCTTTGATCCGGTCAGTGACTTCTTCCACCGTGAGGATCCCACTCTCCAGATCATTTGCTGTGGATTTCTGAATGATGCCAGATTCGACCAGTTCTGAAACAGTGATGGGCTTCCGGATCCCTTGGAATGACATGCTTCTTTTCTGCACCGGGAGGAGAAGTAACCCAGTGTGTGGTTCGATTCTGCATCTCTCCCTCAGCTTTGTGTAACTGATGGCTTTCTTAGTGATCGGATCAATCAAGTTCTTTGAAGGATTATTCAGAGCTCTGTACAAGTCTCGGTCAATGATCCCACGGGATAAAGCCACATCTTTTGGCAGGAAGACACTGTTAATGGGGTCAACGATGCCTCCGGCAGCCAACTGGGCTTCGAGCAGACGTATCCCGGTATCCCTGTCCACCAAGTTTTTCTTAATGGCTTCTGCCACGGGCACTGTTTTCCCCGAAAAGGGATCTTTAAATCCCGTGATTGCCTTTTCAGCAGTGTAGATCTGTTCTCTGTCGTCAAAGTCAATTAGGTCTCTCGCAACAGCGCTGTCCACACTTAGCACTTCATTCCGGTGAGGATCAATCACACCTCCCGTGGCAGCCTGGGCTTCCAAAAGAAGGACTGCCGTCTCTTGAGGAAGCAAATTCTTCTGTTTCGCCTCCCTCAAGGAATACTTGTCCTTGGGGCTCAGGGAGGCCCCGGCTATAGCTCCAGCTCCTCTCAGGTAGGGCTCAAGGTCAGCAGCGACTTCTTCCACCGACTTCTGCCCCCTCAGCAGTTTATCCAGGGTGCTTTTGTCTATCAGCTGGCACTCGTACAGCTGAACGGCGGTGATTTTTTTCCGAAGCCCATTGAAAAGCAGCTTGGAAGCATCAATGGCAAAGTCCTCCTCCGTCTGGATGCTCCGGTGGGACTTGCAAGGGCGCTGCTTCAGCTTCTCAATCTCCCGCTGCATCCTCAAGCGCTCGGCCTCCGCCTCCGACTGGCTCTTCCTGCTCGTCTCTTCTAGGCGCATCCGGAACCTTTCCTCAGTCCTCTTGATCTCGGCCTGCAGCCTCTCGATTTCCAGTTTCAAGGCGCTCTTCTCGCGCTCGCTTTTGTCTCGCTCACACTCAATCTTCCGGATGGTCTCTTCCTTCCGGGAGTACTGGCTCTTCCACTGATTCAAGTCGTTCATGATCTGCTGTTTCTCGTTCTCCAGCCGAACTTTCAAGCGCGATTCTGACTCCAGGGCAGCTTTGGCACGGTTCAGCTCTTCCTCCAGTCTCAACAACCTTGCTTTGTCTTGCTCCAGGGCATTTATTTTAATCAATAGTGTTTCCCGTTCCTGCATAATATGAGTGCACTGGGTTTTAGTTTCTTGAATCCTGTGGGATGACTGTGTTTAAAAATGGGGAGAAAGACAAGAGATAAAAATGAGCACCTCTTCTAATATCCAACGACATTTATCTTCTCTACTCAGTAGGTTCTGTGACTATATAAGAGCAGGGGAATAACTGCTATCTTTTCTAATGAATGCTGGGTTTTAAAAAGCCGTTATGAATTTGTTTTTAATGTAGTATGTCTAAATTAAGAGAAACATCTGCATTTATTCCAACTATGATCTCAAGAGCAGCATAATATCATAGTGGCAAATTTTTAGGTTCCTCTGGTCTCAGTGGAAAAAAGAGTAAACATGTCTATAACAGTGCAACCTATACGTGTCTCCTGAGAACTATGTCTTATTGAGATCGCTTGCTCTGAAGTAAATGTGTTTGCTCTCAACTACTTTCCTGGGAGTAAGCTCCATTAACTTCAGTAAGATTTACTTCTGAGCAAGACTGCGGTGGGAATTAATTTGGAATGGCTCGTTCTCCTGGTGCCTCATGTTTCATCCTTCTTCCCCTTCTTTAATGAAAATATGCACTGCAAGCTCTCTTAATTGTAACAGTGGCTTAGCAGCAATTTTGGAGATATCTACAATTCAGAATTACTCCTTTCCTTGACATGTCTTAGCTCAGCAATAGGTGAGAAAACTCCAAATAAATTAATCAACAGAGTAAGGGTTTCTTTTTAAAGAAAGTCAATAGAACTTTCTTGACTACAAAACCATGTAAGAACTCGTTTACACATGGGGCTCCCATGCAACATGGTGCTTCCAAGTACGACCCTCACAACTAGCTTCAATGGAAAACTTAAGAGGATGATCAGATGGGCATCTCTCTCGCTGTTTGGTCTGCTACAGGGACAGATTGGTTACTCAACCTAATCACTGGAACAAATCAAACCATCCCCACAACGTCCTTTCCTGCACCTTTCTGAGATCAGGTCAAGGGCTTCTAATTTTTTGGTGTGGGATCATTCTGATTTGGTGTTTCCAACATGTGTATTTGATGGGAATATACCAAAACTGGGCTATCAAACTCCCTTCTGTTTTGAATATCTGATATCATGATGTGGCATAATATTTGAACCACACTTCACAATACTGGATATTCAAAATAGAAGCTCCCAGATCAAATAGGAATGCTTGAGCTACAATATGCCATTTGGATGTGGGTGTCACTCCAAAGAGTATATCACACCTTCACCTGACCCCAAGCAGCCCCATTTAGCCCACATCAGACTGCTTCATAACAAGCAGTGTAGCTGAGCCTTGAGTCTACTTGTGCTTTTTTTGCACTTAAATAGGCAGCCACTCTGTCTTGTCTATTTCCCATTCCTGCTTAATATATTTACATATATAAATTTAATTTGTGTTTTATGTTAAAAGATTAGCATGTAGAAAATGAAAGTTACTCAATAGGCTCCAACATGCCCTGTTTTTCCCCCCCAAGAGCATTGATCCAGTGCCAGCTCCCCACTTACTTTACATAGTTAATGTGTTGTGTGACATTAAATCCATATTAGTTTGAACGAGAGCCAGTTCTGGCCACTTTATTGCCAAATACTTAATTATTTCATCCCATAGGTCTGATTCCATTCTCTGTAAGCATATGATTCCATTCTAGGTAAAAATATTATTACTGCTAATAATATAATTAGATTAACTAATGACTCATACTGTTAGTATTGTCTCCTATGTAGAAACTCTAGACTTCACTTATCTGTGTGATGAATTACAATGAACATGAATCCGTACATCTGGTGGGAACAGATCCGCATGCAATGTGGGTAGGTGTTGGGAAGGGTAAAAGAAACTGGATATATTAAGAGAAGGATATGTTCAAATCAGATCTATGATACTGTGCTGGCAAAACAATGTTCTTTACCAAACACTGCTTTTGCGCCATCTGCGTTCACTAGAAATGAATTAAAGGTGACCTGTAGCCGTTCTAAATGGATTGCACCTACTCACCTAGTACAGTGCTATCAATCACAATGTCACTAGGGTGCTGAGAGGCATAAAAGATCGGCACGCAGCAAAAACAGGGGAAAGAAGTTAACCATCCAGCTTTTGAAAAAGCAGGCGCCTAACTTGCAAGAGAAAAGTTCACACTCCAACACAAACATGCTTAAATTCATGGATTTCAATGGGATTCTGCATTCCTAACACTTTGCTAGGTTATGCCCTATTTAATTATTATTTTAAAATGATAAGCAGTGAAATGAACAGAAAATATATACAAAAGCAATAAAACTATGTATACGTGTCTGTGTACATACACAAACACAGAGCAGAAATGCATAGATGTGTGTACACCTAGCAATGAAATTTGTACCATATACACACCAGTGCAACTGTATGCATATGTGCACAAGTATACTTTCACAGATGTGAATGTATCAGCATATAAACAATTAATACATTATAAAACTAAAAGAAAAGTAAAAGAAATAAGATTACGATTGAATATGTATCTTCATGAGTAACATATTATACTTCATGGTAAAAGCCAGTTCAGAGGAGGAGGGAAGTAGGGTATTTTTTGTCTTTGGGGAAAAGATGGCAGAGAATCTGAAGAAGAGAGACAGTGTCCATAACAAGTTATGGAAATATGGCCTGCTTCTCTATTCTGCACCTGCAGATATCAAGTGCAGCTAATGTTCTCTCAGGGAACATTCATAAATAAATATATAAATAAAATTTCCAATAAGGTAAAGGCAAAAGAGTATGTGGGGCGGGGTGGGAGACCTTCAAGATATTTGAAGTTCTGTTGAACCAAAAAATGTCCAACACCGTGTTGAATCCAGGCTCAGTCGCAGTTAGAGTAAAATAATTCATGTAAAGAAGACTTACATTGCTCCTGCACCACCATTTTAGACAGTTCTACTCTAAGGAGGACTAAGACTGGCTCTGACCTGCTGGATATAACTAAGGCATGGCAGCTGCTCTTTTTAAAATCCCAGAAGCCTCAAGAGGGAAAAGGGAAATGTATGTTTGTTTGTTTACAGAAGTTTTTTACAAGCCCCACTACCAAGTGGTCTCTGGGCGGCATGTGTAGAAGATCAAAGATCCCTCAGACTAAGCAGTCCCAGGCTGTACAAGGGACGCAAATCTGGATCTAACGTTAAACCTCAAACTAAAGATGGGGGCCATGAATCAATTAATTCAGAGATAACATTACTTCAGGGTTCACTGATGACCTGCAAATGCACAGGGTGTTAAATCATGGCATTTGAGGGACAGTAAAGTTGTGATCAAGTATTTGTGAATACCTCCAAAGCCTGCTTTTGGAAGGTTTCAATTTCCTGTCTCAATTTGTCCCTTTCTTTCTGTAAACCACTTATCACACCCTGAAGTTCCAGGGCCTGCTTGCTGCTTGTTTGGAGTCGATTCTTTAGTTCAATTATGGTGGCATTTTTTTCCTCATCCACTTCGCTTCTGCCCCTTCTCAGATCGTCACACTCCAATCTTACATTCCTCAGCTCTTCCTCTAACATCAAGTGTTCTTTTGTCAGGTTCTCAGTGAGAGACTGAAGCCTTTCAATCTCTATCTTGCACTCATTGAGGCTTTTGCTCTTGTCCTCAATAGCCTTCTGCAAATGCTCATTGCGCATGTGAGCCTGTTTCAGATTCTCCTGCTCTTGGACCATTTGGCGGCGCAAGGCCTCAATCTCTGAGGTGTACTTCCTTATCTCCTCCATGTATCTCTGCTTATCTCTCGTGTGATTGTCAAGAATCTCTCTCTGGTGCCTCAAGTCCTCCTCACTCCTTTTCTTGACAATGGAGACCTCCTCTATCTGCTGAGTGAGGTTCGTGATTTTAACTGCTTGCTCTCTGAGAGATCTCCTCGTCGTTTCTAGCTCTTCTTCTACTTTCTTTCTCTTGGAGCTTTCATCCACTAACATCCTAGATTGTCTATTAAGCTCCTCCTCGAGTGTGTGTTTCTGATGCTGCAGCTCTTTTATGGTGCTCTGGAACCTGGTACTTTCTTGGTCTTTCCCTTTCTTTTCTTGTGCAAGTCTTTCATATTCACTTTTCAGCCTCCCCAACTCCTGCTCTTGAACTTTCAGCCTGCTGATGGTCTCCGTGGCATTGATGTTGACTTTCTCCAAGTCATACTGCACTCTTTGGAGTCGAATGTTTTCCTCCTCCAAGTTTTTCCTCTGGTTTGTTTCTGCCTCCAATAACTTCCTGAACTTTTCAATCTCTTTATTTTTCTCTTTGATTGTCCTGCCGGCATCATCAAGTGACTGCTTATAATGCATCGTCTCTTCCGAGTACTTCTGGACAGTCTGCTTTAACTCCATTTCAAGTTGCTGTTTCTTTTGTGAAAGCTCTGAGCCAATGGCTTTTTGCTGCTGAGCACTTTCTTCTACATGTCTAAGGTTCTCCGTGGTCTGACTTATTGTATTCTTCAGTCTCCTAATTTCCTCACACAAGCTCCTATTTTCTCTTATGACATTGTCGAGTTGCGCTCGGTAGTTACTGGACTCCTCTTCCTTTTGTACGGTCACCTGGTTTATTGTGGTCTTTGTGATATTAATCTCAGTCTCATACTTGTTCTTTAAACTAATAATTTCCTCATCATAATTGTTCCTTACCTTAGCCAATTCATTTTCAAGTTCCCATCGGCTTTTAGCCTCTTCCTGCAGCTGAATCTTTAGTCTTTCAATTTCCTTGGTTTTTTCCTGAATGGTCGAAGTGGCATCTTCCAGTGCTTGCTTGTATCTTGCGTTGTCTTCATTGCGCAGCTGGAGGATCTGTTTCAGTTCCAGCTCAATCTGCTGCTTCTGCTGCATCATCTCAGAGCCACAGGCCTTCTGCTGAAGAACATTCTCTTCGGCCCTCCTGCGTTGATCTGTCGTTTCCAGAATGGTGTCGTTGAGGCGGACAATCTCGTCCTTCAAGTCTCTGTTCTCCCTCTGTAGCCTATCGATCTGGGCTCTGAGGTTCTTGGCGTCATCTTCTTTCTGGGATGCTATCTGGTGGATGGTGGTCTTCTTAATGTTAATCTCGGTCTCATACTTGTTCTTTAGATTACTGACCTCCTCATTAAACTGGTTCCTTACCTTAGCCAGCTCATTTTCATATTCCCTCTTCCGATTCCCCTCGTCCTGGAGCAGAACCCTTAACCTTTCTATCTCGTACTCTTTCTCCTTGATGATTTTCTCAGATTCTATCTTTTGCCAACCAAGATTTTCTTTCTCACTCTGCCTTGTCTTCTGCAGCTGATCAAAGTCAGTCTTCTGCTGATCGTATCGGTCTTCCAGCAGCTTCCTTTTCCTCTTCTCATCCTCAATTTCGTACGTCAGCCTTGTGATCCTGTCGTTCAGATCTTTTATCTGAGCATAGCATTTGTCCAAGTTTTGTTTGGCCGAACTGCCGTCCATCTCTGCTTGCCTCTTCATTTCTTCCAAGCCCATGAGCTTGGCTTTCAGCTGGGAAATTTCCACCTGGTACTTCTGCAGGTTTTGCTCCAAATATTTGTGCTTATTGCTACTGTCAGAATTGGCGTCCCTGGCCAGTCTCAGCTCTTCTTCCAGCAGTTCTATTTTGGTGCCTTTCATCTGCAGAATGAGGAATTAGGGAAGATATATATTAGCTATGACAACCATTTTATTTTATTTTATCACCAGCTGCACGTCATCCAGAATGCCATTTTTTTAAAAATGAAAGAAAAACTGTTAGAAGATTTTAAATGTTTGGCTACAACAAACTGTGCTTTGTCTTGTTAGCCTTGATAGACATAACAGACTTGATATTTTCAAGAAGCCTGTGGTATAATTAAGTTATAATTCTCAGCAAAAAAGAAAAAAAAGAAAAAAGCTTTTTGCTGCAAGAATGACTGTATCTGGAGAAAACATACCGCAGTATATGTGTTCAAAAGTTAAGGCCCAACTCTAAAAACAGATCTGGGGCTGAGCTCCAAGATTACGGTAATTAAATCCTAAGGCTTGGGGGCTACAGTTGCTGCTCTTTCAAGACTGATACGTTCACTTACTTTGGAATTTTTTTGAAAAGAGAGAAAAGCACATATAATGATTTTACAGAAATAACCATAACAACACGGTGGCTATGTATCATGTCTGAAACCATAATCAGTCAAATGGTAGGATAGCATCACATAAACAGCTTCTGCAAACAGCATATTCCCTGCCCGTGAAGTTAGTCTCTCTAGCACGTCTGCCAGATTAACTTTTATGGGCCTGCATTGCAATCTCATGTGTGCGACAGAAAGCTATACAGTAGTTGTATGTCTGTGAGGATTCTCAGTCACCCAGGTGAGGTTATCTGAAGATTGAGTCATAGCAAATGGACTTCTTTTCCTTGAGAGATCAAGACGTTTTGCTACTCATCCAAGGCTGATGAAGCTGCTTGGATGAGTAGTGAAATGTTTTGATCTCTCAAGGAAAAGAAGTCCAGTTGCCATGACTCAACTTACAGCTATACAGTAGCTCCTTGATGGAAAGTGAAACATATTCTATATTTATCCAGTCCATTTGTTGTTACAGCTTCACATATTCAGTGGCTGAGAGATGACATCCAAAATTGTTTCCGGAACTTAATTCCAGTTCAGGTTGCACCCTACGCACAGTTGATATAATGGTGCTCCTACAGGAGAGTCTGTTTTTGCTTTGAATGGCTGTTGCAAGCTGAAAGGAAAAATCCTCTCTACACTACTGGGAATGGTGGGTTTTTCTATACATGCAGTTCCTCTTTTCCTGAACTTTTCACATGAGGATGCACCCTAGATCAGTGGTGGTGAACCTTCGGCACTCCAGATGTTTTAGACCACAACTCCCACAGTCCTTTGTCATTGGCTATCTAGGCTCAGAATTCTGGGCCAAAACATCTGGAGTGCCAAAGGTTTGCCATCATTGCCCTAGAGAGGCTGTCATCACATGAAAAATTCTTCCTGCATAGAGACCAAAAGCACATCATGAGAAGCTGTTTTAAAACCTTCTTTGTGATATGCTAGACCAAGAGTTTTTATTTTTATTTTTAGGCATTCCTGTTCAAACAAGAGATACTCTAACTGTATTCGGAATTGGTCCAGAACACAAGATGTTTCACCATGCACAGATCATAATTAATTAAGTCTAAAAAAGCAAAAAAAGAATTACAGCAGGAAACATTTATACAACTGTACAAAAATAATAGACCCTATATCATTTATTGTTAATGCAATGCATACTGAAAGAGGTTACCTTTAAATCTTCTAAGCTCTTTAACATTTCACTCAAGAATTTGTAATAATCTCCAGATCTTGTAAGAAGTTCTATGTATCGGGACTGGATCTCTGCAGCCTGAGGAAAACAGAAGGAACAGAAGCTTTGGTCATTTTATGATTTAAAGCTTTATTTATTTTCTCCATCTTTTTATTACTAGTATTTCTTTGATTACTGTAAACTGACTGCAATTCCTTTTGAAAGACTGGTGGTATACAAGTGTATGTATGTATGTATGTATGTATGTATGTATGTATGTATGTATGT
>JAHTLZ010000204.1:72474643-72493222 GCA_023846285.1 Phrynocephalus versicolor
ATGATGATGATGATGATGATGATGATGATGATGATGATGATGATGATTCAAAATTCCAGGCACAGTCAATCAAAATACAGGTTTTAACAAAAATTAAGTATCTGTTATGTATCAATGCAGTCTGTCAGCTGTCGTTAATACCGCCCTTTTTTGTAGCACTGATAGTGTTGTTTCTGAGATCTGCGACTGCTTGTAATATTGTGTGAAAATTTCTTGACATTGTTCCCAAAGCCCTGATGACTATGGAGGGCACTTAAATAGATGCAGTCTGCTCTACTTACAATTTTTTTTTCAATTTATTTATTTGATTTTTTTAGATAGGGCTCCTCTACTTAAGAATTGTTCGACTTGAGAGCATGCATTTGGAATTGATTAAATGGGTAAGTAGAGGTACCACTGTACTTGAATTAACTTCATATCTTAAAGAGGATTTAACTAAACCATAAAGTCATGAAAAACAAAGCACACTTCCAGCACCAATAAAGTCATCCAAAGGGTAGGGTGGGGGGGTTGGTCTCTTACCTCTCTAAATAACCAGCAGAAACCCCATTAATATTTTCCAGTTTCTGAAACAAAGCACTGATCTCAGACTGCAAATAGATGTACTTTTCTGAGCCCCTAAAATTGGGGAGGTAATCATTCTGTCTGTTGAGAGCATCTGCCATTGCCTGGGATTCATTTTGTATGTTCTAAAAAGAAAGAAACAAGAACACCATAACAGACTCTTGCACATATTTCATGAAGAAGTCAATAAACTTAAAATGATATATCATTCATTTGTTCTTACAAAACGTTTGTTACAACAGTTGTCCCCTCCCCACAAAGAGAGAGAGAGAGAATACTAATAGCTATGAATGTTATGTCTTCATCTTCTCCATAGGATGCAGTTCCATGACAAATATACACATTGGCTTCTGAAGCAGAACCTTCAAGAAGGAAGAGGAGAGTAACCTATGGCCCTTCAAATACTCCTGGAGTCCACCTTCCATATCCAGAAGTCAGAGATATCAAGAACTGAAGTCCAATAATATCTGAACAATCACAATCAAGCAACTCCACCACTCCTGCCCTAAGATCCATCTGAACTTTAAAATGCACATTTTTCCTCTGGTTGACCAGTGAGTGCTAGATTACTGGAGAACAAGGATACAGGCTTTGTTGATCTGAACTGTATACAACATAAGCTGCCTGTTTCATACAAAACAAATGTACCTCTAATTCACTGATTCTGACAGCCAAATTGTGGGAGGCCCCTTGATCCAGCTGAAGGGGCGTTCTCTGCACCGTCCGAAATTCACAGTTTTCAATTTGGCGCCGAAGCTTCTGCAGTTCCATGAGCAGCCAGGCCTCCTGCTGGTCCCGGGTCCGATCTGGAACCTGAGCTTGGTTGGCAGAGCCCACATGTGTCACTTCAGTCTGTATAACTGGGGTGGGGGGTGGGGGTGGCATGGGAGGAAACACACTGGAATGTAGTAGCACCAGAGATATAAGACCTCAGCCTTGTGGCACTTATTTTCTTTTTTACAAGAACTCCATGATCTTCTAAACACAGCCGAGTGCAAAAGAATCCTGAATACAGGGAACTATTCTTAGACCAGAACTGAAAGTCCTTCCACACAATTATGCATGCCAGGCTGTCCTCCCAAATTTATATTATCAGGATAATGTGGGTGATCATGGCACCACTATTGTTTTACCCTCCTAAGTACCTGGATTCCTTACTGATTCTACCAGTGTAGTCTCATCAACCTTCTGCTCTCCCCAAAATGAACCTCTGAGAATGAGGGAGGCCTGACATTGCAGCCAGCAGGGCACTTCTAAGGAATGGAGTCAGACACATCTTGTACCTACTGCAGATTAGGTCTGTCTTCTTCTCTTCTTTCCTGCTGTTCTGCAAAGAACTGGCAGTGGACTGGGCCGGGCATATGCAAGACATAATTCCATATAATTAAAAAGTGTTTGCCAGTAGGCATCCACAACCAATTACCCTCACTACTGCATGGAAAAATAAATGTGAGAAACCTCACTGTTGGGTGTTGCTTTCCTTTTATATGAAGCAGAGGTCTGCACAAGCAATGACATGCCAAGCTACAGCATGCCAATCTCAACACAGTAGAGTATTGTGGTCCAGCTGGTTCTTGACTTCCAATGCAGAGAGAAACAGGGCATGTCACATCCATGGGGAGCTGCATAATGGCTAGTAAGCTCAGCCAAGTAATGCACCAGTTGCATCAGCCTGCGGCGTGATGCATGGCAACAGCATGAAACAAGCGCTACACATCATAGCATCACTACAGTGGACTCACTTTGCGGTGGTGGCTGAGGACGTTGTTGCTGTTGGTAGCCCGGCAGCTGGATGACCAGAGTCTGGTAGTGCTTTTGGGCATCAGTGAACTGAGTCTGCATCTTCCTCTTCTCATCATCACCAAACATTTCTGAGCCTTGGCTGTTCCTGAGGAATTCTTGATAGTGGATCTCCAGGTCATTGATTACACGCAGATAATCTTCTCTACGCATTGTCTTCAGCTGGAATGAGCAGGCAAGAATAATTTAAGGAAAACCATCAAACAAGCATGCCAAGGGATGTAAAGTTAATTCATCACTAGCCCTTCACATGTGTTAGACCAATTCTTTGTGTTCGCCACTGGCGTGGCTCAAAGGCCAGGAAATCTGGGGATTGAAGTCCAAAACATGTGACAGACCAAAGCTTAGGAAACATTCCTCCAGGTGATATCAATAAAGACCTAGAAGTGGGGAATTCATAGCTCTCCCAATACAGCCAAGTGGTAACTCCTATAAGTCTTACCCAGCATATCCATTAGTGAGGAATGATGGGAAATGTAGTTCAACAACATCCCAGGGGTTGTAAGCCCTCCATAATTGCTATGGTTGAATGGCAAGAAAGTTGGAGAGTACACATGGAGGACTCCAAATGAATTAATCATAGGTTTATGTCAGAAGGAAATATTGAAGGCTCCCAACTATGGAATGTGCAGATTAAGGAGAACAGGGAGTGTCTTCGTCAGTTAAAGTAGAGCTGTCTGCAGAAACAGCCCTCTTATGATCAGTGCAGACAAGGCATCAGGCTTGGGAGGAGACAGACTGCCTCTATCTATGGTTGAATTAATATACCTAAAGTCTTTTTCTACATATGTTTGTAGCCAGTGGGGTAGCTACAAGAAGAACCAGTATTTGCAAAGACTGCTGGTTGCATCCAGGCTGATCCACTGAAATCAATGAACCTGACATTAGTCATGGCTTACGTTAATCAACTAGAAATTAGTTGTTGGAGCAATCCTAGGCAAGCTATACTTGCTGAAACCCCTTCTTCTAGAAAATGAGTCAAGATGCAAGAACCACGCCTTGTTAACGGGGTGAATGGTTTTGTGCTTTTAACCCTTTCATCTTCCCCAGGCTACTTATTTTTTGCACTGCAAACTAATCCTATCCAACTCACATTTCTGTGCACTTGCAATTCTCAGAATGGCACTTTTTCCTTTCCAGAGTATAGTACTGTACCAGTCCAGGATATAAAATTCAAGATAGTGTTAACAGCAAATGTCCAAGATTTACCAGTCTTTTTTATGATTTATTTGATCTGCAGCCTTGCACACAATAACTTGGGAGTAAGTAAGCAAGATGGGCTTACATGTGAGTTTATTTGCATAAGCCTGCACTGCACTTCCTTTAAAATATACCATTAGCTTCACAATCAGAATAGGCAGGAAATGCTTACAAGAGAGATTTTTTTTCCAATTTTTCAGAGCATACTCGTGGATGAACAGGGTTCAGTAGTATTTCTGTGATTATGAGTGGAAGAGTTAGCAAAGATTAATTACTATAGACCAGTAAAGGAATAAAGAGGGATGGTTTTATCAACTTGGTGCAGGAGAAGAACACACGGGCATATGAATACATCTGCCGTGGCTGGATAAATCATATTCTGGACAGGTCTAGTCTCTCGGAAGCAATTCTACAATCATGAGGTCTACCTATGAACACTCAAGCAATTATATACATGGAAAATCCTCTCCAGAAAGAAAACTGTATCTCAAGAAAACAGTGAGAGTTGTAGGAAAAGCCTGAGAACACCTGGTCTAATTAAACACCTTCAACAACCAACCTTAGCAATGGTCAGAGCCTTGATTTTCTCAATGTCCATCAAGCAGTAATGCCAAGACACCAGGCTCTTCATGTTGATGTAGAGTTGATTCCAGAGAGCCATGATAGCGTCATAGTACTGTTCAATCCTAAGGGGGCAATGGGAAGGTCACTCAGGATCAGAAACCAACATCAACCTCTCCTAGTCTCTCTCCTGTCTTTAATTTTGATCTGGAAAAAAACACTACCCCAGATATCAAACGTGAGCAGACTGCTGTCTAAGTGGCATGAAAATAATAGGAAATACCCAGTTGCTTGATAATTTTGAGTGACACAAAATTTGTGCAGGTCATTTGGATGATATTAAGTATAGCATTTTCCATGTATAAGACTATGTTTTGTCTACAATTGATAGACTAAAAATTGAGGGTTGTCTTATACACGGAAGTAAGCCAAGGAGAAGACCACGCAGTTGCACAACTGCAATTTTGGGTTAGAAAAGTAAGGGTCGTCTTATACATGGGGGGCATCTCATAAAATGAAAAAATACAGTATTTTTTTGAAGATATTTTGCATTTAAAGAGACCTGAGCTCAAATTGACAAAGGCAGTTTCTAGTCCTCATGTTTTACAGTCGAAGGTTCTTCAAAGCTTACCACCTTGTCTGTTGTCCAACCCTTCCATATTGAATATTTGGGTGCAGATATTGTGCACAGAATCTGCCCAACGTGCACAGAGCCTACAGATTCCTGTAACCTTTTCTGGCTCAAGCCTGATACACAAACAAATATCACAGACGAACTCACTCTTCTATAGGGAGGCCCCCGGCTTACAGTCCGAACAACCAAGCTTTATAAGCTTGGTCATTAACTCACTTGGTTGCCAGATCCACAGCTAATGGGTTAGGGGGAGGGATAATGAGACTGACAGATGGCACCAGCATGTCCACTCCTCCGGGTCCAGTCACATGCCACTTGCTGCGTTCACTGTTATCTTTTAAAATGCATTCATCTCCTTTGCGCATTGTTTTCTATCAAGAAGAAGAAAAAAACACAGAAAGAAAGAAAAATCACCTTAAGCACTTCCAATGCTAATAACCAGTTTTTGATTTTAGAAATAAGTTTGGTTTCTCCCGAGTACTACTAGATAATTGGATTTATTCAATGTCCTGTTGGATCATTCAAGTTTCAACAACTAAAACTGGGTGTATACAGATATACTGGGTGATATAGACAGAGTTTTCCCCGCAACGTGTTTGGAAATACCTGGAAGTCATTTTTTTTAAACCTCAGTTGCTTTCTAACAGCTGCACTTAGGCAATACTGAAGACAGGTATTATAACATCCTTATACATGGGTGTTCAGCAGATTCCAGCTAAACATCTGCCCAAAGCCTTTAAAATAGGGTTGGCCCCAAATCTGAAGGTATAAATTATTCATAAGAAAGTACACAGGTGCTGTGAATAAGCAACACCGCTGTCCTAGTCAGCAGGAATTATTGCAACCCCTGGGAACTGAAGTCAGGCCTCTACCGTGCTTTTCATGCCATCTAACCCTTAAGGCAGCACCGACCCTTAATGACATGATTCTTACCAGATCCTGCTTGTAGTCACAAAGTGCTTTGAGAATGATGGGTTTGTTGCTTTTGTAGTCAGGGTTCCGGGGCTTGAGCTGCACTATCTTCTTTGACTTATTCACCAAATTTTGCACCTGCCTCTTGTATTCCAGGATCTTCTCTCTTTCATTCTAGAAAGAGAAACAGAATTTGCAACAGGGAGCACGCAGTGCCTCTTATATATAACAGCTTCAGTGGCTGCCAGTCTGTTTATGGGCTAAAGCTCTGGATGGCTTGGGTCCATGCTATTTGAAGGATCCTATCAGCCCATATGAACCTCCTCTGCTTTTAAGATCTTCCAGGGAGGCTCTTCTTTCGATTCCACCACCTTGGATTGGTAAAGACACAAGAGAGGGGCCTTCTCAGTGGCTACTCACTGGCTTTCCTTTTTTTTTTTTAGCGCACTGCCCTAAGAAGCTAGGTTGCCCCCCTCCCTCTTGTCCTTTCATTGTCAAAAATCTTCCTTTCCAGCCAGACTGTAAAGCAATACATGGGGCTCTAGGGAACACTGTCTTTATGAAAGGCTGAGTTTTAAAAAAATATATTTTAAAATTGTTTTTAGTCTCATTGATGTTTGTGTTCTGATGTGGGTTTTGCATAGCTTTTTGGGCCTGTCGTCATTGTGCAGTTTTGATTGCTGTAAGCCACCTTGATCCCACCCCCGTGGGGAGAACGGTAACAAAGCAATCCATCCATCCATCCATCCATCCATCAAGGTGTCATTATCTAACTGAGACCTGTACTCGCAGCAGATCATCCTGGATCCTCGTAAAAGTGAAGGCAAAAAATACCTCTGTAGATGTCTGTCCTAATTAAGACCCATACCAGAACAATGTAGTGTGTCTCAGATTAGACATTAGAAACATTAGATGGAATTCCAAAGCAGCTCTTTGTAGTGAAAAAGGAAAGATAAGGTAGCTTTTAAAAGAGGGCAAACCTTGAATTCTTAAGAAGCACTTGAGAGATGCAGAAAATGCTATTGTAAATGAAATGGAAGATTAGAATACTCTCTGATGAAAATAAAACAAGGTAGACACTACTTCTTTTTGTCACATCAGTATGACACAAACCCCAAGGAAGCTGTGCTTTCCACAACCTTCCCCTCAGTCTCTCTCTCTCTCTGCTTTGCAAGCCTACTGAGAGCATGTTTCTAAGTGAATTTGAACATGTATTATCATTGTACGGTAGCTCTGCTATTAAACACTGGCTGGCAGGTGTGAAATAACCACAGAATAAGAGGCCACCCTACTGAAAGTGAGAGAAGTCACAACATTTTCAAAGCCAGTGGGCACCGTACCTCTAGCTCTTTGATCTGCTCCAGCAGAACTGGCAAGGACATGTTCTTGTCACAGATAAACTTCTTCCTGATGGTATCTTGTAGGTTCTTCAAATAGTTTTCAGTACCTTGGGCTTCTTCAAAAAACTGTAACCAAAACCAAACAAAAAATAACATCTCCCTTCTTTGGTAGTTTCTTAAAATCAAATTTGTTGCCATTTAAGTTGCAACAGCTAGTCTTATCACTTATTACAAGCTGGCGACTTGTTAGTTTAATGGTGTCTTGACTGTGAATTGCTGCTAATAAAGGAGTCACCACTTGTATTTCTCATCACAGGCTAAGTCACATGACTGGCACATGAGAAGGAATATAGGTGTTACCTCTTCAATAATAATTGTGAGCTTTCAAGTCAATTCTGACTTTTAATGACCCCTTTCAGTGTTTTCCAGATATGGTATAGTCAGAAGTGGTTTACCACTCCCCTTCTTCTGGGGAGCACCCTGGGACTATACAAAAGCCTTTTTAATGCTAAGATATTTTTTAGTATTTGCTTGCTTCTAAATATTCAATTGTATTTTATTTAACATACAGCTTGGGTTTTTTTTTTTTTTTGCTTACCTAATTTTATTTTTCATTATATTCTTTTTAATATTGCGCGTCACCTTGGTTTCCCTTATTGGGAAAAAGGCAGCCAATAAATAAAGTTAGTTAAACAAACAAAGAAACAAGAAAATAAATAAATCTCAAAATCCTTCCTGAAAAATGTTAGCAATGTGATACAACGCATGTATGCACTGTCCCAAAAGCCAATCACCATGTTGCAATTCATAATATCTATTATTATTGTTCACTATTACATACCTGAAAGTAAGCAGCATTCTCCTTGAGATGAACATCAATGCACTTGGTGATCTGGAGAATCCAGCTCCATTGAGTCTGCAGTGTATCCATGTAGGCCTATAATATTTATTTTTCAAAACAAGATTACAGTTCAGTCTCAGCTTCTACATAATAATAGAATCTTTCTCCCATCTTGACAACCCATATTTTTCCAAACTCCATAAGACAGCATGCATGAAAACACTGACAAACATTTGATGGGGTGGTGGAACTTTTCTCTGAAGGATGTGTTTTGAAGGAGCTTCAGTGAAGTGCACACACTCCTGGCTGCCAACGTGGTGTATCTGGAAGGAAGTGACCTTCTATTTCCCCTGACCTTTTGCTTTGAGGCAGGGCTAAAGGGCGCCTGCCTCCTATTAGAACCATTGTTCATCTAAGTATCCCAGTGTTTCACTTATAAACACAGATAAGAGAATAAAAGGAAGGCTTCTGTCAGTCTTTTGTCTGTGTGTCTGCTCAGCTGGCTGAAAAGGCACTTCTCTGCATGTGTTTGTGTTTTTGTCCTTTTTCCTGCAATCAAGGTCAGCTTGGCCTTAAGAAGTTCTCCAGCAACTTCCAGCAACGGGTTAAGTGCCAGCTTATGTCACCCCACTTCCTTGCCAGCACAAAATTGATTCTGGCTTGCCTGCTCCAACCCCCACTTAAGTTTTTTCAGAGGAAGAAGGCGACCAATATTTAGCACATGGAAATGGGCACTCTCACAGCTTTGCATGCTAGCAACATATGCAGTATATCAGTATATGCATGTCCTCCACTAATTTCCAACACCGATTCTTGCCAATCCACTGAGCTTGCCCAGTGAAACAGGTCAAGGTTCAGAAGTTCAGCAACACATATTCAGTTCAAGGGAACCTTTGTTACCACAAATATAACACAAAGAATGAATCTGAAGAAATACCTCAATTTTGTCAGAAGCAGGGTGCTGATTGAGCACCAGCTGGTCACATTCCTGCTTCAACTTATTGAGTTCTTTCTCCTTAACTTCCAGCTGGCTCATACGTTTCTGTGAACAGACAAGGACATCAGACTTCAAGGAGAACTTGAAAGGGGGGAAGGTCAACCTATACAAGGTCATCTCACCATTACCTTTGTGAAACCATTATTAAATTAGCTACATTTGTATTGTGTCTGCACTGTTTCCTGACTTCTTTAGTAACATTATCCTCCCAATGGCTGTACTGAACCACAAATTATGTTGCCTCTCCTTCTACACCCTACCAAAGAAATCTACACCATTTTCATACAATCCGTACAATCAGAAAGATACTCAGAGTGCAACTGAACTGTTCAATAATGGCAGTTAGTTTCAATTTTATCTACATTAAAAACAAGTATAAAAACACATAATGCTACAAAGTTATATCCAGTAGTGTGCTAGCAGAAATCCACTGACGTAACAGGAATTTCTTCAGCTCAGCTCTCCTCTCCCCTCATCCTGTGTCCCAAAATCTGCGCCAGAGAGTTTCCAGTAATTCCCAGATTTTGAGGGGAAGTAGAAGAAAGCGGGAAATCACACCTCATCTCTCCAACGTACCCTCATGGGAGCAGTTTTTCATTAGAAGGATGCCATAGGACCCATATTTATTATCTAAAAGCCTGGGCCCCTCTAATTTTTTTTATTTTCTGTGTTTTAACTCACAGAGAAAGCTTCCTGCTTTCTGCCAATATCGGTATTTCTGTCACTCCAGTCATAGAGAAGCTCCTCCTCCTCACAGTCATTGATCCACATGATTTCCCTGCTGGTTGCTTGAATGATGTTTTGCAGCTGGCGCAGCTGATCCATCCTTTCGAAGGAGAATCTCTACAAAACATCAAATAATGAGTTCCTTTAATTTAAGGATGAAAACAAGAGTGGAAACTAAAAATGTGGCAGAAACAGAAGAAATCAAAAATGAAATTGGCAGCTCATGTTATCTGTCCAAATCCAGGCTCTGGATTTACTGAATTCATCAACATCTACAGATACAAAACAACAACACCTTGTTCTGATGGGGGAAAGACAACATGCCATGAAGGGGCACCTCACAAAATATCATCCAAAAGTTTTCAGATCCATCTATGTAGTCATTAAAGACTCGTGTGTTATTTCTTTCAAAGAAAAATGTAAGATCGGTGAAATCCCAGAACCAGTGGACCACACAGGAACTTCAAAGCTGTAGCATAAAAGGTTTTCTAACCAAACACCTTATACTGATAGTACTATTCTGTTATTCTCTCTATATTTTAAGTCATCATGGATAGAGAAGAA
Organism: Phrynocephalus versicolor; assembly: GCA_023846285.1. NCBI lineage: Eukaryota > Metazoa > Chordata > Lepidosauria > Squamata > Agamidae > Phrynocephalus > Phrynocephalus versicolor. The sequence continues at coordinate 72,484,783 of JAHTLZ010000204.1, forward strand.
GGCTGTAGCTCCAACTTCTTTGTTTCTATTGTATTTCCTCTGCTATGTACACAATGTGTCGAGGAGGAGAGTATGGCATTTACCTGTGGTAATGAATAATTCATGAGAGGTGTTTGTACTGATTGGTGGGTTTGAAGACCAATGAGAGAGTCTGGGGAGTGGCCTGAGGAAATTTAAGGTTCTGCTCAGCACGGTTTTAGTTAGAAAGGGACTGGCACTGTCTAAGAGAAAGACAGATAGGGCTAGATATGGGATCTATACTTTCTGGAGAAAAGATAGAGAGGGAAGAGAAGTTTTTAGAGTTCATAAACTTAGGAACTGGGTATGCATATATTCAACTTTTTCAGTAACTAAACTTAAGTGGGTTTGAGCTATATTCTTTTTATTTTTACTTCAACATATTACCATTAATTATTTTGATTCTACCTTGTAATCAATTAACTTGCAGTGTTTGTCAATAGCCTGTGAAAGGACTGGGGGCAAGCATGTTAAAGCTACAGAGAACTTCTTCACCCAATGAGGATTCTCTCCATGAGTCAGTATGCATGGGTAGCTTGAAAAGGAGCCTGAATACCTCAAAAGGGTTCTACAGTCAGAAAATTGGGAATTTGCTTACTTCAGCTTTTACTTACCCCTTTTATCTGCATGATGATCATGTGAGTTTGAAAGAAAGTGACTGACCCAAGATCACCTATGGTGTGTGTGTGATCTGAACCAAGATCTCCCCATTGCTAATCCAACTCTCTAATGCATGCACCACTAAGAGGGATGAATTTAAACAAATACTGCTTAAGGTACTCAAGGCTAGTCCAGACTTCAACTGAAAAAGTGGTAAACATACATTAGGTTGGCTTAGCACACACCATTTCTCCTATTTTGAGTTGCATGGAGGAGGAAATGGAGTTGGAACAATTATCTTCTGGGCCCAACTTAATTAATACAAGCATCAGAGCTTTGGTATCATCAATCTGGCAGCCAAACCATATACTGAATTTAGGGTCAAGCATCATACAGACAAGTGTTGGGAAGACAAAATGTTAGAGAAAGTAATGGCCATGCTTGTGCAGAGGGTTTTGGAATTTGTACCATGGGAACACTTTCTTAAACTATGAAAGAAAGGATAGTTTTCACCCTTCTGAAATCTCCATCTAACATTGTCTGGTACTCCTTTGTTCAACAGGTCAAGAAGAGGCCACAAGGCCTTCGGCAATCACACTGGGCTTTAACTTACCAGTAGATATTCGTACTCTTCCTCCAGCTGGTGAATAGCAGCTTTCTCGCGCTGTGTACAAAGCAAAATAAGAAAGAACTCAGGGCATGGTTGGCAAATAGGAGAAAGAAAATAAAGAACGGTGGGTTGCAGGAACTAATAATGTGCCCCTAGTAATCTGCCCTACTTCAAGGGTTTTCGGCTGGAATTAAAAACCAAGTCAGAAACAGGCAAGTGTTTTCTGCAAAGCCTCTTTACATCTACAGTGGGCAATGTACAGGCCATGGGTCATACAAGAGGGCAGTGAAACCCAGAAGCCATCTTGTAACTTAAACCCCACTCCCAGCCCAAAATAATGCAGAAAAAGAATGCTCCAGAAATGCAAACAGCACTCTCAAAATCACCAGGGTTGACAAGTTGACCTGTACACTCAATCACAAGAGCAGTGCAAGCATGTTCATCTGAACACATTTACAAACACCCCTGCAGAATTTGGCATGCATCATGCCAAGCTTTGCCTTATTTCCAGGTGGGATGGGGAAAAGGGGGGTGAACCCTTCCCATGGGTCCCTATCCTGCATTTGGCCCACCATGCTTTCAGGAATATTGAATCAGTAAGGCTATAGTACCATTCAGGTTGCTACTGGTATCACATTAGAAAAGATTTCAGTTCTATAATAAACCAGTAGCAGGAGTTGTGGGAAATATGCTGTATTATGCAGCAGAATGTTTGATGGAGCAAGGCATGGCATGGTTGAAATAGCTTTTTCAGAGTCCAAGGTGTAAAATACTAAAAGAGCAATATAATCAGAAGGTACCAAAGAGCAGGTAAATCAAGAGTAACAAAAGAGTTGGGGAGACCAAAACACCGTCTTACCAGATCAGTTTTGATTTTGTCCAAGTGCCAACGATAGTCACCGATGGAATTATGAAGTCTTCTGTGGTCTATGATTTGTTGTTCGATAGCTGCAGCATCAAATCCCCATTTTACTGCCTCCATGTCAGCCTGAAGGGGAAAGGGTGGGGGGGAAATAAGAAGAACGGTGTGCATCTTCACTTACCGCTTATTTAGAGCACACTTTTGCTTCTGCTATACTAGTATTAATGTCCTGCTGATAGACAAATATACACATTTCCAAACCGATTTGCAAGTTGACCTTGGCCCACCCGCTACCAGCTGGCTATCGCTAAGAAAGCTGCATGCAGGCATTTACAGGGTCAAAATAATGTGCTAAAAATTTATAAGCGAACACAGACTGCCCCAATCCTCTTTTATTCTACAAAATAATTGATAGCTTAACAGGGTAAAGCCACCTAAAGTTCAATGGGAGAGCAAACAAACACAGATACCTTGTAACCCCCCAAACACCTGGTGTACCTTGCTTCCATTGTGTTCCCAACCTTGGGGAACCCAGGTGTTCTTGGACTGCAGTTCTCAGAAACCTTCACCACCAACATGCTGGCCAGAGTTTCTGAGAACTGCAGTCTGAGAACATCTGGTTCACCTCAGGTTGGGAACCACTGGCTTAGAGAATAAGGTGGCCTGAAATTGAAGAGATTGCATTATCTTTGAAAAGCGTTCCTACCCAAGATTTCTTTGCAATCTTAATACTGGAGACACTACTGCTAACACTAGACAAGTTGTGCTTATGGGCCTTGTTTTTGTAAAGCCTCCATCTCTACGCCTATCAGAACCTTTGCGGTTTATTAATTAGAAAATCAGTAATTATTAGTAGTAATAATTTGATTCCAAGCATTAGGTATCTGGCTTATTCTATAAAGAAATTCACATGAACACAAAGTTCATTCAATGCCTGTTATTTTCAGTGTACTAAATCTATCACAGTCTTCTTCTGCTACTCCCTGATGCTCATTCTTGTACCCCCCATTTTATAGACAGGACACTATGAGTGACAGATATTTTCCTCCCAGGGTTATCCAATCCAATCAAAGCACTCAGTTGGGCTTGAGAGCCATGTTCTCATCTCTAGACTGCTGGTAGACCTTTTCATCAGGCATGGGTCCTTTTTTTTAAAAAAAACAATATCTTAATGACTCAGCACAAGAGTAACGTTACAACAAACACCACCCTGAGCCACACCTGGGCTTAAGCAAAGCTGGAACGGCTCCAAAAGTGAAGCCATTTTAGGCTGTCAGCCATCTGGAGGCTGTATGGGGACTAGCATCTCCGCTCAGCCCACATGAGAAACCAGCCTGTGACTCTCTGGTCTGCAAACCAGACAGGAATGTTTTTTTAAAAAATAAGGAGCAAAAACAGAAACTACCCTGGGGGACTTCCCATGGCTCACATTACAAGGGAAAGCATTCTTCTAGAGCCCAGTAATTCAGCCTTTGCCAGCAAAATACCAAACCGGGGAAGGTCAACATAAGATAAGATAAAGCTGTTGGAGGCAACTAAGCAGGGAGGCCTGTTTCTGACTGGAGTAGTGTACTATATAGCAAGTCAGGGGCCATTAAAGGGCTTTCCATTTCCATGTTACTGTTACAAAGCATGCGGCAACAGTGGAGTTTATCTCTCATCCTCCTGTAAATAACTAACTGCCCACCCACCGACCCCATTTGTGACACTGCTTTCGCCCCACCCCTGGGAAATAACACGTTATATTTGCATTTCGTCAACTCTAAACAGCTGCAAACCTGCTATAAATCCTAAGAATGTTCTTTTTACAGCTTTGATACTGGCAGGCCATGCTGTGAATGGAACAGGGAGTCCTTCCTGTCCCTGTGGGGTATCCTCTCTCACACAAATTGTAGGCCCCCAGTGAACCAAAGGGCAGCTTCTCTCGCAAAACAAATGAATGAGATTCCATTGTTGGTTGGAAACACTATGCCGGGGAGTGATTCTACAGAAAACATTTCAAACAGATCAAATCACTCAATCAGAAAGATCAATGTGTTTTGACCCTTCTGCTCCCAGATTTTAAAATTCTGTTATCTAAAGCATTTCTCAACCTTCTATTGAAAACCTGGTAAGGAGACCAGACAGCAATTTGTGCAGACAATGGGTTGTTCCACTACCAAAGTGCTTATTGCTCCCACGCTCACATCAGCAGAGGTTGGTCACACAGCGCAAAGAAAATACACAGTCCAACAAAAATAAATAGAATTTTGCAGCCTGCTTTTGCTAGCATTACAGTCACTGCCCTGAAGTTTTCATTACAAAGCAAGGAAGAGTGCTAGGAGATCAACTAGCTCCTTTACTAACACAGTGTCAAGCGTCTTATAGCATCAAGTTCATAGGGCTGCAAGGAAAACATATCATCATCTCCATGTTGGTTTAGTTGTTGCCATTCAGAAAGTCTTAAGAAAGCTGAACTTTTTGCAGGGACAGGTCACAATGAGATGGACCGCTCCAATACTTGTTCACTTTGTCCTTGAGTAAAACAAGAAGCCAAACTACTAAACCCTAAATGTAACCACAAGCAGCCCCATCAATTATTTTTGAAGGGGAAAACAGCAGAATAGAAGGTGCAGAGGAGGACCAAGGGCCAGTGACTAGCATAATGAAGGAGAGATAACTGAATTTTAATTCCCTCTCACTCTCCCAAGCCACATGAAGAAAATACCCAAAAGACGTAAAATACACACACCCCACCAGAATTCAAATACTCCATCTGGTTATTCACACAGGTTTACCTTCTGCATCCTCATCCAGTTTAGACAGTCCGTAGTAACACGCCTGGTATACTCATCCCATCCCGACCCACTTTGGGAGGTATAGCCCCCTTTTGAGCTAACCCTACGGACACGGGGAACGCTGATGGCTTTGTAGAGCGCCCGCATCTGCTCCTGAAGCTGAAGCAATCTGAAAAGAAACACAGGATAAGACTATCAAAGGTCTATAATCCAAATGAGCCAAAGGGAAAGAATGAAAAACAGAAGAAAATGTGTTCCCTTATTTTCCACTGCTACGGAAAGAACTCTTATTCAGTTGTTCTCTCTCCAGCTGTGATCAGCATGCCTACAGAAACAATGAGCCCTTCCCTTCTTATTTCTCCCTTCCTTGGGTGAAGAGCAACAATTTGATGAAGTAAAATTTCTGTCCGCATATAGATTCTACACATTTATTATTTATATATATATAAATAAAATTCTGGAGATACATGAAAAATCATTCTGGATAAATCAGATTTCTTGCTTGCATATAGAACCTAGGCAGCCAGAGACATAATGATTAAACCGTGCTTTATTCCACCACACCCAATTAATAGTCATGGTTTACACCCAAAACAATATCCCAGATCCAGTAAGATCATCCAATGCCAATTTCAGGAACTTCTAATGCAGCAAATATTGATGGGAGTGAATAAATGAATGAATGAATATGTACACTGAATAGATATTATTCTACTACTCCATCTTAAGCAGGAATCTGAAAGGGGAAACCCAAAGTATACCAACATATCAGCAGGGTAACAGGTCTAGGGAAGGTGCTTCCTATTTTTCATTGACAAGCATTAGTGCTGGCATAACAAGAGGCAAGTGAGTTACCTTCTACCACCTCAGCAAGTTTAAAAAGGCTACTCCATGGGAATGTACTTGATAGAAGAATCCTTATGTTGTTTTGGGGTACCTGAATTTTGATTTAATAGGATGCCTACGAAAGGCATCATAGCGTGGGTGATTGATCATCTAAACATTTTGCATGCTTTGCCTACAAGCTGTTTGAAATAACGTCAGGAGGACATAAGCAAAATGGCGATACCTTTTCTGGTACAGGTCACATGGCTGCCCCATTTGTCTCATCTCTCTGATCAACCCATCAATGATATCGATATATTCATTCGCCTGCCCAAAGCACTCCTCCAGCTCTCGGTTCCTGCTGATCTGGATACCTTCCCCATATTTCAGTTCCTAAGAGGAAGGAAATAAAAGCACAGGCCACCGTATTTGATTCAAAGCACTTTGCTCTAAACACATGTAACAACATTAGGCCAAAGGGAGAAGCAACATTCAAGCTGCCTTGTCATCAAAATGCATGAAACACAGCACATCTAGATGCAGACAGATTGAGGTAACATGTCCCAGAGGCTCAGCTCTTAAAACACAGCTAGGTAATGCAGGGAAACCATGCAACAACTACTATTTGCCATGTACAAAGACCCAACAATGGGCTTGTTATTGTTACTTCTGAAATTCCTCTTCCCCTTCTTCAGAGAAGGTGTGTTCTAAGATAAACATTATTGGGTCAAAATGAATGGGACTAAGAAAGAGCAGCCAAAATCCTTGATGATTCCTGTCCTTTGACTTGTTTATCCATTCACTCCCTTCTTTAACTTTTAGTTGTCCTTACTGAGTTGGAATGAATTGATAAATTCGGTCAGCCTCTTCGTGGATGGTCAAGGGTGAAAGATGACTCTTAGCACTAGGTGATATATATCTTGGAGTGGGAAGAGGAAACTGACCAAAATCAGGTGAAAGATAAAGTGAAGCCTAGAGAGAGTGGGAATCCCTTAAAATGTGCCAAAGTGAAGAAATATATACATTTTTGTATTCTTTTTTGACAGTCCCCTAGTTTGAACCTGAGAACTAGTAAATGATTGTTTGGGTAGAAGGAAGTTCAGTGATCAGTATGATCCTTCTGGATCTGTGGCAACTATACTGTTACACCTTGAGACTACTTTTGCTTATTCATGTTTCAACAAGCAATCTGAAAGGGGAAAGGGAGGGGCAAACTAAGAAAAACTGAGGGAGTGGGCACCAAAAAGAGAGATGCAGACAAGGAGGCAGACTTCCAAATAGAAAAGGTGTGGTCCAGTCAATTACGAAAATACATATAATGATCAATGGCTTTGAGATAAAAAAAAAATATTATTTCCTGGGGGGAAAGATAGCTAATATGTTTGAGCATGTCAGCTTGTTCTGTAGTTGAAGAGCGGAGACGCTTTGGTTACCATTTTCCCAAAGATCCATCGAGCCTGACCAACAGCAAGGGGTTTTGGGAACTGTATTACAACACACCTGGAGGATGACAGATTTCCCACCCGAGACAGGAGTGATTTAATAGAGGACGCTGCCTGGTACCACAACAGACTATTTACCCAGCTCTCTTACATGCCGAGAGGCTCTCTTATGTCGGAGGCAGAGCTTTCTCCTCTGACTTCCCATTCATTATCTGATCCCTTTTTGAAGAGGATACTCCAAGGGCTGGACCTGGGAGTTTCTATATGCACAGGTGATTTGCAATCAAGTACAGTCTCCACCAAGGTTCTTTGTGACAAACTCTCCCACGACCTCTTTTTGAGGGACTGCATTCCTTATTGGCTCATTCAAGGCTTCAGGCACATCAGCATTTGTTTCAGGTCAAGAGAATAATAAGACTTACAGGCTGCACTATGAGTTCAGCACGCATGAGGCAATCGGAGCAGTTCTGCAAAAGATCCTGGATGGTATTCTGCCGCCTAGTCATTGTACCGGTTCCATTTTGACTGTTAGTGGTGGAGAGAGAGAGAGAGAGAGAGAGAATGAATGCAATCAACTTCACTGCTGAAATTACTCATGGATTTCAAGGGCATTTTCTAAAGAAAAGCAACACACCTTATTCTAATGGAAGTGTTGCAACCTGCATGGTGGCTTAACAGAGATCTACATCATATACCTGCCCCTCCTTTTTGGTCTCCTAGTTGAGCAGTTATGCTGAGTCTGCAGCAGCATGAAAGCCACTGTGAGAACATGCTGAAAGATGAAATACTTGTCTGCTGTGTGGGTTCCACCAATGAATCAAACATAGGAAGAAGTACTTTGCTTTAAACAATAACAACAAAAAGAGAGCTAGGGAAACACATAGGATGTTTCAGCATAGTCAAAATATACAGATGTAAAATGTTCTGCTTCTTTTCCCTTTTTTCACATCATTCCAGAACAGGTACATCCCTCATTTTTGACATCACACTTTCCCTTTTTACATTTTTGAGAAGCTCTCATGCTTCCTATCTTTTTTTTTCATTTGAAATTTAAAATAGTAAAGCAATAGTAAAAAGTAGTAGTAAAATATTTTAGAAATGCACACAAGCAGTTATTCTGGTCACAAGTGATTTAGACAAATGCAATGACCAGATTTCCATTTCTCAACAGCAGATACACAAAAACAATTTTCTTGATATGCAAATAAAATTGGCAAGTTACTGTGCATGTTAATTTACTAACGCTTATATACGGACAGGTGTGTGTGTGTGTGTGTGTGTGTGTGTGTGTGTGTGTGTGTGTGTG
>JAHTLZ010000204.1:72493232-72519454 GCA_023846285.1 Phrynocephalus versicolor
TGTGTGTGTGTGTGTGTGTGTGTGTGTGTGTGTGTGTGTGTGTGTGTTTACACACACACATCCCACCACTGATATGCCACTGGTACAAGGATTACATATAATGCCATACAAACTTTTGATTTATTTATTTATTTATTTATTTATTTATTTATTTATTTATTTATTTATATACTGCAACCATCTAGCAAAAAAAGCTACTCTGGGCAGTTTACAAACATATACAAAATATAAAAACAGATTAAACAACTTAAAATAGTAAATAAAAACTAATCAATCAACCCAAATAATCAAATCACAATAATAAAAAGAAAAAAATAAACAAATAAGCACAAATACAATAAATCAAAATGGTTTGACAATTCAAAATAAGAACAAAAGGGAAAAAAGTAGTTGTCTCAGGCTAAATGGCAATCAATCAATCACTCAGTCAATCAACCCTAAGTACAGCAGAATTACAGCTGCCGTAAAAGGTACTGCATCTTCACAATTGATGTTGTAATTGGTTTTATTTTGGCTACTCCTGTTTTTGACATTACAACTAACTCAGATGGTGTGGGGGGAGGAACAAATGTTCAGGTACCGTAATTCAGAAATTTCTTATCAAGCAGATAGGAGTCAGTTGCTCAACAAAGTTCAAAATTTTGAATTCCTTATGTGATATCATCTTTTCCATATCAGAGTCATTGTTTAATAATACATAAATGACTCATGTCAAAGGTGCAACTGGTGCAGTCTCTAAGCAGTTAAAAACTCGTCTGCCATGTAATTAGCCAGTAGGGTTTATTGCTCACTGTACTGAGGAAGGTGTGAGGAATCCAGGCTGAACTCAGTCAAAATACTCTTTTACTCGGCCTGTAAAGCTCAAGAGGGCAAGAGTAGAGCTTTGTGTGTTTTTTGAACTTAGTCGAAGAAGGGGTTGGGGAAATAAATGTAAGCAAAAGGGAAGCAATACATAAATGTTGATATCGTATAGGGATGTTTTCATTCCTCCTCTGGGGAAAAAGAAATATCAAGTCTTACCTTCCCTATCACACCTCTTTAATTTAAACCATCCTTCAAAAGCCCACTGATCCTTTGCCCTGACAGAAACTTTCTTTTTTTTTCTTTTCCTTTTTTTTCTTATATACAAGTGGACATAGGGGATGGTTGAGTGGAAGCAAATGGGTTAAATACAAATTAATACATGAATTGAAGGTTACCATCATCTCTTTGTCTAACCCAACATTACAATAATTTATCAAATTGTCCGTAGTAGCCCATAAAAACTTATTCCAAATCGCATTTCAGGTCTTTTAAATAAATCCTAGAAATCAAAGCCACAAACCAACAAATTGTCATTTCCTTTTTTTAACAAAAAAAAATCTAAACTTTCAAAGTCCCTCAAATTTCCCTCGACGGCCATCTATGATTTACAGATCATCCCTCGGGAACATAGCTACTGATGGGGAGGTGAAAGTTAGAAGACAGTGAAGACAAGCGTTGGCAGCCTTGACCAGACAGTGCTCTCACACACGTGGCTTACAGGCAATGTCCACCCCTGCCACCAGAGAAGGCTGCATGCCTTTCATCTCAGCAATTTCTGCCAGAAGGAGATGTCTCTTTAAGCCACCTCTGACGGCTGCGGAAGATGGGTAGGGAACTGCAGCCAGCTAGGGTTGCCCACTTCATGTATTTTTCTTCCACTTTTTTGCACTCCCCTATTGATATGCCTTCATGTTTGGGATGTGGGAGAAGAGACACTCTCCATTATGGGAAACAGTGATCTATATGGTGTCAGCTCTCTGCCTTGTTTTATCTGAATTCGTGGGCTGACCCCCCCCCCCCCCGCTAGCTTTCATGGCAAAGGAAGCCAACATGCCTATAACTGCATCTGTTTTCACTCACCCTTTCCTTATCCTGGAATATCTTCCCTTTCCTTTGTTATCTTTTCTTCTAACTGTTTACATTTAGGAGCCAGGGCTCATCTCTTTACCTACATTACAAAAAAATCATGGACAGCAGCAGCATTAAACTGAAGATTCTACTCAAGCTCATATTGTGTGAACCCTGTACCTTACAGGTGAAACTAAAAAAATGAGAATATCATGCAAATGTTCATTTATTGCAATAAGTCAACTCAAAAGGAGAAACTAATATATGACATAGACTCATTACATGCAAAGCGAGATATGTCAAGCCTTCCTTTGGTATAATTGTGATGATTACGGCATACAGGTTATGAAAACCCCAAATTCACAATATCAGAAAATTAGAATATTACACGACATCAGTAACACAAGGATTGGAAATAGAACAATGCATGCATATATACTCAGCATCCCCATATAGCCCGGAAGGAAGCATGACGTGCTCCAAAATCTCCTGGTAGATGGCTGCATTGACCCTGGACTTAATGAAGCGCAGTGGACCAACACCAGCAGATGACATGGCTCCCCAAATCAACACAGACTGTGAAAACTTCTCAATGGAGTTTGAGCATCATGCATTGTGTGCTTTTCCATTATTCCTCCAGATTCTGGGTCTTTAGTTCCCAAATGAGATGCAAAAGTTGCTCTCATCGGAAAAGAGGGCTTTGGACCACTGAGCAACAGACCAGTGTTTTTTTTCCCCCTGTAGGCCAGGTAAGATGCTTCTAACGTTGTTTGTTGTTCAGGAACAGCTTGACAAGGGGAATAAAACATTTGAAGCCCATGTCTAGGATCAATCTGTGTGTAGTGACTCTTGAAGCACTATTGTGAATAGGGAACCTTGTCACATTATTCTAATTTTCTGAGATTGTGAATTTGGGGTTTTCATAAGCTGTACACCATAATCATCACAATTATACCAAAGGAAAGCTTGATATTTGGCTTAGCATGCAATATGCCTTTTTCATATATTAGTTTCCTCCTTTGAGTTGACTTACTGAAATAAACAAACATTTACATGATATTCTATTTTTTCAAGTTTCACCTGTACATCTGTCAAACCACATGAAACTACTGGTAACTTTCCTAAGTCTTGCTGCCATTAAGGTGAGATACTAGTCCAGATTCAAATACAGTATGAGACAGCCTGGTCAAGATACAGATAATCTACTTAGTAGCCTAAGTATTATAAAGTGTTACAATAAAGGAAGAGTAAAGCCAACACAGATATGTTTATCCAATAATCTTGAGATTGGTAAATCACTAGCATCTTTAACACTGCCAAAGTTACCTATACTAGTAACTTTAATACCTGCAAATCTTAGTGTTACCAGGCACTTTGTGAACTGTTATAACATAACACTGCCTGGAATAAGCCTGTTTGGGGATCTGAATGTTCCACCTTCAGAGGGAGTGGGCCAGAATAGATACAATTACCTGCTATGAATTTAGTTACCTGTATGTGGAGACAGTTCCTCATGGGCAGCCCATTTACAAGAAGAAATTACGGAACCATTACAAGATCAAAACACTATCTGCTTAATCAGTCATAGTAAGATGGAATCTTCAAAAGTCTAGTCCAGGCATGTCCAAACTTCAGCCCTCTAGATGTTTTGGACCACAACTCCCATAGTCCTTTGCCATTGGCAATCTAAGCTTAGAATTCTGGGAGTTGTGGTCCAAAACATCAAGAGAGCCGAAGTTTGGACATGTCTGGTAGTCTATAAAGTCTTCTGAATTAAGGGCAATGCACATATTGATATTTGTTTATAAAATCTAGGAATGGCTATTAATGGGATGCCTTTCCAAGATCATTAATTCACAGGACCATCATTATATCAGAAGCACGGATAGCACATACCAACATGGACTGATATAAAACACGTGGAATAATATTTTAACTGCACCACCTTGAATAGCCTGGAAAGGATCTAATCTAGCTTTCACCCCTTTCATTTTCATTTTCTATTCAAATCAGCAACTCATAATCACATTTGAAGTGATCAGTGCTACAATTCAAGAGATTCTGCATCTCTACTTTGTCTATCTGTATCTTTTGTAGTGGGTAGATTCAAGAAACTGCCAGTACAATTTTTCTATCTCTATCTCGTAGCTTCAGCTCTTCCAAATGCAACCATGCAATACAACTGCTCATACATAGATTCATTCAAGGATGACACCTGTTTTTGCAATAGCATTTTTGTCTTTAAGTAAGGAATACAGAAGATGGCACAGCAACAGAAAAGCAGCAATAATCCCGTGGTGACACATTCCACAAGAAAAACCTTTTGGGATCATGTATGTTCTGGAAAGATTGTTTTCAATTATAAAGCTTTGAAATGTGTCCCCAAAACAGTACAGCTACTGCTAATGGGAATGGCTTGGTTAAACTAGACGATTTAGACCCGATTCTAAATAGAGAAGATGGATGAAGATATTCCCACTAGAAACAGAGTTTTTATACAGTCTTCTAATATAGGAGAATTAGTAGAAAGATAACAGTACGGTAACAAACGGACAACTAGCTGTGGCCACCTTCTTTTCCCTGATATATTTTATGTTATGTTTTAAACAAATAATACCTGTGTGTTGGGTAGCTTTACTAGCCCTTACTTGGTCACACTGAGATACAGCCAGAGGTGCAAGCCAGAACTAGTTTATTATGGGTGAGGTGTTGCATACTCGGAGCCACACCTCACTGGTGGTATAGGAACTCCCAAACAAGCTCAGGCAATTTCCCATGTAGAAACGCCAGTCATTCACATAGATGCCTGAGCAAAACTATTTCCAGGAAAATACAGTAACTAACTTCCAACCTTGAAATTTCTTAATCTAGCCTGCTGTAGAGTAGGACCCCGGTATCCGCTGGTGATTGGCTCCAGGCCTTCCCGTGGATAATGAAAACTGTGGATAAGAGAGAACGCCTGCCTGCCCACCCCCAAACTGCTGTTTCATGACAGTAGCTTGCCTTATGACTGCTGTTTTGAGACAGTAGCTTGTTTTACAGATGCTATTTGTGACAATAGCTTGCCTTACAGAAGCTTTTTGTGACAATAGCTTGCTTTGTGGCTGCTGAATTATTTATCCCCCCCCCCCCGGCCAACCGTGGATAACTGAATCAGTGGATACAGGGGTCCTACTGGACACCAAATTCTATTATACTGATTTCTAAACAGATACAAAAGACCAGCTCTACTCTGTTTATCTCCCACATGAATACTTGTCATCCAACAGCTTCAATAAGCTTAGGTACACAGATCTGCCTATAGGCAAGAGATTGAACAACTAGTTTTATGGTGTACTCAAAATAATCTTGAATTAAACACATGCAAAACTGTTGAAATGGTGGTGGATTTTAGGAGGACTCTTTCTATACAGCCACCTCTTATGATATCAAATAACTTAGTGTCAATAGTGGAGTCCTTTAAATTTTTAGGAACTATTATCTCTCGAGATTTAAAATGGTCATCTAATATTGAAAGTATTATTAAGAAAGCACAACAAAGAATGTTTTTTCTGTGTCAACTTAGGAAGTTCAGGCTGCCAAAAGAACTGTTGATCCAATTCTACAGAGGTGCTATTGAATCTATCGTCTGTTCCTCTATAACTGTCTGGTTTAGTTCTGCGACTAAGCATGACAGATATAGACTTCAAAGGATAATTGGAACTGCAGACAAAATTATTGCTACTAATCTGCCATCTATTGTGGAATTGTATACCACATGAGCTAAAAAGAGAGCGATGAAAATATATACAGATTCCACACATCCTGGACATAACCTGTTTCAATTGTTACCCTCAGGGCAACGTTTTAGGGCATTGCACACTAGGACAACTAGATATAAAGATAGTTTCTTTCCAAGTGCTATCAAACTGTTGAATAATTAATTTTTACTTCTCTTCTTCCTTTTTAAATAATAGGTTATATTGTATTGTTGTACTTTGTTTTTATGGTTGACTATCTGATTCTTATATTTCCTTGTATATGGAGAGCATATTTTAGCAAAACAAATTCTGGGTGTGTCCAACCACACTTGGCCAATAAAAGTATTCTGATTCTGATTCTGATTCTGACATCATCTACACTAAATATTGAGCAGTGTAACTCACTTAACTAAGTGACGGTAAGCTCATATGAACCACCAACCAAGCAACACATCACTTCAAAAAACATAAATTTCTAATCAATTGTAATGAGCTTTATTGGACCCATATTTTGTTGTAATTAGCAAGAAACCAATGAAGCTTTAAGCAAGACTTGGTTGGAATTTAACCCAATACATTTAAAATACTGTATAATGTTTGTTCATTTTATGATATATTTTACAATAGCACAAGCTCCACATCCAAGTCTATAAATAATCTATCCAAGCAACAGAGCAGGAAAAGAAAGGAATCACACAATAATCAGTTAAAAAGAAGAGATGAATAGGCGAAGAAGCAGCCATAAAATTGTCACCTGTGAATGAAAAGCCTTTTTGGTCATCATGTCAAAGTTTATTTGTTGCCTATTTTTGGTGTCATGCCAGGCTTTTGCTTTCCTATAATCCAGGCATGTCCAAACTTTGGCCCTCCTGATGACAAAGGACTGTGGGAATTGTGGCCCAAAACATCTGGAGGGCCGAAGTTTGGACATGCCTGCCATAATCTTTTTAACTTATCCTAGTTTTTAAACCAGTTTTTGATCTTATTCCCTGCAACTCTACTTTCATCTTAATTTGCAGTTTGTTTAAATGCTCCATCGTGCTTTATACCACTATTCTCTTCATTGTAGCACTTAACATTCAAGATACAGTACTCTGAGAATTTATGGTATAGAGCAGCCTGTAAACATGCACAACAAAATTAAATAAAATGCTAATTTGTATTTCATTCATCTTTGTCATGAAAAATTCCCAAAGCACAAGGAACGCTCCTCCCAAGTGTTATAGCGTCCCTCCTCTGTGGAAAAAATGCAGTACATCAACACATCATTTTTCTTTTGTACAATTAACCTTCAGTTAAGCGCTGTTTTTAAAGAGTGACCCTGTGCAGGAAAACATCAGTCTTGGAACTGGAAGCTGAGCCATGGCAACTGGACTTATTTTCTTGTGAGATCAAAATACTTTGCTACTCATCCAAGCAGCTTCATCAGATGAAGCTGCTTGGATGAGTAGCAAAATGTTTCGATCTGACAAGAAAAGAAGTCCAGTTGCCATGACTCAACTTCTAGATAACCTCACCTGGATGACTGAGAATCTTCACAGACATCAGTGTTGGATTTTGAATTATTTTCAGCAACGCCTGATTGAAGTGGGCAAGGAGGACAGAGAAGAGGCGGACTATTAATGAAATCAGATAGCTACAGTTACTCAAGTTTCATAGTCAAGTTGGAGTCAGATTGAAGTAGGAATACATGGATGCATATACACAGATGCAAGCATGAATGAGTATACACAAATGCAATACAGCTGCTCTACTGAACATTGCTGAAGCAGATGTGTTTGAAGTACATGAGAACAAGGCTCTTCAGGTACTTATCTTTCTCACAAAGATTGAGCCCAAGGTATCCCTAATTATTACTTCTTTGACTGTAAATTCTGAAGGACAGCATATACGGGCCCTACCCAGAAACACACCCTTGTCTGGATGTGGGTGGGGTGGACCAGCAACTCTACGCCACCCAAGGAAAAATCCTCGGGGCAGTATTACTCAGTTGGTGCTCTACAAAGAAAACCTTGAATCTGTTTGAAGTAAGGTATAACAGGAGTTATAAAAGTTGTTTCAAGTAAGACGTGTGTGAGAGTGAGTGAGTGAGTGAGTGAGAGAGAGAGAGAGAGAATATGATCTTCATAAAAGTTTATTAGCCATATTTAAACGATTAAGCAATTCTCCCGTGCAAGAAAATTTTTTAGTGTTTTCTATTTTCTCCTCACCACAAACCAGCCTGAACAGGAGAAAGAGATTATGGAAAAGGACAAAAGAGCCCCAGTGGAAAAGAAAAACACTGTGAAAGACGGCTTAAATGCTGAAGCACTCTGCAAAAACCCAGGTGTATCCTTCAGACAGACAGTCCAAGCAACAACCAACTGGACATTGCACACAGTAATTCGTACAAAAGTATGGAGCCTAATGGATACTTAAGGGAGAGGGGCATGAGCAAAGGATAGTAAAGTATTTCTAATGCTGCCAATAATAATATTAACACATATGAGGTTTTCATTAGGGGCATACCCAACCAACTTGCTGTTCCAGTCTGTGAATGAGTGTAAACCAGAAAAGCCGGTGAGAATACAAGATGCTCAATCAAATTTAAAGGTATTTAAGACCATAAAATTTTAAATTGCTTTTAATTTGGGTACTGCTTTAAGATAGGGCTTGTTAGATTGCTCAGAGAATGAGGTACGTTGTTGAGGAAACCAGAGGTTGGAAATGGGATTCCCCACAGGGCATCCCAGAAGAATAAGACTTTGTGGCCGTGGGGAAGCTGCATAATTCCAGGATACACAAGAAGAAAGGAATGATAAACTCCTCCCGAACACGCTCCACCTAGGAAACTCTGACAAGGTTCACCGTAAGTCAAAACCAACTTGATGGCATAGTATTGTTCTTTTTCTTATTAATCTGGTAACCTATTGGTTATGTCACAATATCACATCTTCTTGTAGCTTTCCACTACATCTTTTTTTTCAAATCATGTTGCAAATCATCTTGAGTTCTCAGTATGGGAGGAAAGTGGGATGTAAGTAAAATAAAGAAATAAAACTAAAGATGAATAAGGGTCCTCTAGATCAGGAACCCACATGCTATCAAAACAATCAGAACTGCCACAGCCACCTCCCAACCTGTTCTAGTTTTACAGCTTGGATCCAAGTGTTCTGTGTTTCATCTCTCAAATGCCAGCCACGCTCATTCAGCAAAATATTTGATGCAATCGATGAAAATGAATTCTAACCCCAAACAGCTTCTCCATTCAACACTTCACCCCAATGTATCACCTCTACTTGCAATTCTTACTGCTGCTGCAGAGACACACTCTACTAGTTTTCCGACAATTGTGCTGTAATCACAAATTTGTAGTAGTCCTTTTTCAGTACAGTGGTGTTAAAATACAAGTGCCCAATCCTTTTCTTCTCCTAAACTTCAACAACAACAAAAGTAAGGAGAGCTCCAATTCTTACAAGATGATCTGAGAAATCATGTCGCTCATTTCATTTCTGAGTAATACAAAATAATTGGTTATTGCTTTAAAGAACGTGGCTTTCATGAGCTTTGTTATGTTGTCATACTGTGGGAAAGACAGCTTTAGAGAAGAACCTCAGACTAAAACAAAATAAATGCTCACTGTGTTTTGAGAATCATTAGTAATTCTTCCATACTTTCTCAAATGTTACCTACAACTGATTTTTCATTAAATATGCAAAATACAGTAGGACCCCAGTATCCGCTGGGGATTGGTTCCAAGCCTTCCTGTGGATAACAGAGAACGCCAAAATGTCCCCAAAACTGCTGTTTTATGATAGGAGCTTGCTTTACAGCTGCTGTTGGTGATGGTAGCTTGCTTTACGGCTCCTGTTTTATGACAGTAGCTTGCTTTACAGCTGCTCTTTGTGACAGTAGCTCGGTTTGCGGCTGCCGGATTATTTATTTTTTCCTCTGTCAACCATGGATAACTGAATCAGTGGATCCGGGAGTCCTACTGTAGAGGGAAGAGGAACTGCCAAGACTAATCCAGCCCTCCTCAAAGGTGGGATGCAACGGGTGGTTATCTGTTACATTGGGCTAAGAGAGCCAGTTGCCACCTAATGATTTCATGGCTGAACCCTACTATAGGTCACAGCATCATAGCTAAGACTTTCAGAGCCCACTGCAGCAAACTTTACATGCCCAGTGTCTCCCTCTTCTAGCCACCTCCAGCACAATTTCTTCTCTTCTCCCGACCCTTGGTCCACCATTATGTAACCAATTCTCCCAATCATGTTCAAAACCATCTTAGTCTGGAATCAGACTTACAATGGATTTACAAACCTTGGAACAAGATGAGATTGTCGTCATTAACCATAATTCACTGTGCCGCAAAATATAAGGGACAGGAGAAGAAACTGCTAATACATGCTAGAGACAAGGAGAAAAAGCACACCTCATAATCCACTTGTGGCTTCTTATGAGTGGTTCTTAAGAGATCAGTTTAATATCTCAAAACAGTTTAGAAAGGGGATTTCCACACAGTGCCCCTTCACTCAGTGACTATTTCAGAGCAGGATAACATGAAGTCAAATGAACTATAAAATGGAAGACTCACAACTAGCTTTCCTCAGACTGATGAATCTGTTTGGATGAGCAGCGAAACGTTTCACTCTCTCAAGAAGAGAAGTCCAGCTGTCATGACTCAACCTCCATATAAACTCACCTGGATAACTGAGAATCTTCACAGACATATTTCACTCAGTGACATGTTCACCACATCAAGAGTAGAGAGCTTCTTTCAGATTGAGTGTTGAATTCACTTTCAACAAGACTCTTGGGGGTCATATTTTGTGTGGTGAACCAAGGCACAAAGGTTATTAAAAATACTAGTTTATTTTAACTTAAAGCTGTTACTGTTGATAACTTTACATAAGCCCTATTGGGGTGGGTGGGGGACTAGGATAACTGAGAACTATCTAAATATAATGACACCTGAAAGTTGCTGTTGTGAAGTACTACCAAGTTGTTTTCAAAGCATTGTGCAGTAACTTTATAAGGGTTTTTGGGGTCTGTGAGATGTTCAAGGAGTGGGTTTCCCATTGCCACTCCCAGTAGGTTTCCATGGCAGAACTAGGATCTGAACCCGGGACTCCTGGTGTCCTATTCTGATAGTCTATCCACTATCCCAAACTGGTTCTCACCATGAGGAAAAGAGTGTGTTAGCTTGCGTAAGCCCATTTGGTCTAGATGGGGATTGTAGGATCACCAGGTTTGTTTTCAGAGCCAGTAGATTCCTTAACTCTCCATTCACACCACATCACCTGTACTCTTTTCTTGTTTTGCCGCCCTTACCATTTTGCTTGGGAGGATGACCACAGATTGTGGCATACGTGCACCAGGTATGCCACATCAGCATGCCACACTCTTGCAAAACGCTAAGATTTGGCAGATCCCCTGCAGTATGTGGCAAAGCAGTTTCACCCATTTTTTCTAATCAAAGGGCGAAGCCTCTTTTTATTTTTCACTTTTAATTATTCACTTTGGTGCAGCACTCCTTACTTCTATGGCTGGGTTTCCCCCCGCTTTCTTTCTTACATCACCCCACCTACAATAATTAGTTCTGTGCATTTATCTTGCTGTGGACAGGCAGTGCCTTTTCATCCTGTCATATTTTCATTAGTCATAGCATATACGAGACACTCCTTCTTCACAACCAGAATGCTGTGATGTGGTCACAGGCATCGTTTATTAGGAAAGAAGAGCCTTGATGCATTTCTTCAGACTGGGCTGGGTGCTCAGATGAAGGCTTTGGAGGTAGGGAAAGAAAAGAGGAAAATTGTATTGGGGAAAAGAATTTATTTATTTATTTATTTATTTATTTATTTATTTATTTATTTATTTATTTATTTATTTATTTATTTGTGCATTTGTATACAGTGGCCAATTTTCCCCAAAGGGAAGTTTTTATTAAAGCACCATAATAAAGGGTAGTTTTTATTAAAGCACCATAATAAAGAACAACAGTTTTTATTAAAGCACCATAATAAAGAACAACAAATAATAATAAAGCTAAAAGAATAATGCAAAACAACAAGAAAAACTGTCGTTCTAGCCTTTGCATTATTATATCGCCTGGTATTCCTGCTTAACTGTGCAAGGCACTTGGTATGTACGCTTACTGTAGCAGATTTCATGTTTCTCTAAGATAGGCTAGACTGGGATAGCTCAATGAGTTGTCTAGTTGGGAGTTTAATTTCCCACTTTGCCCGGGGGGGGGGGCAGGGGTTTCCAAACTTCAGCCCTCCAGATGTTTTGGACCAGAACACCCAGAATTCCAAGCCTGTATTTCCAATGACAAAGGACTGTGGGAGTTGTGCTCAAAAACATCTGGAGGGCTGAAGTTTGGACACCTCTGTAGTAGACTATACACCATATCAAATATAGAGCAGAGTTAACCCTCTCTCTTTTTGAACTGGCATGAGGTCCCAATCTGGATCACGCTCACCACCTATTCTGTACTGGATTTATATTAGGAACAGAACTAAGAAGCACAATTGGTACCAGTGCATGTGTGGGTGTGTTTTCAGCCCTTTTTGGGAAAAGGAGGTTAGGGGAAAGAGGTGGTCTTCCTCAATCTGAGATTCAGCTGAACAGCTGACATATCCTGGCTGTCCCAAGTAAAGGTTCCTTGGTTAAGGGGTAATAAAAGAAAAGGTGTCTAATGTATCTGAACCACCATGAATGGGGAAGGTTGCCTACTGAAAAACCCCTCTGCAGGCCTCCTACACACCTGCACAACTTAACACGGCAACAATGGAAGCTAGCAGTGGCAAAAATGCTGCAGTTACAAAAGACAGTGCCACTAGTCATGGGACGTTTCTGCAACACAAAAAGCTCTGTTTTCAATTTCTTCCTATATTTATTCTAACTATTCTTTCCTATAGTCTGAATGCGTGAATTATTTTTTTAAAAAAAGGAGTTGGCTGCCCAGATGATTTATAACCAGGCTAAAGCTATTATCCCAAAGAAAGCAGCAGCAGCCCAAACAGGCTCGCAGTTGCACAATTCTCTTGTCGGTTGAGGTTCTGCAGATACCGGCCTCTTCCTCCGTTCCCAGGATTCAAGGAGCTGGGAACTGTACTGAGACAGCCTGCTTAACCCTTGGGGCAGGGAGGAGCTGGCACTGCTGTCTCAGCAAAGTACCTGTTAATAACATGAACAAAAGGTGGCACAGACCGAGCCTTTACTGGAACAGGACCCAACCCCAGAAGTAGCTACACTGAAACTCAGGTGAAAATGCATCAGATTTGATTGATAAATATGCACATACACTGCTCTGCAAAATTTCTGTTTCGAAGCAGTTTGCAAAAATTATTCAGGATGTTGTTGCTGTTGTTGTTGTTGTTGTCGTCATCGTATCATTACAGTTGTGACCAACTCTTTGTGACCCCATGTCCATGGAGTTTTCTTGGCAGGAAAACTGGAGTGGCTTGGCAGTTCCTACTCCAGGCGTCTACAGCACCTGGTATTCCCTGGTGGTCTCCCATCCAAATACTAGCCAGGCCTGACCCTGCTTAGCTTCCAAGGTCTTGAAGGGTGACTAAACTTCTAAGAAGCTATATAAATGTTGAATGTTCCTGGTACTGCAGGCAAAAAGGTACTTAAAAGTAATCAACAAAACAGGCATGTTATTATTAAAAAGATAAATAGGCAACTGTGTTTTCAACACATGCGATTCTGGAGGAAAATGGGATGCAAAAAAGGAATGCAGTATCTTTACTCTCTGTTGAAATGCTCTCCACCACACCCTCCAAACAACCTTCTATCACTTACTGTACTTCTTTGTTTCTAGGGAGCAACCCTGGATTACAGTCCAGTATATTCTAGTTTTAACTTGACCCAATCAGTGAATAATAATAATAATAATAATAATAATAATAATAATAATAATAATAATAATAATAATAATAATAATAATAATAATAATTAATAATTAATAATTAATAATTAACTTTATTTTTATGCTACCTTTCTCCCCGGAGGGACCCAAGGCAGCTTACAACAAATTCATAATAGTACAATAAAAGCAGTACAATGCAAAAAAAAAAACCACAATACCTATAAAATACTATAAAAGTACTATACAATATAATAAAATAAAAACAAGATTAAAAAAATAGCCGCAGCAGAATTTAAAAAGCTCCCCAGCCAATGAGACTAAAAAAGTAAGATGTTATAAAAGTTGGTGAAGGCTGGAGGCTCAAAAGGCTTGCCTAAATAAGTAAGTCTTAAGGCCTCGTTTGAATATTTCAAGGGAGGAGGCAGTTCTCAACTCAAAGGGGAGGGATACATGAGATGAACTAGATCAGCCAGAACATAAAGGAGATATTTACTCCAGGATGTCTTCAGTAATTAAAATTCAGTTCTAAGAAGCTACTTGATGTCAGCAGTCGTTTAAGATCTAAATAAATTAATCTGAGGAATCTGGAGTAATTAGTCCAAACAGCATTCACACGCTCTGTGCATTCCTAGCTTACAAATCACTACTCAATAAATGAAAAGGAAGAGCCTTTTGAAATGCTACAGACAGCGGCAACATCTTTTGTAAAGTTTCAAGCACAGGAATCCATTTATGGGTAACTCAATCTTTTTATGATCATGTTCAAAAAATGACTACTTTTATTACAATGAGAAAAAGAGAAAAGATCTGTGTGGATGTTCTTTCTTTCCATGTATCAAGTAGGGGAACAATATAGCAAGCTCTGCTACTGTATGTATCTGGTCATTTAACAATAGGCTGGGGTCGGGGGAGGCTAACCACACTTTTATAACTGGAAGAATGTGTGACAACAGATGCAAGATCCCTGAATCCCAGACAGCATTGCTGCTTTTTCATCCTGTTGGTTCTTAGAGTTTTAGTCTTCAACTGACAAACATGAATTCAACAGGTACAAGTTTTCAAAAAAAATAATAATCCAAATATTTGTCTGTCCTATGTAGAGATGCACAAACATGTTGTATATTCTATCTGGCACATTCAGTGTAGTTTTTGCATGAATTCTCTGCAGTGCCTCTTGGTAGAAAGAACCAGCCTGTATAGCTTTGGGCAAGCTGTACAGTTCCAGAGCACTCCAAGAAAAAAGGAATTATGACTCCGAGTATTTTATACCCAGTAAATCTTGGAAAGGGTCATCATAGGTCAGAATGGACTAAATCAGTGTTGGCGAACCTATGGCAACCTTTCTGTGGGCACCTGATATCACCCCTTCACAGCCACCTGGATTCAAGCTAAATGGCTGTATTGGCACTTGCCGAAAACATTAGTGGGTTCTGAATCGCAGTTTGGGCACCCCATCTCTAAAAGGTTCGCCATCACTGGACTAGACGGAGAATAATTATTATCACTATGCGAGCTTACAGTCACACACCCGGAACTGAGGCACACGTCTGTGTATTAAACGTCTCAATTGTTGCCACGGAAAAGCTATCAGGCTGCAGAAATGGGACATGAAAGTTCTGCCAAAGAATGTTCGGCCAAGGAGAATTGATACATTCTCAAAATATTGTGGATATTTGTTTTGGTGCTTAAGGTCTTCACCAAGATCTCAGTATGTTCAAAAACTAGTTATGCTTAGACGGGAAATAATCTAAAGAATAAACCCACTGCCAACCATTCTGCTGTAGGTTTTGATTCAAATCTGATGAACTTACATCAACATTAAATAGCAGCGAGTTATCCTGGCCGCTGCACACACCCGGCCCCACAGAGGAAAAGCCAACATTAAATGAGATCAAGAAACCATGTTTATGGAGTGGGGAGAGGCAGGAAGGAATGGCTTTTCAAACAAAAAACACAAGACACAGCAGGGTGGGGGGTCTGAAAAATAAAGCATGCCATTTTACTATATGTAAAGTTGAGCCCAGGCTTTGAAAAACAAACAGCTGCACTGCGAGGTGGACTATGGACTTGTTTCGGTAGGGTACACAACTCACGCCGTCCACCACTTCCTACAACAGCGTATCTGTACAAAGGTACTATCCACCCAGTGCCTCCCAACAAAAACAAATCACCCTTCTGAGAACAGCTCGAGATGTTTTCATATGGCATAAAATAAGGAAATGTATTTAATTCTTTCTGAAGACTGAGGGGGAGAAGGCAAAGCAAAATAGGTTTCTTTGGGCTCATTCCCCCTCTCTCTTAGAAAGTACAGTACTTTACAGTATTTCCTTGCTGGAAATGACACACAGCTGCATATAGGCATTCACTTTCATATTCTTCACCATCAAAATGTTTGTGAAGATTCTCAGTCATCCAGGTGAGTCTATCTGGAAGTTGAGTCATGGCAACTGGACCTCGGTTCTTGTACGAGAAAAGAGGTCCAGTTGCTGTGACTCAACCTCCAGATCCCACCAACAAACCATAGCGACTGCTGCTTTCCCACCACATGCCTCCAAGCTGAATCAGAGATGTCGAATTAACCTGCAGGCCTGCACCAGATGACAGACAACAAAGCAAGGTCTGTACAGAGCTGGTTGGACGTCATGGATTGGAACACCTGGTGCCTCCTGGGAGAGCGGCCTGCTAGGAATGGGGAGTGGGGGGGCAGGATGGGCCTCAAATCATGCCAGCTATGGAGCCATGGTTCTCTCGATCAACACCAGAAAAAGTGGGCGGTAAACGGTTTCTGATCATGCTATATCTCATAAACCCAGGGAGGGTCATTGAAAATTTGAAAATAGGATATTTTGTTTTTGCTTTTGTCGCCAATAAAGAGTAAAGGTCAAACAGTGCTTCCTGCTGAGTATGATGTGTGTTTGCATATTCATTGAATCCACAACAGGTCTTCTTAGGCATACCCTTAGACCTTATGTGAACAGCAGCACCTGGTAGGTCCGGCTACAGCAGGCCACAAGATAGGAAAGAGAACAACAGTGTTCCTTCTCAAAGCACCCAAACCAGAAGTCCCTTCCCATGCCGAGTTTGCAAAACTTGAATGCCCTTTCCCATTCCGAACCACCCAAAGGAAATGGGCAGGTCTGGGAACCTCTTCAACTGGTCTGCTTTCTCCACTCCAACTACTCTTAGAAGTATGTCCTAAGCTTTGGGGGTAGAGAAGTCCTAAACGTTTCTTTTTTTACCTAGTGAAGACTTGACTGCATGGAGTCAAAGACCGGAAGGTTAGAAAAGGGCACTGAGTCTCCTTAAAACCTCCCTGGGGCTAGGACCGCCAGGGAACAGCCAACCACAACACACACACACACCGGTGGGCTCCTGAGTTTAACAGCTTACTCCTCCCATGCATTTTCCCTCTCCTTCCTCTCCAAGGAGTTCGCGTCTGGCTTCCTCTCTTTCCTTTGGGGCCTGGAGCCAGGAAGCCCCCTGCAGAGAACCCACCACCACCACCCCTACCATCGACAAGTTGCAACCTCAACTTGATCCCGGCCTGTTCTTTCAAGCAGTCCCGCAGGAAACAAGACTTTCCAGCAGCGTTCCACGAGACACTACCGTCTTCTCTCTCCGTGGACGGCAGGTCGTGCGGAGAAGGGGCTGGTCGGTGGATTCATCGCTGCGCGCACTCCCGCCTGGATCGGTGTTTTCTATTCCAGAAAAGAATACATTGATCCGGCTCCAGCACAAACTCCTAATACCCGCCCAAAGCGTGAGTGAAACAGTCCCTGCTTAAGAAGTCAGCTTTGCGCACTCGGGCTAACTTGCCAAGAGAACTACGCAGGAACAAAGGAAGACGACACACAACAGGTTTGTTTGCACTTACATGTAGTTTTCTGAGTTCATGTCCCCTCCGTAGGTTTTCTGGACGTAATACATCTTATGGGTATGGCTGCTTCCCCCTCCTCCTCCTCCTCCTCCTCCTCCTCCACCGCCGCCTCCCATCATATGGGAGTTCATTTCATAGCGCATATCCGTGCCGGAGTCGGTTCTGATCATCCTCCCTCCCATGCCCAAGGTGTTGAGCCTCGGGAGGGATCCGCCGCCATTCATGCTCATCTTGCCGGCTCAAGCAAGGCGCTTCGGATGGGGAAAATAAAGGAAGACACCCGATCAGAACAAAAGCATGGACTCGCTCCGGACGGTAGTCCTTCGGGGTGGCAAGGCTGCTGCTGCTGCCGCGGCTTCTCTCGCGCGCTCTTTCCCCGCTCCACCGCCTCCAAGCCTTTGCAAGGCGCAAGTCCTCAAGCCCAATCGGAGAGGAATCGGAAGCCAAGGAGAGCGCGCGGGGCCCGCGGGAAGGAGAGAAGACGGAGAAGCGAGCGCGGGGCTCAGGTCTGCGGAGGAAACAGGGGAAGGGAGAGAGACGCGAGGGGGGCCAAGGGAGGGAAGGGAAGGCTCGGATGCAGGGCCCGGGTGGCAAGCAAGCTTCTGCAAAAGAAGAGAGAGAGAGAGAGAGAGAGACAGGTCCTGGCGGCGTCGAGCAGCTCGCGTCCAGGTGAGCAGGAAGCCCCAGCGGCGGGGCTGATGAAGGTGGCGGCGGAGGAAGAGGCGAGGGTGGAGAGGAGCCAGTCCCCTCCCTGCTGGCACCAAGGAAGGGAAGACAAGCCGCGCCCTTGGGAGCCCTGTTGTTGGGGTGGTTTATTCCCCAACAACAACTTTGCAAGCCTGGGCGAGGAGGCGCCGCCCTCTGGTTCATTCCAGTCCTCGCCTTCCCACCGGTGGGGCTCGCGGAAAGAGGGCGAGGCGAGGGAACCGTCGGGTGCGCCCTCCCAGCCGTCGCCACTCTTCCCGGCCTGCCTGCCTGCCTGCTCTTGGTGCCGTCGCTTTGTCTTCACCTGGGCTCAGCCCCAGGAGGCAAGGAGAGGCGCAGAGGCACTTCCCCCGGGGGGGGGGGCAGGCGGGCGGAAGGAAGGAAGGAAGAGCGCCTAGTCTCCGTGTGTTGGGCCCGCCCGTGAGGACGAGTTGCCTTGGGAAGGCGCGCTGGGCGGTTCGGGACGCTCGCTTGCCTTGCACGGGAAAAGCCCGACGGCGAGCTAGAGGAGGCGGTGGCTTCAGGTGGCGCCCGAATGACCAGCCCGGGGGGTGGGGGGGGGATTTCTCACACGCTGAGCCCGTGTGACTCGGCAGAGTATTTAAACACGGGCTTGGCCGCCTCTCTGCACCGGCGGGTCGCCCTGCCCTATTCACAAGAAGGTGGGTCACTCACACGTGTGAATTTGGAGTTTTTTAAATCTTGTCTGCGTTGTCTGCATGCCGGCTTTCCACACCGAAAAAGTCAATCGGCGCAGCCAAGAGTAACAAAAACCTACTAATGAAATATTAAATCATGATAAAAAGTTGGAAGCAATCGATATGAGGGCAACATGACGATCATAACATGTAGATAAAGCACTTTACATAATAAATTTTTAAAACGTTAAATACACAATAATTTAAAAGAAAAAACAGGATGAGAGATATGCTAGCCCTGTCCGACAACTTATTCCACAGATGTGCACCTGGAGGTGTAAAAGGAGGATTATGGGCATCACAGATAGGTCTTGGTGCCTCGTATTCCCCCCCAAGCATTGGAACAAACATTTCTTGCACATCTATATGGAGCTTCTGTAGTTATGTTGCAATCATACTTGAGAAGTTGGATCCAGCCTTTATACAGGGACTAGGATGTTGCCACCATTTCCACCTGCATGAAGATAACCAAAATAGGCACACAGTGACCAAAACTCATGCCGCTGATGCCAAGGTGTTGGCTGATGAATGAACTATACTGTTCTGGCTGTGTGTGTAGGGTTGTATATTCAGAGCTCAGATGACTCAAGTTGTTTTACTGCCTTCAACAAAAATTAAAAGCATAGCATCAGGTGTGAGCTGAAACTTGCTTCCACTCTGTTAATAGAGCCACACTTGAGCACCACAAACTAGTTTTGGGGGGTGCAGGGCAGGCTGCATAGTATCTGCAGCTCTGTCCCCCAATACCTTTCCCTGTTTGTTTCCCCTCCAGCATCTGCCATATGGAGAAGTTATTTTGGCTCTATATGTAAGTCAGGCCCCTTCAGCATAGGATAGGAGAGGTGAGTCTTTTATCATAAATTCACACTGCCTCGTTCACAGATTTTACAGGGGTGTCCAGATGACTCATCTTCCTTTTGCAACTCTCCCTTGCTTCCACCCAGCCTGTCCCATCCTTGTTGAATGGTTGAGTAGCTCCACATGGAGAGTTCTGTTTTAAACAAAGACAAGAACTTCCAGACAGCTCAATAGTCTTTGCATTTTCCCCATCACACCCCCTCCCTTTTTAATGGGGGCAGTCAAACAGGTTTTTGGACTTCAAATGTCAAATTGTTGCCTGAGCGCCTGCATCAAGTTAGTGCCAACAACAAAAGGTTCAAGGCCAATAATGTGTTTGAAAACAAATGCACCAAGAATGCCAAAGGGCTGAGTTGATCTTCTTCATTCCACTCACGCAGGGCCACTCTCAGGATTTAGAATCTGCCACAGTTCCCCCTATTGTGACCATTTTAAAAATCAGGTAGGTTTTGCTTTGGATACACAGTATGGCGTATTAGTGCATAAAGTGGCAGACTACAACTTGGGTGAAGAGGGTTCAAATCCCGACTTAGCCATGGAAACTCACTGGGGATCTGGAGCTGGTAAAACCACTCCTTTACAAATCTCTCTCATCTTGAAAGCCCTATTAAGTTTGCTATAAGTCTGATCCAGCTTGATGGCACATAACTAACTGAAAAAGGATACTTAACTATTTTCCTATGCTGCTGCTTCAGGGTGCTACTACATTGGAAAATACTTTGCAATTTACTCCAGAAATGGCAGAGGTGAATTAGAAATATTTTCAGTGATTACACAATGTCATTCAGTCAGTCATTCAAAGTTATTGTGAACCAACCCAACCTTCCCCCCCACCACCCAATCTGGACTCCTACCCTCACCACTGGGGCCTTCTATTTTTTTTTTCCCTAACTGCACTAATTCAGGCAGTGTTGTACCTGTGTGAGCACTTGTTTCATTCTCACAAAGAACTGAAAGATGTCACTTTGGATGGTTTTCTTGTTATAGTGTAAATTGGGTCATGATGTTCTGGGACAGTGGAAACACTGTTCTATCTCCCTGGTTGCCACAAAGTAATGTTTTAAAACAATAAATAAACCAAAAGTATAAAACTGAAACAACTCCAACAAACTCCAGCATACTACATTGTTTTCATGAGAACCTGGGGAACCTGTCCCTTTTCTCTCTTCTGCCATGCAAGCCAAGGAAGGTGTGCTTTTGGGCCCCCAGATGTTTTGGACTACAACTCCCACAGTCCTATATATTTGACAACAGAGGATTGGGATTCAGGGAGTTGCAGTCCAAAACATCTGGAGGTCCAAAGTTTCTCCTGCACAGTCCCAGCGGCTTTGAACAGCAAACCATAAGAGGGGAGCAGAGGATCAACAGGAGGGGGGCATCAAAAGGAGAGGGACCGTGGTTGTGTACTGAAGTGCATTGGATTGAGTGGCCCAGTGCAGACACTGTTTTTAGATGGTCATCCAAAATGAACCCAGTTGCAAAAGAGAAACCGCGTATCAAGCTGATGCACAGCCAAATAACTCGGATTCAGCATGCCAACCTAAGTCACACCTTAAACTCTTCTGGGTTAGAGCTGCTGTTCATTTTAAAGTGAGGAACGAATACAGAATCCAAGGTTTGATTTATGAGTTTTTGCCAAAATGTAACAACCAAACCTGTAAGGCTCCAGTCTTTGGGGGGGGGGACTGGCAAAGAGGACTGAGAACATGTGACCTGAAATACCTGGCAGAGCGGATCTCCCAGCAGTCAACATCGGCCCGACCGACCAGGTTGTCGCGGGCGCACATGCTGCGGGTGGCCACGCCCAGGGAGGCTCGAAAAACATCCACCCGGACTCGAGCCTTCTCTGTGGCTGGCCCCACCCTGTGGAACCATCTCTCCAGCGAAGTGCGCCTTGCACAGTCCCTGCCAGCCTTTAGGAAAGCATTGAAGACCATGCCTTTCCGAGAGGCGTTTGGTGACCAAATTTAATTTCCCCCCCCACCATCTGCCCCTTGCTTTTTTTGCGTTTTATTGTATGCTCAAGTGCTTTTGAATTGTTATATTTACGTTGTTTTTGACTTTGTTATATATTTGTTTGCTGTGAACCGCCCGGAGTTCCTTCAGGAAGATGGGCGGTATACAAGTCTTTAAATAAATAAATAAATGTGCAAAGTAGCTTCCTGTGTGCTAAGACTTCTGCCTGCCCGACAGCCTTGAAAGGAGGTGGAATATCATCCATATAAGAGAGGATGAGTGGTCAATTAAGCGTAGGCAGTAGCAAGAATTTCATTTAAGAAATTAAATTCCAAAAAGCCACTTTCACCTCTCTGCATATCTCATTACTATACTGTGATTGGCTACATAAATGAGATAATGGATGGGGGGGGAACGCTTGATGAAATATTTTAATTAGTTTGCTAATTGCCTAGTATGAACACTGTGTAGCATCACTTGCATCTGCCTCTAATTACACGATCTCTTGACAGACTTCTCTGTGAGCAAAAGCACACATGAAACAAGTTAGCTGAGATAGATGATAAGGAGGAGAGTAGAGATTAGTGATGTAACAGGGATACTGAGACCAGAACTGCATCTGATGTGACATGGAAAATCAGTTAACCCTTCGTTTTTAAAAACACTCATAGTAATAGGCTCCCAGAGAGGGAATCAACCAGACCATGATTCTGGAGAAGGAACGGGTTGTATCCATGATTTCCTTCCCATTGACTCAAGGTTCTCTGCCTTGATCCATACTTTTCAATGTGACAGGGAGATTTCTGAAATAATGCAGTGGGGGATGGGGGAAGCAGTGTACTACCTACACTCCTTTTAAAAGCAGGGCAATAAGGGGGGGGAGGGATTGAATCTACAACACACATTAGGAGCAAGGCCAGGTCAAGATAGTTTACTGCTTGAGGTAAAGGGAAGATGAAGACTCGGCTGCTCCTGCTGCCTTTATGAATGCCTGCCTGCTGTTTTTCAGCCTGTGAGTTTATACGTTTCAATAACTACTGTTGTCCTTTGTTTTACCCATTTCTCTTGGCTCCACCCCAACCCATGCTGTGCTTTCCTTCCCACCAACCACAGTAACAAAAACCACCATCCGTCGAATGAAACTGAGGCTGCCCTCCTTCAGGCACATCATGAACAGGCAAGATTTGGGAAAGACGATAATGCTGGGAAAAGTTGAAGGCAACAGGGGAAAAGGAAGACCAAATACAAGATAGATTGACTCTTGAAGCCATTGCCTTGGGTTCACAAGAGCTGAAAGGGGCTGTTAAGGACAGGACAGTTCAGAGGTCACTCATAGGGTCACCATAAGTCGGAGGAGGAGCCTTGACAGCATGTAATGATAAAGGGCTTGAGACACATCTGTTCTCCAAAGCAGAGGAACTGCTGCAAAGATGCAGGGCCCCTCCCCTACATTTGCCACAAGCACAGTTACTTCGCTCTGCTCCTAATTAAAGCAGATTTTGCAACTGCATGGAACCCCATGATCCTCACAGTAAAACCCCATAGTACTAATGTCAAGAGTTTTGTAAATACAACTGTTGCACTCCAAAGATAGTAACAAACACATCCATATACTGTAACTTTTTCTTTTTATTATTATTATTTTTCCAGTTGCATAATTGTCAGCTTCCAATTGAATAAGCTTTCCCACCATACAAGAAGGCACATGCAAAAAAGGTACCCCTTCTTGATGCATGGTAGAGCTTGCCCCAATAGGAAAAGTATTTTTGTTTACCTCTACTCATTTCCTTTGGACATGTGAACTGCTGCATACTTGGGGGGGTGGGGGGAGAAATCCAAGATACAGTCAGTGTGATGCTGCCCAAGATAGGAATGCTGAATTTAACTGGGCTTGTTACAAAGGCATTTGGACATTAGAGATTGCTTGGACGGCACAAATTATACTTCCTCAGTCGTCGCCAGCCACCATTCCTCATAGCCTTGCATGAGTCCCAGCCACACACCAAAAGTTGCTCTTGCAACACCAAGAACATATTAAAATACTGTATCTCCATAAGTGTGCTGGACTGCTTCAGTGGAGCACCCAAAACGTTTCTCCCAAAGGGTGTGATGCTGAACAAGAATTGCAGTCTTGTCTGACCTGATTGAGGGCCAGGCGGCCTAGCAATTTTGTTCCAGGTGGAGAAAAGCAGCACAGGTGGTGCTCAGTCAGTAACACAGACAATAGACAGGAAGGTATTTTGTTACTTACCTCATAATTTTTTCTAAGCAGTGGAACAGTAGGTTCAATTATTTGCTGCCCTTGAAGTTTTCTTGGGACAGTGACGCGTTATGAAGTCTGGTGGTGACATATTGGTCGTAATAAGTAAAAGTCCTGTAAGGAGCAACAGGATTAGTACCGACGTTATTTTATTAGTCGTGCAGGACAGACACCAGGCTGTGTTTACCTTGTTGAGTTGTAGAAAAGCAGTGGGGGAGGGCAGAGGGTCAAGGGGTGGGAAACCCTTGTCTTTCAGTTGCTGATAGCGCTATAAATCTCTGTGGAGCTGACTAGTTAATATAAGCTTGGGCTAAAGATAAAAGCTGGATGTTTCCTGGTGCCTGACTGGCTGGCTGGTGGAGCCTATTATTAATCAATCACATTTTTAATATTAGCAATACTGTGAATAGTAGGGGGTGCACTGGTACAGTCCTATCCAGCTTTAAGGTGAAAGTGAAAACCCACTGACTTTAAATGTGTTCCCATATAAGTATGCATGGGATTGTAGCTTTAAAATGTCAAGTCCCTCATTCAAATCTTGCTGCTGGAGCTTAGAAGCAGTCCTTAAACAAACCAGCATTTCTCTCTGTTTTAATTTTCATCTGTTATGTGCCAATAATAACCTATGTCAGAGTGCTACTGTATTTCTGCTTGTACACACACCTATTGTGGGCATAATATATCTCAAACTATAAATCTAAAATTTAATATCAGAAGTTGTAGCAGTAGTGGTGATAAATCTATTTTAATTTAATTTTTTATGCAAGCCGGGATTTATTGATGAAAGTTACAGATGATGACACAGGCCTAATATGAGAAAATTCTCAGAGAACAGAGAACAAACACTGTATCTGTGTAATATATTGGGTGGTCACACAATATGTCCTTCTTTAAGAAATAAGGTCCCCTAAATTTGAAGAACTGTCCTGGTTTTTGATGACACTCTTCCATCCAATGAGTTTCCTTTGCTAATTAGAGACAGTAGAGGCTTTAATAGGCAAATGTGTCTCACCACGCTCTCTCATTTTCCAAGTGAAATTATTTGGCAGTGAGGTAATTTTATAAGAAAAGAAGACAGGTACAACATTAATATACAGTAACTATGGATGCATGACAAAAAATACATATGACATGAGATGTCAGTTCTGCATGAGCTTCAGATGTCCAGTTTGTGTAGGCGCTTCACAATTTCTCAGACTGTCCAGTTTGTATAGGTGTGTCACTCTCTCTCTCTCTCTCTCTCTCTCTGTGTGTGTGTGTGTGTTTAAATATAAGAGTGCAAGAGATGTCTTGGGGGCACTTTGATTGCACCAAGTAGATGAGGCTTATCCTTATGGACATTGAGGGCACGAACTGGTGCTGCAATGGGTTTCATGGAGGCTGCAGGAAGGGCTAGCATTTGGGGGAAATACCACACTGTACTGTACATTCTACAGGCCTTTGTCTCTTAATTGTGCAGCTTCCTTCCTTCTAGCCATGGATGCAGGCTCTCGTTGGCTAGCTGTTCTGCTGGGTGGAGTTTAGGGGTGTGCTGCTCTCCTAATTCCGTAGTGATGGTGCCTGGCTTGTGGTTTTTAATTCCCCTCCTGTACTATTTTCCCCTTAGGCTGGTTGAACGGAAGTCCCACCTCACCTGAGCTGAGAGGGGTTTTGGATACACAGCCGGCCTAAATCCGATTTAGTCAGCCTAATGCTGGCCTGGCTAGTTAGGATTGTGCCTTAAGTGAGTGAGTGGCAACAATTAGATCAACACAAGAAAATACACAGGCTATCTTTATCCTCTAACCTGACCCCAGCCTACATATCCCTTGTCAGAGATTAACCCTCGTGAATCAAATAGAACTTAGTCTCAGGCAGGCCTGAAGAAAAGGGCTGCCTAAATATATATTCTTGTGATTTAATCTTGTGTAGGATACAATATTGCATGGCAGCAAAGGAGAAGATGTGGTCTGGCAGTGCTTATTTCTTATTTTTTTAATACTGTAAAACCTAAAATTAAATAACTTGTATATTTAACAATCTTATTGCTGTCATCATTTGTATTGTCAGCACCACCACTAATTGTAGCAGTAAAATTAGTATTTTTATTGTCATTTCAGTTACACCTACAGCTGAATATATACAAGAATCTGGTGATTATGACAAGATGGAATCCTTGTTGAAGCAGATTCACTTATATTTATGCTCATTTAGCATGCTTATTCTGGCTGTCTTGTGACCAAAAGTTGATTTTAACTGATCCTTCTGGTCCTCCATGACTGAGTACTTGGTACTCATTTATCTCTTCTTGTAAGAACTCAGCTCTTCCATACCCTGAAAACACCTAGTTATACTGTGTGTAGAAGAAGAAGAAGAAGAAGAAGAAGAAGAAGAAGAAGAAGAAGAAGAAGAAGAA
>JAHTLZ010000204.1:72519464-72603083 GCA_023846285.1 Phrynocephalus versicolor
AACAACAACAACAACAACAACAACAACAACAACAACAACAACAACAACAACTGTTTTGAAGCAGAACCACAACCTGCTGCTATGGGAGCAATTCTATATGGGTTTCCTTGGAGAGAGAGATAGTAGGTCCAGCATTTAAGTTGTACTTTTATATTGCCACTTGTGTGTGTGTGTGTGATGTGTCGTAACAGTCATGACCAACTCTTCATGACCCCATGTCCATGGAGTTTTCTTGGCAGGAATACTGCAGTGGTTTTGCCAGTTCCTACTCCAGGCACCTACAGCACCTGGTATTCCCTGGTGGTCTCCCATCCAAGTACTATTCAGGGCTGACCCTGCTTAGCTTCCAAAATCAGGCGAGATCAGATGTGCTTAGGGCATCTAGGCGGCATATATTGCCACTTAGCACATGGTAAAATATGCATAATTATTCCCTGATCTGTTCACTTTTACATCACTGTACACTTTTCAAGACACACACACAAGTGGCAATATAAAGAAATGTATTTTTGTGGCTACTTATTTAAATTCTAAGATAGAAGTGGGGAAGCTCAGACTCATGGGCTGAACAAAGCCTACTGAAGTTTCCCTGAAGCCTCCTTCCTTATCAAACCCCTTATGAGTCCATCTTTGG
Source organism: Phrynocephalus versicolor (assembly GCA_023846285.1). Taxonomy (NCBI): domain Eukaryota; kingdom Metazoa; phylum Chordata; class Lepidosauria; order Squamata; family Agamidae; genus Phrynocephalus; species Phrynocephalus versicolor. Next base: position 72,520,099 of record JAHTLZ010000204.1, read on the forward strand.
TTTAGGCACTGACTGACACACCCCATACATCCTAGTAGGTTTAATGCCCACTCATGGTTGTTGGCACAGTAGTAAGATCTTTAAACTAGAACACACTACATTCTTGTAACAAACTTTTCTTGCTTATCACAGGGATATGCATGAATACACAGAGGATCTCTCTTTCAAAATTTAAATTAGCTCTTAGGCTGAAAAGTGTCATCTGCCTTTGTTCATGGATACCATCTGTATCTGTGAGGATTCTCAGTCATGCGGGTGAGTTTACCTGGAAGTTGACTCATGGCAACTGGACTTCTTTTTCTTGAGAGATTGAAACATTTTGCTGCTCATCCACGCAGACTGACAAAGCTGTTTGGATAAGCAGCAAAACGTTTCTAATCTGTCAAGAAAAAGAAGTCCAGTTGCCATGACTCAACTTCCAGATGCCATCCGTAGTTTCCCCCCAAGAACTGCAGTGAAATGGGACAAGGAGGACAGCTGTTGGAGACCAGGGGCTGTTCACTGGTGGCACCTCATCACTAGATTGCCTTCTTCCGAGAGGTCCATCTGGCACATCTGCTATGGTCTTTATGGTATCACCAGTTAATGGAGATCATACTCTGTTATCTAAATATAAGGCAGTTAGGAATGTAACTACTGTTCTAACTGTATTGTATTGTATTGCATTGCATTGCATTGTGTTTTTTAAATATTAAAAAATATATATAATCTATATTATCCTCCAGCCTGTAAAGGGTCAGGTGAACACATTGTTCCTCCCTCTGCCTCTCAGATATTCTCCCCACCTCCCATTCCCACATGGAAATCCCCATCTCATCTCTGATCATAAACCTGCATGTAGAATAGGAAAGACATCTCATTTAATCCTTTGATGAAGGTAACAAAATGTCTCAGGCTGGTATGGGTTGGAAGCAAAGTTGCAGTGGTGAGACTGGTTGACAGTAGTACCAGAGGAACTATGCAACAACAGCACCTTTGTTAAAGGTGGAGGAGGTCATTTTTTTTTAAAAAAAAGGATGCAGGACACACTGTGAAAGACAGTTGCTTGTGAATAAGCATCAATTAGTCACATCAGAAAGAACTGGACTAGCACTGGAGTGCTAGTTAAAAAGATTTCCCTAAGATCATCCAGATATTTTTCTGCCATCCTGCTTGTCATCATGAGTAAGATCAAAGGAACTCCCATTAATGTCTTGTATACTCTCATTCTTTGCAAGCTTTTAATTGAACAGATGTGTGTAAGGGAATGTGTTTAGATAAGGTGACTATTCATCAAGATGTTTGGTGATAGATGTGTAGCAATAATTGGTTTTACAGAGCAAAATACCAGGTTTCTGTCTCCACTGACTTGTAAATATTGCTCGGTGTGTTTTGTAACTGTGCAGTTTCAGGTCCCCACTGAGAAATCAAACAGATGCTTTGCCACTGAATTGTTTTGTTAAAAAACAGAAAGATTTACTGGAATGAAGCAAATATCAGACTATGTTACTCTCTTTCCGGCACTAGCAAAGGAGACAATTCAGAGAGCTCAGACAGGCAGGTAGCGAGACAGCAGCCTGTTGCACTGATGCCATCCCATTATTTGGCATCAGTTTGTGGCAATAAAACTGATGCTCTGTCTCAGTTCCGTTTGCACCCTCTCCCCCTTTTCAGATCTACCTTGTTTGCTTTTATGTTCCTCTAGCATTGAATGGTAACCGTCCAAAACTTGTTTTATTTACCATCAAGCCAGTCTGTGATGCATTAAAGTAATTTAGACTTACTGGTTTTAGATTGAAATAGGTCACATATCCCTCCAGACCAAAATGCAACCCCCCCCCCCCATTGCTGGGGCTAGAAGAACTTCCTTGACCTCAAATTAAAGTAAAGATTAAAATGCTTTTAAAGCCTTCTGGTTAATATTTAGATAATGTTGTGTATTAGTTTGCTAACTTCAAACAATTATGAACCAAACCTGTTTTGTTTCGTAACAACTCCGCTACTCATTTTGGTGAGTGCAGTCCTGCTAGTATACAGTACTCCCTACACCAACCTTAACAATGCCAGAACTTAGAAGGATACCAGTGTTAGAAACTAATTTGTCACAAGGTTCCAAGGTGCTTCCGTTTTAAAAAGTAACTTAAATGTAATTTCTCAGAAATAACTAGTGGTAAGTACACTGACAGCAGGTAGTTTAAATAAATTGAAGATTACTTTTGATTAATTCAGAAATTACCAACTTGAATGCTACAAACTGCTGTTGTGTGATACAAAATACAGCTCGACTCTTATCAGTTCAACACCCACAATGGACCATGAGGCTGCTGCTATTCAGATGATACTCCTACATTATACCTTGTAACTATTGAAGTAACAAAAGTTACAAGAATACTGAAAAGGGAATAAAGTTAATCTTTATCAAGTTCCAGTCACAATGCAATGCAGCTATACCTTCACCGCTGAGGGGAAAGGAACTTAATTACAAGCAATTATTTACAGTTATTTCCAAGGTCGGAGTAGTACCACTGCAAGCAACACAGAGGCAGATAAGCTGGTATGAGATCTCACCGAAAGAAAGGCTGGGCCCCCGAATGTTTGATGTTTCGCCAACTCCCAATTCTCCTCCCTCTCTCTGCTCACTCAAACTGGGGGAGCGGGGAGAGAGATTGTTTCCCACTGCTTGTCTCATGGGAATCTGCTCCACTCCTGCTAATAAATTGCCCATTTAGGAAATGTCCACAGTCTTGAAGAAAAAAACTAACATTCTGTTATCCAACTTTTGCCTCCTATCAGGTATCACTGTAAAAAAAAAGAGGAGGGGGCTGCATGGTCTTACATTCACAGTAAAGCAATTGTGTTTGTGAGTGTATATGTTTTCTGGCAGAAATTTGCCAGCTGACGTGCTCTAACATGAACCGTGTGTCTTTCACACAGGCAATTTTCTGTCTGGCACTCAGGAGGTTTTCAAGAGGTGTGGCTTTGCTGGGAACAAAAGGCCTGAATGAGTCACACCCATTTTAATACTCAAGCTGCAGGGCCTGCCCTAAGGAGTGCCGACATTCCTTCTTTCCCCTTCTTTCCCCTCTCAGTTTTTGCTTCTGAGAGGCCTCTGCGCTCTGAAGCTAGGAAAGCATCCTCAAAAACAAGCACCATTGCCCATATGTCCTGTCTAGGACAATGCCAGGGATTTCACCAGGTGTGTGGTCCTCGTTTCTAGTTTTAATATTCCCTGCCAAGCGTGTTGCTTTGGCTCAAAGGATGGCATTTCCAGATCAAAGAGAAGTCCTCCAAGCTCAGCTACAAAGGCAGGTGCGTTAACACCCACATCTTGTGCAACGCTGGCATGCCAATTAAATGATGGCATCACTCCGGCTTTAATTAGACCTCAGGCGTGCTTTCATGTATTGATAAATGGGATTGGGTTTGAAGTCTGAACCAAACGATACAGGAGTGGAATCTGTCCCATCTCTCCAACCTGCGCTTCCAGATTTTTAACATGCATTCTGGAGTGTCACAAAAAGCTGCACACAAATGGTTAGATAGGAGGAAATATAGCTGTAAAACAGGCTCCACCTTGAAATTTAATGTAGACATGGAAGAGGGTGGATTAAAAAAAATAAACCCAAGAGTGGGGTGTTAAGTGACAGCTGTATAAAGCACAGCTTTAACTAGCTTTTTCAGTCTGCGTACAGCTTGCAAAGAACTCCAAGCACAAGATAGAAAATAGACAGGTTGATGGACGAATTAGGGTCCTTGCAGACAGGCAGTTCCTAGTGCTAGAAAACAACACACACTGTAGCTATTCCATTGTTTCCCTTCAGAGGTTTTATGCAGCAAGTGACAAAAAATAAATATTCAGGGAAGAGGAGGCAGGGCATCAAGAAGGTTACAAACAGAAGATGACACCATATCTGCCTCCTCTAAACTTCTGTGACTTCTGAAGGGATGGGTGGATGGGGGACAATTTACACAACAAGAAGCTCCTTCGGATGTATGCTGGAATATACCTGATGTCAAACTTGAAAGTCTACTAAATATAGGCATTAAGGAGTGAAGGAAAAGGAAGCCCATCAGCATGGGGCAAGGGGAAAAGTGTGAAGCTTGAGAAAAGTACAAAAGGGAAAATTGGATTCTGATTTATCCAGAGAGTGGGGAAAATGACCAACTCTGGAAAGATAAAGGAAAGGAAGGAATGAACCACCCCCAAGGAATTAAGCAGGATAGGGAGCTGTGAGTAGAACATCAAAGGTTCATTTGTGAGCACCCAAACAGAGCATGCACTGTAATTTAAATCAAGGGGGGAGGATTAAAAATTTAAAAAGGGTGCATAGAATAAGAGGCATGATGCACAGCCTGGCAGCACCAATTTAAAAACAAATATGTGGAAAAACAAATATGTGGAGGGCATTTGAACTAGAGGATAATTATTACAAATCTTTCGCCTCAGCTGGAAAGAAACCTTGAGTTTCAGAAGAAGACGATAAGGGGGGCAAGATAAAAGTAAAATACTTGGAAGCTCTTTTTTCGAAGAGTTCAGGGGTAAATTCCAAATAAATGTTACCTGGGGAAGAGTTTGAAACTATACACCTCCACAAGTCTTTTACAGACTGCCTCTGAAACTAGCCTTAAGAAACTTGCCAGGCATGGAGATTTGGGGAATCCAATATATAATTTTTTCTGAACTATCCACAGTATTTTGGTGCACAGCCTGAGGAAGATAAATTATCATCTAAAGCCAGCTGTCTACAGCCTGGTCCAGCAAAGGTTTTGCCTGCTCTTGCATTCACAAAATAAGAGAGGATCACAGGGATGAAAATGACTCTTCCTTGAAACTGGGGCAAAATGTTGTTATCATGAAAAACTTGCAGTGCATACATACATCCTTGCTTTCAGTGGTAGAATCTCTGAGCATGCTTAACACATTTATTCCTTGCATTATATTTTCTCCCTAAGATCTGAGTGTGGGAAAATTGGGGCAGAAACCAGCTGTACACTCTGATGATTCGCTATGTGATATGTAACATCAGGGGCCCTCCCATGAGTCAGTGCAGTTTTGGAAGGGGACGGGGCTTCATAAATGGAGGAAAAAACCTGTTATATCTCCAAATGGTCTGGGGTGGGGTTAGGGAGCTCATTATGCATACTTGCATTGTTTATGAGGTTTTGTGTTATTAAGGTTCTTTCTAGACCTGCAGGATAGTTCAGTGGCTTAGCCATGTTGCTGTTGTTTTTGTTGTTGTATTTTTATTTTAATAAAAATTAAAAAATGGGGGGGGGGCACCACTGGCCCTCCATCTCTTCTCCATACTTCCTTAGCAAACACTGAGTAAGCTTGCACATTTTTTCTTTTACTATTATTCTTTTTTCTATTTTTAGAGTGGTTCTCTCTCTCTCTCTCTCTCTCTCTCTTGCATTGCCCCATAGCTGATGCTTGGTGTATGAGTCACAACATTTATTATGCTGACCACCACCATCCCATTTCTAGTTAATACTACTATTGCTACTAAGATTATCACTATATGAAAACTACAAATATGACAACTCCTTAAGTAGCACTTGTTGAAATAAACATATCATTCAGGCTTGCCTGAAGGATGGGGAGGGGTAGTGGTGCAGATGAGAGATAAATCACTCAGTGTTAAGTACATCAACAGGTATGGCTGAGAAGATCTGTGATAACAGCAAGGCAGGCTGTGATAAGATATGCCTGGATGCAGAGTAATCATGATTTCCCGCCAAAAGTATAGGTTGGGAACTGGAGACACCGGGACAAATCTGGCTCCTTCAAAATACCAGCTCTTTTCCTCTACTTTGTATGTCATCTCTAAGACAGGACTGTTGTGTAATCAGAGTGTGCCAACGCATATCATCCTAAAGGTAGCCATATTGAGACATGGTGCCACCACTTGGAAGAACGGGGTGGGGGTGGGGGTGATAAATTGCAATAAAGATACTGTAAACTGAATGAGAGGAGTGACATGCTGTAATTCTCACTTCGCGACAAACATTAAAGATCCAGGAGCCTTGGTCTTTTTTATCTCCCAGATGTCTATCCTACAGGGGAATTTGTACAGTATATTGTCCCCACACAGTGCAAACAATAGAAGCTATAGAAGTGGGCAACTGAAATTGGAAATTGCCCCCCTCCCCAGTAAGTGAAGGCTATTTAGCAGGTGCAGTTTGTGTTTGCAGAAGGTTGAGATTTCCAATGGCTGTTAAAAGGTTCTGAAGTCCCTGCGCTTTTGCATCCATGCTGCTAAGTGAGAGTTGTTAGGTTAGGTGAGATTGAACACGTACTTTCCTGTTTTAGTGTTCCTGTGTTTTCTAAACAGCATGCTGTTGCTCATTTCTGAGTAATGCAATTGATGCAACATGGGGAGATGCTAGTTCCTAGCTTATGTACCGATTGGGAAATTTTCGTTGCCCACCACCTAGTGCAGTGTTGGCGAACCTATGGCACGGGTGCCAAAGGTGGCACTCGGAGCCCTTTCTGTGGGCACCCGGCATTGCTCCTTCATAGCCACCTGTATACAGGTTAAATTACTGTATTGGCACTTTGCAACAAAAATTAGTGGGTTTTGAATTGCAGTTTGGGCACTTGGTCTCTAAAAGGTTTGCCATCTCTGACCTAGTGCATGGTTGTCATCCTCCAAGGCAAATGTTTGCTTTGGAATAGAAAAAGATTTGTATTTATGGAAAAAGAATCGTACTGTATTTATGCTGATCTGGGTGTCTCTCTAAACTTGATTTTCAACATCTAGTTCCTCTTTCCATAATTTGCTGACTAGTCAGAGCAAGGATTCTGCCTATGTACTTGCTTCCCAGATGAATTGCTTTCAAAATGTGATAGGATGCTGAGCGGCAGCCAAGGTTATTTTAACCTTGGTGCTACAGAGTGAAGGAGCACACTTTGATGTCACATCAGAGGGGTATTATCGATTTCTGGCTCTGTTTTAGAAGTCTTCTCCAAAAAGATCAGAAAGTTTCTTCTGCCTGCTGAAGAGAGAAGCCACCTGCTCCTCTATAAGTCCTGGTGGAAATGTAGCACACTTCTCAGATCTTGCTTTCAATGCCTAATCCAAGCTTTGCAATATGCAAGGCTGGCCCTACCGTTTGGCACAGTGAGATGACTGGTTCATGTAAGCAGATGTTTGGGGGAGGGCACAGTGAGAAGCAGATAGAGGGACACTCTTCTCCCTCTCACAAAATACCAGAACTAGGGGATATTCACTCAAATTGAGGGCTTGGAGAGTGAGAACAGACAAAAGAATTTTTTTTTGTCCAGCATATTGTTAGTCTATGGAACTCACTGCCACAGGATGTGGTGATGGCATCTGGCCTGGATGCCTTCAAAAGGGGATTGGACAGATTCCTGGAGGAAACGTCTATCACAGGTTACAAACCATGATGGAGATGTGTAATCTCCAGGCTTAAACCTGGGGTACTTCAAGGGCCAGATGCAGGGGAGTGGTATTAGGGGCCAGATGCGGGGGAGTGATATCTAGTCTTGTGCGCTCCCGGACACATTTGGTGGGGCCACTGTGAGATACAGGAAGCTGGACTAGATGGGCCTTTGGCCTGATCCAGCATGGCTCTTCTTATGTTCTTATGCCCTGGACTGCTAAGTGAGACTGCTGTCCTCGCTTGTATTGAAAATCATCTCCCGCCATCAGTCTTGAAGAAATACTTGGTTGCATATCTATTCACTTTCTGTGTATGGAATTGTGGAAGGGGGTGTGCCATCTTCCAGCTTACATTAGGCAGAATAATATCTTGGACCACCTAGCAAGCTTATTATGCAAGCAATAGAGTAAAGAGTGCAGCATCTATGGATGGCTTGTGGCCTCAGCAGGGTGGAGAGCTTCACCCAACCTAACCCTTAAATCAGACACTGCCTCTCGTAGTATCTGTAAGCAAATCTTCAGTTTTCACTCAGCATCACTGTAAACAGTCCACATATACAGACCAAACCTACTAAAGGGCATTCCTTAAGAACATAAGAAGAGCCATGCTGGATCAGGCCAAAGGTCCATCTAGTCCAGCTTCCTGTATCTCACAGCGGCCCCACCAGATGCGTTTGGGAGCGCATGAGACTAGATATCTGTCTCCTGATACCACTCCCCTGCATCTGGCCCTTGAAGTACCCTGGTTTCTCCATCATGGTTTGTAAACTTAGACATCTTAAGACCCTGCAGCATCTCTGGTTTTAAGAAATTAGCCCGGGGTGTTATTAGCACAGTTAATCTTCGTAACAGGTGTGAAATGGGTTCTTTCTCCCTGCAGGCCTCTGGCCCTTTCTGTGGTACAGCTGTACCTTGAAATCCTTTAGGGCCCAACCCCACAGGATGTTCATGTCACCTGGTGTTCCCCTTCAGCTTGAAAACATCAGTGAGAGACTGATCAAAGCAGGGATTTGCAAAAGAAGGTGGATCGTTCTTTCTCCCTCCCACCCTTTTCCAGTTTGGACTCCTTTCCCCATTCAAAATCTTTCTCCTTCACTAACAACCAAATTGGAGATAGGATGTCTAATCTGATAACTTCTAGCACTACTAGTCAGAAGGCATTGTGCTGCTATTTCCCCCTTTTCCTTTTTAAAGGCTTCTCTGCGGAAAGCAGCCCCTCCTGCAGGCCTTATTTTCTTATTTATTTATTTATTTATTTATTTATTTTCAGATTTGTATACCGCTCCTATTTCCTGAGCGGGAACTCATTCAGATGCTTTGGACTCCCTCCATCCTCAAGACTTTTTTCAAGATAAATGTGTGTTGCATTGTTACAGTCGTGACCGACTCTTCGTGACCCCATGTCCATGGAGTTTTCTTGGCAGGAATACTGGAGTGGTTTGCCAGTTCCTACTCCAGGCGCCTACAGCACCTGGTATTCCCTGGTGGTCTCCCATCCAAGTACTAACCAGGGCTGACCCTGCTTAGCTTCCGAAATCAGGCAAGATCGGATATGCTTAGGACAAGAGCAGCTGGCAAACCCCAGGAAAGTAGGAATGGTATCATCATCACTATACCCCATAAAGTTCCAAGCATGAGACAGAAAGATTGCACAATTAAAGCCTCATCTGAGAGCAACAGTGAAAAGCATTTTCACTGTCCCATACATATTGGCCTTCAAGAAACTACTGGTGATTGAAGTTGAGAGCAGCTGCAGTTTAACAAACCCTAGAGGGTGATGGGTTGTCCTAATGTCCTTTAAATGGCAGCCTAGAAACACCAGCTTTCCAGTGGCATTTTTTCTGTAATTAATCCGTGTCAAAATGTGAAATGTTGAATGAGCGGTGTGAAAATAAAGGGGAATGTAGGAAAAAATGTACAATGTAATTTTAAATTGAGGTTTGAACAAGACCAGTATTCTTCTGTGTATAAGACTGTATTTTCATCTAAAATTGTTAGACTAAAAATGGAGGGTTGTCTTATGCGTGGAAGTAAGCTGGGGAGAGAACAGTATGGTTGCAAAACTGTAACTTTGGGCTAGAAAAGTGAGGATCATCTTATACATGGGAGCATCTTAAAAAGATGGGAAATATGATAACCACTTGCAAGTCATGTTTCCCAATGATAAAAAACCAAAGCAAAGGAGAGAATGTTGCAGTGTGTTAATATGACCAATTGGTGGCATTTACAGATCCAGTAACTTTTTCTACTTAGTGGTTTTTAGTCTCAGAACAACCTGCTGGCCTAAATAATGCTTTACATCATGATGGCAGCTTGCCATGATGGCACCTTGTACTGTGCTTTTTATGCTTTGTATTTTGGATTCTGATTTAAGTGCTTCCCTGCAGATTAAGGAGAGGAAGGTAATTGACACACTAATTCTTATCTCAGTCTGCATTTCCCCACCCCACCACCACTTTTTAAAAAATGGCCATAGGAGCTTACTTTTGCTCCTCTTTAATAAATGAAGTTTTGTAATACAGGTCTGAAAGACAAAACATCTCATAAATTTAGATCCTTGTAATAGTTCTTAAGTCCAGGGTGACCCAAGACAAATTAGGACACCTTTAATAATTTATGTAGCAGAGAATTTTCACCATGTGTAACTCATTGTGTAATGAAGGGAACAGAAAAGTCTCAAATTGAGAGTTTATTTCTTCATCTGTTGCACTTGGTTTTAGGCATGAGGTAAACAAGATGGCAGCACAAGATTGCACATGTGCTTTGGAGGACTTGAGAGAAGCAAACGGTGGTTTTTCAACTCCCAGCACTTTTGTTTGTCCATGTGTATGGGTGTGTGGACCCTTCATCATTGCTGGGGATCTTTTCCTACCACACCCCTCCCTCCATTTAGTTTGTCAGCTATAGATACCAAGACTAGAATCAACAAGCAGAAATTACAAGGAAGCATTCTTTGTCTAACGTTTGGGATGTTTCTAACATACGCTACTCCAGTGGCATGCTTGATGAATAAAGCTAATAACCAGTTTCTATGAATGAATATATACTGTTGTACCAACAGGCTTATTCTGGTGCAAAAATAAAGAAAAATGAAGGAAAGAACAAATGAACAAACAAACTGAGTACATAAGATATTTGTAGATTCCTTTCATTACAAACAAAGATGACAAAGGGAAAAATATTCATGTAGATCAGTAGTACTGTATTCATGGCTCTCAAAACACTGAATAATTTCCTGGACTTCAAATGCATTCAGAAGGCATCCTAAGGGAAATATAATGTTACATAACTACAAAGAACACACAGGAATAATCCATTATGATTTACCTGCTAGTGACATCACAACAGGCCTGTAATCTTTCTCTATTATCATCAACAAATTTTGTGTTACATCCTTATTCTAGAACTGCTATGCTTCCACTCCAGGTTCTATACGTGATTTCTGTTTACTGTGTATCCACCTTTGGAGATTGAGAAATAATTTAATTAGCCTGGCCCATATATGGTATGACAGCATGGGTTGGCAGAAACTAAGTTTCGCTTTACATATTCATATTAATTCTTTCCTCCCTCAAACTTGCCTGTTCCTGCCTGAAGAAACCAATAAAGTGCTGAAATCATGAGGATTTAGAAAGTAAGTCCTCTGAAAACATAATTCTCCCTCACATCTTGGGAAGCTATGAAGCCATCTAGAAGCTGTATTATGCAGTCACTGGCGGTGACCACTTGCAAGTTCCTGTGGATCCTTGAATACTTACTTGTTTTTGAGATTCTTGCTCAGGGCAGTGGACATTTGTCGAATATAGGAGGCCCCTGGTTATTTTCTGAAGGCAGTGTACATACTTGGGGTTATGTAGAAGCGATAATAACACATGGAGTACACAGATTGGGTATTTTAATAATAGCCATCTCTGCCATCAAGGTGAGGCAGTTCTCTTGGGTGGAGGATGCTCAGGGGACAAGGAGTGGCAACAAGTTCTTAGAGAATAGAGCAGTATGTGCACCACAAGGCCATAATTGTCCAGTGCAGTTTGCTGCTCCCTGAGGCAAAGAGCGGGTTGATGTTCTTCCCCATCCCATGTTCACTGGTAGTTGATATGAGACAAAGTCCTCCCATGTATCTGAAGGCACCAGCCTATCTTAAGTGGTGCAGGTCAAGCAGCAACAGTCATAGCCCATTCTTGCAACACCTTGTCGGCCCTTTCTAGCGCCTGATGCCTGAGGTTCTGTGTAATGAGAGGGCCAACTCTGCATGAAGTCTGCTTTGTGCCCTCTTCAATCCTCATTTGGGTAGTAGAGGTTGGGGTATTTAAATTAAACAAATACATAAATGGGGCATCATCACAAGCACTGAAGACTGAAGCAAGATTCCACAGCCAATCCTGTCAACTTCTTTGCCTAGAATGAGGGTCCACCATCTTGCTTTCATATCAGACAACAAAACAGGTTGGTGTTTTTTGCCCAGTAAACAAAACAGTCAAAACATTTATCCTCTTTTTTTCTGTCACAAAGAATCTGAATACACAACACAGTTCCACAGATCTCCTCAGACAGATGATAAATGACTAAGTGGTTGTTTCTAACCATGATAAAGGTTCAGAGTGCAATAAAGTTGAGAAGCAATTTCTCTTTTTACAGGTCTACTCTGTGGTCCTTTCCTTCGTTCACTGGATACTCTTCTTCTCTGGAATTAGCTCTACTTAAAACAAGCTGAGGGAGAAATATATCTCGCCTTACTATCTCTGCAACTATGTTTGCTAGTTCAGACAAGATAATGAGGATCTAAATCCTCTGGTTCAGGTCCAACAACTTTACTAATTTGTCATAAAAGGAATGTGATGATTCTTCAGTTTCTCATGCGAAGACAAGAGTTGGACACTCGCAGGCTTTCCCACAGAATTCTCTCGAGAGCAGTATGAGAGATTAAAAACAAGGTAATGCTTTGGAAACAAGAACCCGAATAGTTCATACCTATGCATATCTACCTGGGAAGGAAATACAATATTTTCTCTAAGTTTAATGAGTTCTATGAGACTTAATCTCAGAAAAGTTTGTATAGGGTTCATTTACCAATGTACCTCCTATTTAACAGTCACATTTATGTTCTGCTACTCTCTTCCATTGAGCTCAATGTGAGATTAGACCTCTCTTGATCATAGCAACAACTCTGTGATGTTGGACAGATACAAAGAGAAAATGACTGTCGCACAGAGTTTTATAGCTCACTGGGAATGTGGAGCCTATACCTGCAAGTTCTGTTCTACTCTACACTCTTCACTGTCCCCTTCTCTCTGTCTACGGCTGCCAGTATTTATACTGGCTGTAGACAGTTCACTTACTTCGGTGCATCACACTGCTGTTACACTCACTAAAAAGGGGGTGCTGGCGGCAGTGAGTAAACAGTGACACCACATTCATTGTAATTCCCTTGCTACACAGCGAGAGGTGACCTGAAGATGAAACCAACCCCAGAGTTTATCTGTACGCATTCCTCCTCTTCTTATTTAATGTTTTATTTCAGTGTCAAACTATAGGTTGTCTTAAGGCCACACCTTTCCATCAAGCAAGAAAAACAGGGCAGAAGACCTAAGAGAAAATGAGTAGAACAACCAGATGTTCATTGCATATGCATAAACCTATTTGGGGCGGGGGGGGGGGAGAACCCGACACTAGCTAAGTACAAAGCATAAGTGATTGCAGCCCTGGGGCAGAAGCATGTTCTCCTACCAAGGCATAACTTGTTTCTTGCCCAGGATTGTTTCACTCAGTTTCCATAATACCTGTAGCTCGTTGCCAGATCATACTGGATGCATGATGGTTGGGTTTTTTTCTTGCACACAAAACACAATTCATGGGGGACATCAAGTCATGAATGCAAACTTAAGTACGGTATATGGAATAATTAACATAATTAATTGCAGGCTTGATTTGGTTGTGTGTTAGAGCATTTTGCTTGCTTTCCCCCCTTTCCTCTATAAATAGACAAGTTTTTAATTTTAATTAAACTATGAAAGCCTATGACCGAGTTCAAACTTTTGGCTTTAGCGTGTAATTAGATGTAGTGTTGAATTGTTTTTCCCACAGTTGATAGTTGTTGTTATAACTTGTTTTTAAGTCACTATTTGCTTCCTAATTTTGCAAAGGTGAAAATAGTTACTTCTGGGTTTCCTAAACTTATCTGAATGCTACAAGCCTGTGACACAACACAAACATGGACCGCCCCCCATCTACTTTAAAACCACCTCAACCCTTGCAAGATAACATGAAGAAGCAGAAGGCCCAGCATGGTCTAATTCCTAAGCAATGTGCTGTCCCTCCTCCACCATTTTATTGGAGCCACAAATATGTCATTATAATAAAGGTAACTAAAACGTTGCAATGGCTTTTTCTGCAAAAGGAGCAGAGTTATCTTCATCAAGTCACCACCTATAACATAGATTTTTGTGACTAGAAAAACAAGTACAGAAATTAGTCTCCCTTTTTTGTCTGGAGTAAATGTGGGGATCTTTTGTGTGCACATCTAGTTTCTCAGTTGTTGGACGGAACTAATAGCCAGAGTTCTGTTCCAAAATATGCTTGCTTTAGGGAAATTGCATAAACCTTTGTGAAAAACTGCCCCTCCTTAATGAGGTGCTGGTTGTGTTCCTGGGCACGTGCCCAGTTGTGTAATCAAGCATGTGCCAAGGCACACAACCAGTACCTTGTTAACGAGCACTAGAGATGGGCACGAATCAGGAAAATGGTGATTCATTTTGATTCATGGTTCGTCAAGGTCAACAAATCACAAAAATTAATTTATGATTTTTTTCTGATGATTTGATTCATATATTCATATTTTAAAAATTTAAAACCCTATAAAATGACCTCCGAGTCACCTAGAGACACTATATTTGCAAGGAGGCTTCCCCTGATAATCTCTACAATCCCAATTTGTATGTGTTCAATTAGTGGTTTTTTTAACTATTTGGGCAATTCATTTTTTAATTTGTGCCCATGTCTAATGAGGAGCATTTTACCTCGAAGAATTGTAATGATTCCCTTACACGAGTGTAAATCAACAATAAAATTCTGACCCATGACAGAATGGCCAAATTAAAGTCATGACATTCAGTTCATAATGACTTTCCCCTATTCTCCAGCTTGTCAGATAATCCTATTGCTTCCCCTGGCCATTCTAACTAAGGGACTGATTGGCAAGGGAAGGAATCAATCTGTGCTTACTACAAACATTAAGGAACAAGAAAGTGATTTTTGCTAAAGTAACCACTAATGGAAAGAGAGAGCAGGGAGAAACCAAGTCTGATGTGGCGGCGGTAGCTTGTTGTGTGGATCTGATAGCGAAAGATGAAGTGATGAGATAGTGTGTTCAGCGAAATCAGGTTGTATTCGGTGGAGCAACGCAGGCATTTGCATGTATAATGAAGCCATCTTTGATTCTGGCGGATAAGACATTTCAAGGTTATATTCTATATTAAATATGATAAGTACGTCAGCAATTCTCATTAAATCTTTACATAACTGTTATCTGCTTCTTAAATTAGCATCTCCTGTGCTTAGCGGGAGAGCTTCTTAGATGAGGTGCCATGTAAACCAACCTACTGTGTTTGAGTTTAGACTCCAGACCTTCAGATGGAACTGAGCTGGAAAAGTTACCTTGTGAGCTCCAAGAACCTCAAAACCATCATGGCAGTTGTGACGTCACCCCTTTCACAGACTGGGTTTTCAAACATCCCACTGCTGTGCCACCAAATTGTGAAGACACCTCCCTTTTACACACTGAATTGTGATGGAAATGGTAATGCTGCCACCTTTTAAAATAGTCGCCTCATGAATTGGGACAGACTCAGATGTATAATATAAAAATAATAAAGTTTATTGAGAAAATAATAAATATAACAATATCTGAGGATGGTATGCGTTGCCTTTAACATATAATAGATTTCATCAACTCTACAAGCCTCCCTGTCTTCAATAACTAGTAAACAGTATAGCCCTCACTGCCTGACAGAACTCTCACAGAGCAGTGCTCTCTCCCAGCACTCACTCTCAAAACTTTCAAGTTAACTTAACTCAACTGCCTCGACTAGGCTCCACCCTTTTTATATCATACAATTCCCCACCCTCCTGCTGGGTGGCTGATGATTTGTATATTCATTACTCCTGCTTCCAGACTTTTGTCACAGCAGTTCTAGTCCATTTTTATTCACTGTGCTCTGAGCTGGAGACAGCTGTATGCTTAACCTCCTCCCAGATTAAGACAGGTTGCAGAAATGTCTTGAGGCCGTAAGGGGCAGCGGGAGGTTGAGCAGGTGTGGTTTGTTGTGATGCCTCAGAGCACCACTGTATCCCCTGCCTCCCATATTTGGATCAGAAACTGGCAACTTGTGGCCCTCCAGAGGTTGCCGGATGGTCAATCTTACTAGAACAGCCTCATTGTTAGCTATTCTAACTAGGGCTCTTGGGAGGTGGATTTCAACATGGGGAGTGGTGCACAAGGGCTGATATGTTTCAGGACTCCAGCTAAGTGTTATGTTTCATCAGGCTTCCCGATAGGGAGAAAAACTTCAGGAGGAGCTGCACTGAGGGAGGAGGAAGTTAGATTATTGTGTACGAGATAGCTTTAAAGCCCAGGCATCCATATCTACACATTCCCAGCTGACAGCAGGCTGAGTACGAAGAAGTCTTTATTTGTACTTTACTACAGCAATAGTAGTGAACCAAAGGGCCAGTAGACTGAGGAAACTAAGAAAGCGTCCATGCACTTGAGGCCATCATGTTGTCTGGAGCAAGGTCCACATCCTAGGCATAAAGTGGTGGATCATGATGCACGAGGTTCACCTCTATCACAATCTATGGGGCTTCTTATTGTGCCGGCCTCAGGAATGGCAGTGCAAATCTGTTGGCTGGCAAGTGAGCCTTTCTCAGGTCTCAGCAGGGTGAGGCCTTGAAAAATTCTCCATGTACCAGGCTGTGGCTGTAGGTAATCTCCACAAGGAGCAAGTCCTGGCAGGGATGGAGTGACCTTTGCATGTGCTAGGCACATTTTGCCATCTCAAACATACACACGTATACTCTATATTGGGATTCTAACCTCATCAGTCCTTTTCTGGATTTGAGGCCTATTTAATCAGATTCCTCCATGGCTGTTGCCACAATCAGCCTTTTGTAGTTGCACCCTCCTACCAAATATTGTCTACTCTGCCCTTCTGGCATCACAAGGATCTGCATTGCGTTCTCCGATTTTGGTCCTGAAGTCTCAGGGGCAGGATGCTAAAAGAATGGGAAATTTTAGGAAATGAAAGTTGACAACCTTATGACTCCATCTTTCACCCAGCTTAAGACAAATGTCTAGCAATTTCAGAATGTATAAGCAAAATGTAGCCAGACAAGGCAAAGCTCTTTGCTATTTCGTCTCCCCCTTACTCTACAATAACTTATAATCCTTTGAACGTTGAACTACTGTACATGGTTCCCAAAACTGCCTTCCAAGGTACAAAGTGTCTCAGAGCAAGAATCAAAGGGACACAGGAAAGGCTGTAACTTGGAAAGTGGTTCAGATGTCCATCTACTACAAAACGGACAGCAATGACTTTATATCACTGTTGAATTAAATGTGGCCCAAGAAACAGCAATCAGCTTTAGGGGGGGGGGAAATACTTATGCTATAGTCCTAAAAACACAGATAAAGTTCCACTGGAATAAGGGGTCATATATCTTCATTTTAAATAGCAAAATAAAATTAAGCACTAATTTAATTAGGGCAATGAGAAAACGGTTTTAAAGTAACTTAAAAGTTTGTTTTCCAGCTCCAGCAACTTTTAGATACTGTTAATATGTAATCTAAATATGCAATTTAAATATGTCATTTAGGGTTGTTTTTTTTTTATTGTTATTTAGAATAGTCAAGTATGAAGCTGTACCTCCCTCTAGAGGTAAAAAAGACTGGTGAGAATTCATATGAGTTTAGTTCTTGGAAATTCAGCGGTGGTGTTTGTTTAAAGACAGATCATCACTTAAGAAAATGATCTACCGCTTGCCATGATCCCCAACGCAGGCCTCCCTCTGTGTGCAAACTCAGTGGCTTCCCAGTGCATCTTGTTTCCAAGGCCTTCATATCAGGACGTAAACATAAAAGTATAATGGCTGGGAGGTAGTTAAGGGTTTGCTTATGCAAACTGGCTGTAATTCCATACAAAAATGAGAATTCCAAGGTACAATTCTACTCTCATTTAAGTACTCTTGTTTGATGGGGAACTTTAGTCTAGAGAGGATCACCATAATTGCGCAAAATATACCAAAAGCTGGAACTAGTTGCTTCCAGTGACACCATCTCTCTCTGTACAGAATTCTAGAGAACTTTAACTGAGGTTGATCCGAATTTAATAATCAAATCGCTGGTCTCCAGAATGAATAGCACTTCCTTTCAAAATGGCCAATCTAGAAGTTAACAATCATGTGATCATTCATCAGAACAAAAATCCCAGTGCCAGCTGAATGACAAGTAGAGACATGCTTAATGGAAAGGCTCAGCACAAGCTCCCAGGGGGATTAAGGTACATAATATCTAATTATTTTTGAAGAATGTAAATGTCAAGGACCATGACAGAAGTTTAAAAAGTACTTGACAAACTTCAGATAGTATACCTTCTTTTCTAAATTAAAATATGTCTTCTTCTTAATGTAATAAGTGTTACCTCCAGGAAATTAATGTGCTTATACTACCCTGTTTCCCCAAAAATAAGACATCCCCTGAAAATAAGACCTACTTACAGTTTTGCCCCACACTGAAATATAAGGCTGTGACGGTTCAAATCTCACTCTTGGCGGTTCCGAATCACAAACTACAGGTGAGCCAGTTTTTAATAAAACTTCAAATGGATTTTTATTGTGTACAGAGTCAGAGTCACTGTAGGTCAGTTCTTGAGTTTCAGGAGATAACTTCGGCATACTAGAAATAACGTTCCCGCCAACATCGGGATCATCATAAATAACATTAACAGGAATACCTCACGAATCGACATCCTCTAGGGATGAGGGAGTAAAGGCGACCCCCGGCCCCAGCACTGGGTACCGCAACATGGGTGTTTGGCCCATTGCGCCACAGGTCTGGCAAACCTCTCTGTCTTCCATCTCTGGAATTGTTTAGAGGACTCTGGCCATCTGAGAGGTTGTACATTCCCTGCCCAGGCAAATTCTTCACCCTTATAGACTTTTAAATATTCTTTATCACATTTCTCTACTCTGCCTTCTGTCTGAGTGCCTAAGCCCTTTGACGGTTGATTCCAACTGTCACTCTCCTTCCCCTTTTCACTTTCTCCCCCCCCCGTCTCCCGCACGCACTCTCTCCACTCGTCTAATGGCTCATCCACTACCCAATATACATCCCGCGTGTCCTCGCGCTTCTTGCCCTCGCGGTCGCCCATGCATTCCTCCTCTAAATCAACTACATGCATTCTTTTCAACTGCATTTCCATATCCTTCTTTTCTTCTTCCTCTTGCTTAGGAATTCCAGACGGCTCACTCCCTTGTTTATTCATAGTGTGTTTCGTCTCCTCACAAAGGCATCCCCCTAAAATAAGGCCTCCCCATAATAAGATAACAATAAATGTGTACCGTATTTTTCTTCATGGAAAAATATGACATCCCCTGAAAATAAGACCTAGCACATCTTTGGGAGCAAAAATTAATATAAGACACTGTCTTATTTTGGGGGAAACACAGTACATAATTATACCAATTTATTTATTATTTATTAATTAATTAATTTTGAATATTTTTACCCTATCTTTCTCCTTAGAAAATGATCCAAGATGGCTTACAATAATGAGGGACAATATATGGCCTGGAACATTTAAGACATATTCAAGTTAAGAACAGGAAATTAAAAGAGGCATTTTAGAATATTAAAAGGTAACATTAAAGCTAGAAAGAGTGTGCAAAAGGAAAAGGAAAATCCATTATGAGGGGTGGAAAGTAAACATGGAAAACACTGGTGTTCTTATGAAATCAGTCAGTGCAATCACGTATGATGGTAATCCCTATAAAGTTACATACTGTAGTAGGAAGTCCCTCATTCATGGAAAGCTTTCCTGAAGTGAAAGGTCTTTACTTGCTTCTGGAAAGACAGCAGATACGGGGCAGTCCTGGCCTCCATCAGGAGGGAGTTCCAATTTGTTGCCAGTGTTAGAGAACCCTAGCATTCCCCGTTACTGTATGTAGTAGACTCAGAGTATGTCTGTGTAGTTTCACAATCATCCAGGTGAGTTTATCTGAAAGTTGAGTCATGGCAACTGGACTTCTTTTTCTTGAGAGATTTGAAACGTTTCACTGCTCATCCAAACGAAGCTGTCTGGATGAAACGTTTGAAATCTCTCAAGCAATAGAAGTCTAGAAGTCAACTTCCAGATTCATCTAGTAGGAGAGGATGCCATCTCCAACTACAGATCTGCGGGGTACCTACAGGAAGACCATCCTTTCTGTTCTTTTACGATTTCCTATTCTGACTTTACCTTTAGATGTGCCTAAAAAAGCTGCTCAGTCCTACAACAAGGGAATGCTAAAGGGACTTCCAAATGTAGTCTCTGCCAGGAAAACCCCCGGATGGTATTTAGAGCAGCAATACTGTACACACCGAATATGAATGAACTACAAATCCCAGGATTTCACGGGACGGACGCTGCTCTAACTCTGCGGGATACCTTTGCGTTCTTTTATGATTTGCTCTTCTGACCTTACCTTTAGGTGTGCAAAGGATAAGACTAAAAAGCTGCTCAGTCCCACAAAAAAGGGAATCCTAAAGGGACCCCTGGTGGCATTTAGAGCAGCAATACTGCACACAACGAATAGGGAGACCAAAGAAAGGGACTCAGGTAGAAGGGTGGGCAATGACCACCGAAAGATCCCATCGCCTCCAGCCCGGGGAGGGCGCCTGCTTAGCCGAGAGGCTCAGTGGGTACAGAAAAGAGCGCGGCTGCCCATCGGTCGGGCTCGGCCGGGGCTCTGCGGAGAACTGCCCCGGGGGGAACGGTTGCGGGGCGGGCGGAGCCTTGAAGAGACGCGCAATTTCGGGAGGCCACGTGGCAGGACCCTTCTCGGGCGCCGTACGACGTCATTTTGCCACGCTCTTCCCGGAAGGAGCGCGCTTGCACCGCGTGGGTGGCAAGCCGGGGGTTGAATGAACGCAGGTAAGACGAAGAAGCCCTTTCGCCCAGCAAGAAGAGCCCACACGCTCTCGTTGAACATGCCGAGCGGCGGCTTTAAATGTAGGGGTTTTTTTTCTTCCCAGTACAAACAACGCGCCGCGTTGGGAGGAAGTTACATTGTTTGGACTACATGCCCCATAATTCCTTGGCCAGTGTCGCCAAAGGCAGGGGAATTCTGGGAGTTACAGTGTGTATGTATGGTGTGTGTGTGTGTTGGTGGGGGGAATCGTACTAATAATCATTGTCTTAGAACTGCTGAGCTGCAAGGAGCCCTATGGATGATTGAGTCCCACCCCTCTCACGGAGACCACGGGTGGGGAATTGAACCCCCAAACTCTGGCTTCCGCAAACCTGAAGCACTGAGCCAGGCAGATGATGATGGTGGTGGTGATACTGTATTGATATTGCCGCTTGCTCCAATTATTCTGTTTTGGCTGTTATAAAATTATTTTGGTGGACTTTGTGGGTGTGTTGGGTTAGAGAACGAGTTGTAGGTTCTGATGAAGCTGTTTGGATGAGCAGCGAAACGTTTCTATCTCTCAAAAAAGAAGTCCAGTAGCCATGACTCAACTTCCAGATAAACTCACCTGAAGACTGAGAATCTTCACAGACGTTCTGCTTTGTAGGTAGTTTCTTGATGTTTTAGTACTGTGGCATGACGTTATTGGTGGTAGTACAGTGTTTTATCTTTTACTTCTGGGTATGAAGGCACTTACTAAAGCATCTTGCTCAGAGAAGCTGCAATGGGTCCCGAGAAATGTATACAGTGTGTGTCTGAATGCAAGCCCTATATACTGAGTAAGTGCATGACAGCAAATGTATTGGTGTGTTTCCGCCAAGTCGGGAAGCTGTACAAAATCTTATCCAAGTCGTAGTTTGGCTAGAGTGGGCATCATGCCTCAGTCAAGTTTTTATAATATATTTGTGAATACGTGGGATGATTTTAGGCAAGGTCATAGTTGTGTTTTGGGATGCAGTAGCCTTAAAATACCATGTTAAATTGAAGTACAGTAATTGTTTTTCCCTCTTACCATACTATGAATCACAAAGAGTAGATTCATTATCATAATGAACCCTGGGATTGCCCATATGGCCAGTTAGAAAAGATTTGCTTGATTGAAAGGTTGTATGTTGTCAATATGGAGTAGGAACTGGCAAGCCACTCCAGTATTCCTGCCAAGAAAACTCCAAGGATGTGGAGTCAAGAAGCGTTGGTCATGACTGTAACAACACAACACACATACATATGTTGTCAATAATAGTTAAGTGTTTTTAAAACATTAATTTTTATAAAATGGATACTTCAATCATTTTGAAACTTAATTATTATGGTAAACTGAAGACAATTTACTTAGCAAGTAGTGATACACTGTCATTAATTTTAAAGGACTGTAATGATTTTCATACTTCCAGTATCATCAGAACTTCAAACAGTGCCCTGAAGAGATCTCTTTAGCGGCCATCCCGGAAGAACAAGATCAGGGTAGTTAAAAATTTACCCAGATTCCAAAAATCCCAAAATTCATTGCTGTTGGATATACTGCCTTGAACCGATGGAAGTTACCATACATGTCCAGTGACATCTGGAGGGATGCATTTTGTTCACTCTTGATCTATATGGAAAATTGTGTTGTGTAGTTTATGTGCAGCTATATGCATGTAACCCAGATGGCATTGTAAATGTAATGTTTCTAGCCAGCTTAATGGTTATTGTGAGAAGTGTAACTTGCGCAGCCTGTATAACTAATTAGAGCATGTCCACAATGCAAAATATATGATATAGCATTGTATTATAATACCTGCATATATGTTTTATAGGAAATAGATTGTATGTGTTGGATATCTTTTTCCTGCAATAATGGATTACAGAGAAGAAATTATGAGTCAGATAGTTCCAGGACAATTTGATGATGCAGAAGCTTCAGACAGGTAATGTTGAAGTGATTGATTTGAATGTTTTTTAAATTATTTAATCTGGCAATGGGCAACTTATAGCCTTTCAAATGTGGTTGGCCTATGGCAGTGTTGGCGAACCTATGGCATGGGTGGCAAAGGTGGCACTCGGAGCCCTTTCTGTGGGCACCCCTTCACAGCCATCTGTATTCAGGTTAAATTGCTGTATTGGCAGTTTGTGAAAAATTAGTGGGTTTTGAATCACAGTTTGGGCACTTGGTCTCTAAAAGCTTCACCATCACTGACCTATGCCCTCGTAGTCAGACTGGATTGTATTTGTAACTTGTCAACAACTCTAAAAGGAGCAGTTCCAGTCTCATTTATGACGTCTTGCTGCAGGATTACGGTATGTCACCCATTTCTCTACAGCACTCCCAGCTGGCACTTTTCATTGCTAGATGAGACTTAAGTAGCTCCTAGAAGGGCCAACTAAGAATGGAGAAGAGAATCCCAATTATTTTTGGTCACTGCCTAGAGATGATAATAATTTTGGAATGAATGTTAAGGAAAGAACTGATGGTATTACATGCTCACTGGTTCCTTATGAGTCCATGAAGATTTTACTAAAACATATGGTTTTAAAACTCAGCGGACATATTACAGACACTCAGGAGAAGAGAGTAACCCTTAAAATACAACCATCACACTTATGGGAGGAAGGCAATGTGGATGAAGTTGATGAGAGTGATGATGATGATGATGAAGAAGAAGATGACTGGGACTGGGATGATGACACCGGAAAGGTGACAAAAAGGAATCTGCTATCTCGGGGGTGCAACTCACAGGTATGTTGTTTAAGGAATGTGTGGATGGAGGGCTTAGTTCTGTGGTGTTACTTTTAAGTGAAGTGTATATCGGCATGGTAATGCCTCCTGCACGGTTGGGAAAGGATGTATCGGAAGTGTTGAAACCAATGTTGACACGAGGCCACCATAGCCAACTGGTGGAGCCCATGCTTTGAATGCCCAAGAACCTCATTAGGTCTCAAGCATCAAAAGAGTGCTGTAGCATCTTGAAAGATAACAGGGTTGTTGTATTATGAGCTCTTCTAGAAGTAGTTCGTGCCCAATACTCTTGAAAACGTACTACGTCGTCATTGGCTGCAGTCATTGGAAATGCTAGATGCTTGCATGGCCTCCTCTTCTTTCTTCATGATAAGGAACAAGACTAAACCATGATTCCATTTCACTTTAGCCAATTCGTTGCTGGTCGTTACATGGAAGCCATGAGTAGTAGTTTAATCAACCAGCTCAGCCATCCAGAGTTTATAATTGTCTTGTTTAGCAACGGAGTTAAGTTTATTAACAATCAATGTTCCTCATTCTCAATGAACAGTCAGCCAGAGTGAAACTGATTCCTGTTCTCCTCCCCCCCCCCTTGGTTGCAAGGAGAGGGCAGAAGAGCATGCATGCCAGACGTATTTGCTTGGACTCCCTTTTGTTCTTGCATGTAGCACTAAATCACTGGCGGGCAACGTGCGGTCCACTGATGGCACATCTCCCCTGGGACCTCTCAGTGCACTGACTTCTTCATTAAAAATCGTTTTCCCCCCAACCTTTTTCAAGTTTACTTCCTGTGTCTGATGAAGCACTCATTTTCTATTTTGAGGGGTGAACATCTACAGCCCTTTCACCCACCACTATACCCAGCTGCTGCAGAATCACTTGTCAAAATCATAGCTGTTACATCCTTGTGTTCTGGAAAGCTTGCAAAACGCTTTGCTTTAAGATCGCACAAGGACCTATGGTAGATGCTCTTGCACTCCTTTGTACGACAAAGCTGCCACAAATTTTGGAACAACTACTTTTGTGTGGTCCCTGTTAAGTTCTGGGAGAGCCCAGCCCTGGAAAATGGCCCACTCCATTCTATGAGGAGCTGTCATTTTGATCACTCCTTCTGATTGAGGGATCTGAATAGATTGCAGGAATTATACACTCCCCCTCCTCTAATGGACATTCCTGTTGCAGCTTAACCTTAGTCAAGGTTTACTTCGGTCCTTGCCTGAATACACTGACAACTGTTTTGTAGAAATTTGAAATCAGGTTCGTGCAAAAGAAGGAATGAGTTGGGCATTGCAAGCATGCATTCTGAATTGTTTGTCCATTTTTATGCACCCAAACTGATGATGTGCACATATAAAATTGTTTCCAATGGATGTTCAAAATATATTATGAATTGTTTTGCTTCAGGCAAATAAGCAGGCTCCCAGTTGCAACACTGCCAAAATGTCTACTCCTACAGATAAGGCCCTGCGAAGATTTGAGCATAAAATCAATCTAGGTAAGAGGGGTGTTTCTCATCTTTTTTCTGTGTAGAATTCTCTAAGGACCAGATTCACACAGTTTTATCTAATACATTCAAATCAGTGACTTCATGTGTGTCAAACTTACTTTGAGAGTACATCAGCAGAACTGTAGAAAGGGGTTTGCAAAAACACAGTTGTCTGTCTTCATCACAAAGACCTGTTTGGGCTCATGAGCAACAAGAGGAGGTTAATATTGATTTTTCTGTCTCTTGGTTTACGCTTCATGGGGCTACCTGGGGCACACAAATGCCTTGCAGGTCATAATTATTCAATAAAATAAGTAAATGAATAAATGTCTCACCCCCTTCCTCAGGCACTCACTCAGAGGGGGAAGCGAGGCAGGGAAGGACATGGTGCTGCTTCTGACGGGGTGCTCATGGGGGAGGCGGGGCACAGAATCTGGATTGCCTGCACAACGCCTGCAGACCCAGTCTGCTCAGAGAGGTCTATGAATACAACCCTGGTCTATTCAAGCTATGTAGATATTTCTCAGGTTCCAGTTTGAAAGCGTTATTAAGATTACATGCATGGGAAAGGGAGGAAGCAGTAAAGGAAGAAAGTGCGAAAGCAGGTCAAAAATTGTGACCGCAGATGAGCTACAGCTTCAGTGTTGACAAGGAAGGAATTGAAATGGTTAAAAATTTTGTATACTTTGGTTCAGTCATCAATCTAAATGGAAATTGCAGCCAAGAAATCCAGAAGACTGGGCTTGGAAGGGTAAAGAATGAAGGAATTGGGAAGGTCATTGTTGGCGACCAAGATCAAAATCATCAGCATTGCTGTACTGTATTCCCAAGTGCTGTATATGGTTGTGAAAGCTGGACGGTGAAGAAAGCTGACAGGGAAAATAATGATTTGTATGATGAGGATGAGTCTACCAGGGTCAGTTCTTGACCTAGTTCGCCACATCGTTATTCAGACTGCACCACCATAGTAGGGCTGAAACTAATTAGGAGTTTCAGGACTGCTACTGTCCACCCCCTTATTCAGGGTTATAACTTCATCTTCCAAACATGGTAATGGTAATTTTATTTTTATGCGAAGGTTGGTTATATTTTTCTGGTTCCATAGAGTTAGTTTTAAATTGGGGGATGAGCATGGGCGATGAAAAACATTTGGGCATTAATTCATTCTTAATTTTTACGCTTGTATTTTCCAGACAAGTTACATTTTGATGATTCTGTCATCAACAGAGTTACAGAGAAGTCCAGACAAAAAGAAGCAGATTCGTAAGTATTACCGATTTACAGTAACAAAGGTTTTAGAACCCTTTGTTGTTGGGTTAGATTTTTAAAGTTTTTTGCTGCACCTTAAACAAAAAAACAGTTTTGATAAAATACTTTCCAAACACTTGAAGTAGAAATGTAGTATTCTCTCACATGAAGAGTGCAATCCAAGGTCCTTCTCTCCTATTTGGACTTAAGCCTCCTGAGGCTTACAAGACTTACTCAAGATACATTGTCTTTCAGACTGCAGGTGTAGCGTGCTAGACCAGTGGTAGGGAGCCTTGGTCCTTTTGGATGTCTTGGACAACATCTCACACAATTCTATACCACTGGGTGACCAAAACAGATGGAGGTTGGAGGCTAGATGTCTGTGGGACAAAGATTTCACACCCCTGAGTTAAACAATTAATTTAAAATATGCCTCTTATTACCAAGGAACTCTCCTTTGTTGCTATTAAGTTGCCACAGTTTTGTGACATTTCAGATTTCTGTCTCTGTCTGAGATGATCTGCAGAGCAAAAGCACAGATAAACAAAACACTCCTTGGTGAAATGCGTCCTGTGTGATTAGCAGGCCTTTCTCCCAGGCAAGTGTACAATCATTCTTAGGGTGAAGTAATGTTTCATTTCATTCATGCATCACTTTGTACATTTTGTTGACAGCAGTTCTTCTAGACCGATTTTTACTTTTGCCATCAGAAGCCCATCTCTATGACTCCTTATCTTCTCCAGTTAGGTGAATGGTGACTAGGAGATGACCCACTCCACGTGGAATGGCCTTCTGAATGAGGCTCCCCAGTCCCCTGGCATCAATGGTGCAGTCTTTTGAGCCAGAATCTTCCACTCTGTAACCCCATTAGTTTTAATTAAGCATTGCTTGTTAATCCTGGTTTTATTATGTGCTGATGTTATTTCCATACTTTTGGGAAAAGCTTGTCACCAGGACTTAAGTTTGGAAAACATCTGATAATGATGGGCACTTGCTGTGGTTCAGTGTAGTTTGGAGGATCAGGCCCACAGGTGTTGCCTACATGCTGCGCTCTGCCTGCTCCCATGCCCCCCCCCCTCAGGAGCAGTGCTGTTTGCTTCCCTGCATTCCTTCCTCCTTTCAGTGGGTGTGTGCAGGAGGAGGT
Source organism: Phrynocephalus versicolor (assembly GCA_023846285.1). Taxonomy (NCBI): domain Eukaryota; kingdom Metazoa; phylum Chordata; class Lepidosauria; order Squamata; family Agamidae; genus Phrynocephalus; species Phrynocephalus versicolor. The sequence continues at coordinate 72,547,299 of JAHTLZ010000204.1, forward strand.
GGAGGCATGGAGTCGGGGGGTGCCTGTGCAACGCCTGTGAGATGGATCCTCTGAACTGCACCGAACCACAATAAGTGCCCATCTCTACTTTGATCATTAAATTATTTCCAGTGTTGTTTTGAAATAACAGTTCATTTTAGTTACTCCAAGCAAGGTAGAGGCAAGCTTCTCCATAGATAATAGTGATATTGTGTGTGTGTGTGTGTGTGTGTGTGTGTGTGTGTGTGTGTGTGTGTGTCTGTCTGTCTGTCTGTCTGTCTCTGTGTCTGTGTCTGTGATCTTGGTAACCACTAGAAATGTTGAGGGTGTCTGTTGAATTGAAATTCTGAGATCAATGACATTATTCACGAGGGAATGTTCAGTTCTTTTGTTTGTGTTTTCTGGTCAAAATGCCAATGGAGACTTGTTGCTGTTATCTATTATCTATAATTTTTATTTCATGTCCATTCAAATCCGTTTGACACATAATGGATCGTATGTGTTAACTGACTCATTTTATTTCTACTAGGTACCGAGTAAAAGATAAATCAGACAGAGCAACAGTAGAACAAGTGAGTGTTATGCAATAGCATTAAAGACATGTCAAAATGGCAGATGGAAAAAGTTGTCAGAATTGTTGGAATACACAACAAAACCCATTCTATGAGTGCTACCTAACAGACCTATGGGTACCAAAAAGTGTCTGAACGGAAGTGCTCTAGCTCAGGCATGTCCAAACACTGGCCGTCCAGATGTTTTGGACCACAACTCCCATAGTCCTTTGCTATTTGAAATATAAGCTTGGAATTCTGGGAGTTGTGGTCCAAAACATCTGGAGGGCCGAAGTTTGGACGTGCCTGCTCTAACTTCTTGTTAAAAAAGGAAGGTGCCCTGGGGCTTCCTGGGAAATCTTCTTTTTCTAACAGGAAGCAAGGTGAAGTTAGGCAGTAGAAGAGTACCGGTTTTGGTTTTTAACAGCACATTCCATTGCACTTGGATGTCTGAAGTCATTTTTCCTCCTCCAAAATTCTGGAGTAATTTGTTGGCATGTGTTTAATCTTTTTTGAGGTTCTGGATCCAAGAACTCGAATGATCCTGTTCAAGATGCTAACCAGAGGTGTAATATCAGAGATCAATGGCTGCATCAGCACTGGGAAGGAGGTCGGTACATATCATTGGTTAAATTAATATGCTTAAATCTATTACATTAACTTAAAACAAAGAGGCTTTGAAAATAGTTACATTAAAAAAATCCAAATTGCTCTTAACACACGTTCATATGCAAATATTCAGACAGAAGAAACATTCTCTGTTTTCCCTCCCAGACAGAGAATGGGAGAGTTTGTATTCAACAGTCGTTTAGCATTACATGGATGAACCGCAACAAACTTCTTGCCCACACATGCACTTCTTGTCCAGCATGGCATTCAAGAGATTATAAGCATCCGTTTTAGATTAAACATAGTCTGGTATGACATCCAAAACATAAACCACTTTTACCTTAACTGTGATTATTTAGGAAAACGTCTTCAAACACCACGATGCAAAGTTAGCTTCTCTTAACAAATCATAGTTTAGCTTAACCATCGTTTGTAGTGCTCAAATGACTTGAGAAATTGGGGTTAGTTTTTAAAATAGTCCCAGTTTTTGATGTGTTCTTCAAAGGATGATGGAAGAGTGTAAAGGTAAGGAGTGCTGCACCATAAAAGCGATTTAGTGTTAACATGCAACCCAGGTCATGGTTCCTTTTAAAAGAATATGCTGTATAATTCACACTTATTTCCAAAAGAAATCATATATAGTTTAGTGCAGTACTGTTCTTTTATAGTTTGAGATTTATGGAATCTGTCTAGGGAAGTCCATGTGGTTAATAACTGGTGGCTGTTTCATAACATTAATTTTTTTTCAGAGGAGAACGGTCATCTTAAATGTTGCCAGGCACACTAATTCTTTTAGAAGGAGGGTTTTTCTCTCCTGCAAGGCTATCATGCGGCCTGCAAAATTCAATGGATGCTGCTTATGAGCTCCATGGGGTTCACTTGGGATGTAGATCGGTGCCAGGACCTCTTTCAACCCTCAGTTCATGGTTCAAAGGTTTGGGAACTTAAAATGCAAATAAAAATGTGGCTGTTTGTAGTCCAGAGGGATAGAACTACAGAATTGTTTAAGGCGGGAATCCCCTCTCAACTCCCTCCTCCCAAGATAATTATTTGCCACCCATCGTATATCTTGGTTTGCCTCATGCTTGGTAACAAGCTTTTTTTATTCCAGATGAGGCAGGCAGCAGCACCAGAAAGTTTATCAATTTGCCTTGGGTAGATCATAATTTGTAGAAGATGTAGGTATCTGGACCAGAAGTCCTCTGATTGTCACCTGAATGTCAACATAATTGCTTTTAGAAACACAGTTCTAATCTTTATGTAACATTTAATGTGCATGTATCATGACATCTTCTTTTACTCGTTCTCAATGTTAGGCTAATGTATATCATGCCAGCACATCAAATGGAATGAACAGAGCAATCAAGATTTATAAGACGTCTATTCTGATGTTTAAAGATCGGGATAAATATGTGAGTGGAGAATTCAGGTGAGCCTGATTAATTTTTTTGACCCTCTAGCAATACCCTTCTTCACTATTAGTTGAAGAGATTTCCATGCTGAGTTATTAAAAGTTTCCCCCCTCCTATTATGGTTCTCAAGGTTTCGCCATGGATACTGTAAAGGAAACCCAAGAAAAATGGTGAAGACGTGGGCAGAAAAAGAAATGAGGAATTTAATAAGGTGATTTCTTTATGTTTCATCTCAGCCCAAGCTTTGTGCCCAAACTGTTTGGTTTTTCTTGTGAATATGAACTGGTGAGAAGACTGTCATTTCTTTTACTATGCTTACTCTTCAATGCTGTTGCACTAAAGAAGGTCACAGGCTGCTACTTCCACAGCAGTATCTCACATTCTGTTCATTCAGAAAGGGTGAGGAAGGTTATATCTGTGTACAAAGAAATACTGTATAAATGGTACACTCATTGCTCTTGATAATATATATATATTTTTGGGGGGTGCTTTATATTTTTGGTAGGTTGCATGCAGCACAAATCCCATGTCCAGAACCTATTATGCTGAGAAGTCATGTTCTTGTTATGGGCTTTATTGGCAAAAATGACATGTAAGTATTATTAACTTTGAGTGAACATGCTTTGTTTCATTTTAATAGTTTCATGGACTTATATACCCCTTCTCAGAAATTGTTATTCCAAAGCAAGTAGGTGTAGCATCCGTTAGTTTTCAAATCTTATGATTTCCTGAGTGGCTTAATAGTTGTTGAAAGGAGTCCTTCCTTAGTTCTTACCTAGTTGTACAGTAGGACTGCTGTATTCGCAGGGGATCGGTTCCGATACCCCCTGGTGGGTAACAAAATCTGTGGATAAGAGCAAACACTTTCATCCAAGGGTAATGGTGGTGACAGGGGTGGTGGAGTGAATGCTTTCACTCCAACAGCCCCCAAACGCTGGGTAGTGCCGCAGTGGTGGCACCGGAAGGTTTTCTTTTTCCTTTCTCCTCGACGCTGCCGCCGCCAGCAAACCACCCTCTTTGCCGCCGGGCTCAGAGGAGGGAAAAAACTTCCTCGCTGCTGGGTTTGGTGACCAGTCTGTAGCGGCGGTGGCGGTGGCGGTGAAGAGGAAAAAGAAAAAAACACTGGCGCCACTCCATCCAGGCACCCTCTGGAGGGGTGCGGTTGGAACTTAAGAGGACCTGCCTGGCCAACCGGCCTTTGAACTTCTTGCTCAGGTCCCGGGTGGAAGACCGGAAGTTTGAGCTTGAGCGAAAAGTTCAAAACTCCCGGTCCTCTGTCCGGGACCCTAATGGAAAGTTCAAAGGCCAGGTGGCCAGGTGGCTCCTCTTAAATCCTCACTCCACCCCTCTGGAGGGTGGCTGGCGTGTGGCGGCAGCAGCAAGGAGGGAAAGGGGGGAGAAAAAGAAAATTGCCACACAAGCCGCCCTCCAGAGGGTGGGGTGGGGACTGGTTAGGCCAGGCATGTCCAAACGTCGGCCCTCCTGATGTTTTGGACCACAACTCCCAGAATTCCAAGCCTGTATTTTCAATTGCAAAGGAACAGCGTTTTCAAGAGAAAAGGAAAAGCTGTCATCTGCCAGCAAGTATTCAAAACAGAGAGAGTGGTGGTACGAAGAGACAGAGACAAATTTGCTATTGGAATTCTTTGTTGAATTCTATGGGCAAGAAGAACACGGGGAAGATTTATCCTGGATGGCTGCTCTTCTTTTTCCACAATTTGGGGCTGGAAAATGGGGGTCATCTTATACTTCAGGGCGTTTTAGAGACATAAAAATATGGTAAGTTTGATCAATGAGGCAAGTAGAAGCAGAGTGATTATGATACCGCAAGAGAATGTGCCAATGTTTTATTTGATGTTAATTATCTTTTTTCTTTTCTCCCCTCCACCCCTTCTTTTTTGGGGATCCAAGGCCTGCTCCTCTGCTGAAAAATGCCCAGTTATCTGAGTCAAAAGCCCGGGAATCATATCTACAGGTCATCCAATACATGAGAAGAATGTACCAGGATGCGAAGCTTGTTCATGCTGATCTCAGTGAATTTAACATATTGTACGTTTTCATTCATATTGATTATTAGCTTGCCTTGAATGTTGCAAATTGGCCCTCTGGGTAGGACACCTAGTTTCATACATTAGGAATTTGAGAAACTGTTCCTCCCACTATTTCCTGAAATCTTACCTGTAGGAGCAGTTTCCAAAAGTCACAAAGAATTGACTTTTCCTACAAAATGAATAAGCTGCTACTCTCCTTCTCTTAAAATAGTTTTTGCTTCACTTGTCAGTGTCAAAATAAAAATATGCAGGATAAGACTTAGACCTTTGAGCAAAGTCTAAGTCACAAGGTTGCCATTAAAGGCCATGTGTGTGACCCACAGTATGTCAATTCAGGAGTGGAGGAGTGAGGCCTGAGTTTGGTATGAGGGGCGATTCCACTGTGGCTCCTTTAGGCTGGAGAGCTACTAACATTGAGGGTGTGTGACTGAATGTAATCCTGACATTGTTCATTTTGCAGTGGAATGGGAGCTATTCTCTTGCCCTAACTTTGTTTCGCTCCTCCCCCATCAGGGAAGCAGCTGCTGTAAAGAAACATGGGTAGATGCTCTAGAGTGGAGTCATCTAAATCCTTGGAAGGGTTGACTGTTTTACAAAGTGACTGGATTTCCATAAGTTAAAACCGGGATCTTTGCAGGTCACATTCTTCATTGATTGATTTCAAAGTCATCTGCTTCCATGGGAGATACCCTTTTGTACGACCTCCCCTCTCTCACTTGTAGAACAGAATTGTGGCTGTGTATCTTGGTGCATCATTTAGCTGAAGGGCTGATTGCATTTTTATTCTGCCTTCTAAGATAAACTATCTGTGATTTCCAAGAATAGCCTAAGACCCTCTTCTGCAACATTTTCCTCAAGTAGCAGGATGCTGTTTACAAACCATCAAAGCCCTCTTGGTTTAAAGCAGTCCAGCTATTATAGCATTGACGAAACAGTGTTGCCTTTTTTCTTTCTCCAGGTATCACAGTGGACAGGTGTATATCATAGACGTGTCCCAGTCTGTAGAGCATGATCACCCACATGCTTTAGAATTCCTAAGGAAAGACTGTGCCAATATCAATGGTAAGTTAGGGGAAGAGCAATGATAGGACCACTTTTTGTGGTGGAATCACCCCTCTAGATAAGTATCACCTCAAGGCAGTAAGCCTGGGTAAATTTATGGAGCTGTAGCTTAATAAATGCCATTATGTTGATATGTTAAAATATATTTGTAAATTGGAATCTCCTCTATTTTCATTTTGAGTATTTATAAGCTGCCTGACGAGTTTAGAAAACCTGAAAAGACAGGGTAGAGGAACAGGAGGCGGGGATGATTGCAATGGTGATACTTCTTGCTTGAAGGAAACTTGTACGGGGAACTTAAGGCTACAGGACCATTTAATGCCTCTGCTTATACTACACAATAGGGATTGTTAACATCAAATGAGTTTGATTGCTTTAAAACCAGCCTTTCTTTTATCTGTGATGTACTTAGGAAATAAAGCTAGTGATCCAAAATAATTTGAAATTACAGAATTCTAAGAGACCTGAATGACTTCGAAAAAGACTTTTACAGTACTTCTGTTCTGTTTGGAGATTGTTTAAACAAGGGCCACCTAAGAGTAGTATTGGTAACTGTTACACCAGGCATGTCTAAACTTCAGCCCTCCTGATGTTTTGGACCACAATTCCCAGAATTCTAAGCTTAGATTGCCAATGACAAAGGACTGTGGGAGTTGCAGTCCAAAACATCTGGAGGGCCAAAGTTTAGACATGCCTGTGTTATACAATTGGGAAAAAAAGAGTCTGCAAGTCATCAAGTAATTACTCAAGTCAGAAGTCACACTGTATACTTCTTGTCACTAGGATTTGTCATCGTATCTTACTGTCATCTCTGTCTGTCCTTTTTGGTAGATTTTTTCCGGAAATACAGTGTTGCTGTGATGACCGTGAGAGAGCTCTTTGAGTTTGTCACAGACCCATCTATTACAAGTGAGAACATTGATGCCTATCTTAAAAAGGTAAGACTTAAGATACCGCATGATTTCTGGCCAAGTGTAAGTACTGATGCTGTGGGTCTAAATCACTCCCAGTCCTCTTGTTATCTGAAAACAAAAATGTGTATTATGTCTAAAACAAGACGGATCTTACAAGATGTTGTAAACGCACAAGTATTATTTATTGATATGAAGGGTGTATGGAAGTGATTTGGTTCCTTTCCATTTTGCCATAAGTCTTTTTCATACATTATTTGTGAGTAATGCAGTTCCATGGTTAAGCAAGAGCGAAGGTTAAGAGGAGCCCTCCTCCTGATGTTGTTATACCTATGTTAAATCCACAAACTGATATATAGGTGTGGAGTGTCATTGTATACAAACTAACCCCTGTGGACAGTTATTTATTTATTTATTTATTTATTATACTTTTATGTCAGCCACCTGGCAGCAAGGGCATCACTCTGGGTGGTTTACAACACATGTTGGCAACAAACAACATAACCAGCAAAAATAACGTGCAGTTGCTTCCACCTAGAGCAGTGGTTCTCAATCTGTGGGTCCCCAGATGTTCCTGGATTGCAACTCCCAGAAATCCCTTCCAGCACAGAAAGTGGTGGAGGCTTCTGGGAGTTGCAGTCCAGGAACATCTGGGGACCCCACAGGTTTAGAACCACTGACCTAGAGGGCTCATGTGATTGGGATGCCTGGGTGGTGTCCCTACATACCAGTATCTCTTCTTCTGTAGGATTTGTTTTACATGCAACCATATTAATGCAAGGCAGTCCCCAAACTACCTCCTGGATCTACTGATGTCTGTGGTACAGTGTGGGCCAGCCAATCCTGTACCTGCTATTCCTACCACCATCATTTCCCAAGTGCCCTTGCTGCTTGCAACCAGTTCTAGTTTGCCGTATGGATCCTGGACATTGTGGAACTTGGGCAGCTCCATGAGAGGCTGGCATACACAAGGCTGCTTCCATGTCTGATCATGGTGGCCTCTCAGTCATTTGTGAAGAATGACTGTTTCACTAAAAAGAAGCAGTAGCTGAAAAAGTATGGGGAAATATAGATTGTTCTTTAGGAACACTCTGTTACCATTGCTGACTCTTACACCTGGTCTTCTATTCTTCAGGCCATGGAAATAGCAGCTGGGAGAACAGAAGATGAACGATCAAATCAGGATAATGTAGATGAAGAGGCAAGTCAGTAGACTGATTTCTCTTTCTCTTGAGTTCATCAAATGTATAACGAAGTCCTTTGCTACTTGGACAACAACCTGTAGCAATTTCATGGTCCAATATTTTATATTGCCTAAATGCCAGTAGTTGGGTTGTTCTGGGTCTTCATATAATTGCTGTTCATTTAATCCCAGGTACTCACTAACATGGACCACATGATATATGGGGAAGGCAATTAGAGAGAAAGCTAGCTTTAAAAATATGTCATAATCATATCAGTTGGTACTGGTTGCATTCTGATACGTTTGTCCAGACAGGTGCTCATGTGAGGAATAAACTAGACAGAATATAAATGATCTGTTATCGATCTTGTCCTCGTGTCTGATAATGTTGTGGGGAACAGTACTTAGAACTTTAATATTGTGGAACTGATTAAACGCCTAAGATTATTTTTGCCTTATTAGGTGTTCAAAAAAGCATATATCCCTCGAACTCTGACTGAAGTGAAGAACTATGAGAGAGATGTGGACATAATGATGAAGCTGAAGGAAGAAGACACAGCCTTAAATGTGCAGCAAGATAATGCAAGTATCCTTGGACTTTGTGAATGCGCAAAATATTCTATTCATTTGCAATTAATAATGTAGTCAGAAAGGGAGTATTGAAGAAATCTTCAACAATTCCCCCTGCCCCTCCATCCCTTTTTATGCTTCTTCAGGACAAAACCCACCCCGTTTCTAGGAGGTTTAGGGGGACAGGAAGAGGGAGAAGTAATTGCAAAAAAAAGTATCTCCCTCCAGTAGGAGCTTAACATTGCCAAGTGGGATTGTACTTTGGTTCCAACTCACAAATCACGGTGACGGTAACGAGATAATAGAGTGGAACTTCTTACTTGTGTTCTCTTAAAGTACTGCAACTAAAATCTGAATTTGGCAAAAGTTCAGCACTTGGAGATCATTGCAGTAAAAGGATTCACATAATTACATAAGAACATAAGAAGAGCCTTGCTGGATCAGGAGAAGGGCCCATTTAGACAAGCTTCCTGTATTTCACAATGCAACCCCACCCACCCACCCCGATGCCTCTGGGAGCACATGAACTAGATCCCTGTCTCCTGATACCACACCCCTGCATCTGATGTTTTGAGGTACCCTCCATCTAAGCCTGGAGAGAACACATATCTCCATCATGGCTTGAAATCTGGCCAGTCCCCTTTTAAAGGCATCTAGGCCAGATGCCATCACCACATCCTGCAGGAAGGAGTTCCACAGAAACTAACAACAGAATAGTAAAAAAAAAATATGCTTTCTTTTCTCTGTTCTCACTCTCCCAATCTTCTTTTACTCGTTTTCTTGGTGCAGTGGTGGAACCAATATAATGTAGTAGGCAGAATGTTAGACATAGCCTGGGGAAAAATGAGTTAAAATTATTTTGCAGCTTGTCCATGAGGATTACTAGCGTAATGTACATTGTTAGCTACAATTTAACTATGATTTATTTTTGGTTTTTTGTTGTTTTGTTTTTCAAACAGATTCTGTACCAGACTGTGACAGGATTAAAGAAAGACTTGTCTGGTGTTCAGCAGGTATGATCATGATGTCTTCAGGGCTGTTTTCCACAATGGTAGCCCGGTAGGTTCCTGGGTAAGAATACAAAAACAGCAAAAAGCCTAAGGACCTCAAAATTCATGTTTTGAAAAAGGGATTGCATAGGTGCGTTCCTTTAAGTGTCCAGAAAAGACAATTTCTTTTTTTCTGGAAAATCCTTTTCTTGTCAGGTGGAGGGGGAAAAGCATCTGATGGGGCCAGAGGCCCCTAACAGCAGACTTCCAAGGGGTCACATGGATTTCCAGAATCCCACTTTGTCCACTGCTGCAGGCAAACATATAACATCTGCTAGATCAGGCATGCCCAAAGTCAGGCCCGGGGGCCAAATGCGGCCCATTTTCAAATTTCAAACAGCCCGCAGCTTCTTCTCCCCACTGGCTCAGCCTGTCATGCATCTGTGACGTCACCCCTTTCACAGACTGGGTTTTCAAAGGCACAACTGAGTTTATTTCGACATCCCACTGCTGTGCCACTAAATTGTGACAACACCTCCCTTTTACACACTGAATTCTGTGATGGAAATGGTACTGCTGCCACCTTTTATTCACTTAATAATGCTGCCACCTTTTAAACTCGTCGCCTCATGAATTGGGACAGACTCAGATGAATAATATAAAAATAATAAAGTTTTTTGAGAAGATAATAAATATAACAATATCTGAGGATGGCATGTGTTGCCTTTAACATATACTGTAATAGATTTAATCAGCTCTACAAGCCTCTCTGTCTTCAATAACTAGTAAACAGTATAGCCCTCAGTGCCTGACAGAACTCTCACAGAGCAGTGCTCTCTCCCAGCACTGACTCTCAAAACCTTCAAGTTAACTTAACTCAACTGCCTCAACTGACTAGGCTCCACCCTTTTTATATCATACCATTCCCCGCCCTCCTGCTGGGATTGGCTGATGATTTGTATATTCATTACTCCTATTTCCAGGGTTTTGTCACAGCATCCCCCGCAGCTGGCCCCTCCCCATAGCGGATGGAGGCACCAGCTTGCAGTTTTACAGTTTGCCTGCCCTCCCTGCCTCTTGTCTATCCCCCCAGCCACCTGCCCAGCCTACCTGCCCCCTGGCTCCTCTGCTGCAGCGTCCTCTCTGCCTCCTTACATGTTATAGAGACGTGTCCAAAGTCCGGCCCGGGGACCAAATGCAGCTGAATGGTCGCCCCCAACACACACACACTTTCACTTTGCCAAATCTGGCCCTCCTTGCAAAACGTTTGGACACCCCTGGGCTAGATTCAAGGAGCTGTGGGGTTCCCCAGGCCTGGAAGACTTGCCATTCTGAAGGGGGGGGTCATGAACTGCAATTGCCACAAGCCCCCACCTAGCATAGCTAAAGGTAAGAAATGATTAATCTTGTAGCTCATCATAAGGCAGGCCACGTGTTCCCCTTTTCCACCCTGAGAGCGCAGAAATTGTAGGGAGGTAGCTGGGTACAGAGTTGGGCTCCCTTCCTCTCAGCCACTGATAATTTGAACTCCAGATGTGGAGCCACATGTTTTCATGGTCTGCCCTAGGTGCCAGCTCTCCTTGAAACCGAGTCTAAATCAGATTCTGATGGTGACAATGATGGTGACACTTCCGACGACTCCGAATGTGACAGCAAAGACCAGGAGGCATGGGTCCATCCTAAAGATCGACCTACTGAACCAGGTGTTGATAAAAAGGTTAGTTTTCCTCAGCTGGTGGATTACCTGCTTTGTAGTCCCCGGTATCTCCAAGAAGGACTGGAAGAGATCTTCCTTTGAAACCTTGCTCAGCCATTACTGGTCAGTATAGGGTTAAATGGTCTTATAGTTTGACTCTTTACATAAAAACTTCCTGTGTTCCGTCATTCCTTATAATAATGTTGTTTAACAGTATGTGGCACTGGCAAATTGTTTAAAGAGCTCTCTCCTTTTTATATTATCTCGGTGATCAAAACAGATTAGCTCAATGGCAGAACCAAGGCTATTTCAAGTTGGCTTAAACTGGAATTGGTTTTATCAGATCATAATCAAAATTAGACTTGACCAAGTAAATCACTGATGGGTGAGATTCATTTTACTGGCACAGGAGGTGGATTTTAATAAACAATGGCATTTTGAGACTAACAGTGGCAGAATATTTTTGTGTACACCCTACCTGAATTCTTGTGCCTCTTGATCTCTGCCTTACAAATGAGGAGCTAAGATTGGCAGACAGTGGCTTCACTAAGGATAACCTTATGGATAAACTGAGACTGTAATCTGAACTAAAGGAGCCCTGTGGCGCAGTGGTTAAATGCCTGTACTGCAGCTAAAACTGTGCTCACAACCTGGGGTTCAATCCCAGGTAGCCAGCTCATGGTTGACTCAGCCTTCCATCCTTCTGAGGTTGGTAAAATGAGTACCCAGCTTGCTGGGGGGAGGGGGGCAAGGTGTAGCCTGTATACTGTAATTAAACTGTAAACTGCCCAGAGACTACTTGAAGTGGTATGGGGTGGTATATAAGTAGAACGTTCACTTTGCTTTTGCTTTAAGAAAAACGTTATAACCAACTACCTGCAATAAGCATATGTGGTGGACATGGAAGAATTAGAAAGGTCCTAAGGCATGAGCAGGGGGTCAAAATATTTATTTATTTATATATTTATATACCACACCATCTAGCAACAAGGCCACTCTGGGTGGTGTACAAATAATTCAACAAACAAAGAAAACAGTATACAGTGTAAAAACACAACTAATAAGAAAACTGAATCCACAATATCATCATAAAAATCACTCAAAACAGAGAAATAATTAAAACAGAAAAGGCGGATTGAAGGACAGCGAATCAAAAAGGATGAATTAATAGCCAGGGTAAGCCTTTCTATACAGCTGCTTCTTGGGATGTTTTTTAAAGATTGACAGCGTAGGGGCCAGACAAATCTCAGCAGGGAGCTGATTCCATAAGCGGGGTAGGGAGTCGGGGGTTAGGGAGAAAGCCCGGTTCCTTGTTACTGATTTCAGGTGTTCTTTTGGGGTGGGCTCCCTCAAGTGACCTGCTTGAGAAGATGTTTTGGGCGATATTCTGTGGTAGAAGCCATTCTGACAGATAGCAAGGTCCCAAACCTTTTAGGGCTTTTTATGTCCGCATTAGAACCTTGAAGTCAATGCGGTAATGGATCGGCAGCCAGTGCGGTGCAGCCAGCGTAGGGGTGATATGATGGCCTTCGCATTAACTTCAGGTGCAGCCCCACTTAGAGTGCACTACAGTAGTCTAATCTCGAAACGACGAGTGCAGGTACCAATGTAGTGAGAGCGCCAGGGTCTAGGAAGGCATGCAGCTCAGCAATCCGGCAGACATGGTAGTGTGCGGAACGAACCACTGACACCACCTGGGCTTCCATGGTGAGCTCCGGGTCCAATATTACATCCAGACTGCGTGCCTCATCCTGCACAGGAAGCGTTGCTTCCCCCAAACTGAGGGAGTTTCCCAGGCTGCCAACACCCAGTGCCCCCACCCAAAGGACTTCTGTCTTGCCCGGGTTCAACCTCAGTCTATTTGTCCTCGTCCATTCCAGCACAGCATCCAGGGACAAAATGGCATCCAGTGCAGATGAAAAAAGGAGATATACTGTAGAGTTGGGTGTCATCAGCATACTGATGACACGAAACCCCATACCTCCTGATGCCTTCCCGCAGAGGACTCATATAGATGTTAAAGAGCATGAGAGAGATGTCTGACAGTTGAGGGGCCAAGGGGTGCAAGTCATCTCTCCAGCTATACTCTCTGGGGACGGTGCTCCAAGAAGGAATGGAACCACTGCAAAGCGGCGCCTCCATCCCCAACCTGGAGAGCCTCCCCAGGAGGATACCGTGGTCAATGGTATCAAAGGCCGCTGAGAGGTCGAGGATGGCCAACAAGGATGATTTGCCCCTGTCGGCCTCCCTCAACAGGTCGTCATGCAGGGCGACCACTGCTGATTCCGTACCATGGCGCAGCCTGAACTCTGACTGGAATGGATCAAGGGCATCAGTTTCATCCAAAAGTCCCTGAAGCTGGTCTGCCACCAACCACCCTTTCAACTACCTTGCTAATAAATGGGACACTTGTGAAGACTGTCAACTTTTTCCCCTTTTGAATAAAAAGCAATCCACTAGTGTTTTCACCAGTGAACTTGAGAGAACATGGACACTGCCTCCTATCATCTCAGCTCCTTGAGTGGCCGCTTAACTAGATACTCAATGGTCAGGTCACAAAACAGTGTATAATGTTCATTTAAGAGTCATTGCTATAGGGAAGTTTGGGATTTAGCTGTTAGTGATAAGTTTTATGTAGCATAACAGTTAACAGGGAGTAACAGGTATCAATGCAATCAACAACAATCAATGCAATTCTGCAAGAGTCCACAAGAGCTGCTGTTTCCAAATCATACCAATGAGATGGAACCACCATATATTTAGATATTTATTACGTTTTTCTTTTCTGCTTTTGCCTTCTGTATAAAATCCAAAGAACGTATTTAAAAAACTACTGTTTTGTACTTCCTGTCACTTTTTATTACTCTGTAACACACTCTTGTCCACCAAATGTTTTGATTAAACTTCCCATATGCCCCATCTTTGTTGTCAGTACAGTAGGACCCCGGTATTCTCTGGGGATTGGTTCCAGGCATTCCCGTGGATAATGAAAACCATGGATAAGAGAGAACACCTACCCACCCACCTCCAGTCTGCTATTTCCTGACAGTAGCTTGCTTTATGACTGCTGTTTGTGACAACAGCTTGCTTTGTGGCTGCTGAATTATTTAATTTTTTTCTCTGCTAACCGTGGATAACTGAATCAGTGGATAATGAATCAGTGGATATGGGAGTCCTACTGTATTCAGAGATTATGTCAACTGTAGTTAAAACATCTGGGTGCTGCTAGGTTTTATACATTGACCTAATTTATTAGTTATATCTTGCCCTTTCTTCAATGAGGTCATAGTGGATCTTCATCACCCCACTTTGACTTGATATTACTCAATCTGAGAATGACTCCTAAAGGTTTTCTCAGTATATTTCATGGCTCGGGGACTATAGCCTTTCTTTCCCAAGTCCCAGTTCAACATTCTGACCAATGTGACACACTGTCCAGCACTGGTACTTTATACACAGTGATAAGGCTGTATAACCAAAATATCCATTGCTGTCATTGCCCTTCCGGTTGTTTTCATAAAGTGGTGCAGATGATTTTGCTCAGTTTGACTTGCCACTTGGGTCTGTCATTTTATGTGCTTCTTTCTTTCAGGAAAGGAAGAAAATGACAAAAGAGGCTCAGAGAGAGAAGAGAAAACACAAGACCCCAAAGCATGTGAAGAAACGAAAAGAAAAGACTGCAAAGTTGAAAAAGGGCAAATAAGTCATCGGTGTCATCTTTTCAGGGCTGTATTAGCCTTTTGGGACTTAATAGGTCACTGTTCTGGTAGCAAAGTACTACATCTTGGTGAATGTTCAAAGGGATAATATCAAGAGTAGCCAAGACTGATTTTTCTGTATTCGGGCATGTCCTTCTCTAAATCAGCTCTCAGAGAATGTATTCTTGCCAAGAAATAAAAAGAGATTGAATTTTTTACAAAAAAATAGAGCTATCCAGAGAAATATATATACAATTTATAATTTTGCATTTTAATAGGGTGAACATCTATTTTATTTATACATACCGAAATGTTAAGTACAGATTCATGTATATAAATAACAATATAGAATGGGGAAGTAACATTCTCATTCATTTATTAATTGTCCACTGTACTAAAGATTGTACATGTTGTTTTTATAAGGGGAAATTCTTTTTCAGGCAGCCTGATGAAAATGTTTCTGCACACTGTATTCATGTAGCACTGCCTGCAGCAATGAGTGCACAGTTTTGGTTTACGAGCATAATTTGTTCCAGAAACATGCTCGCAAACCAAAATATTCATATATCAAAGCAAAGTTCCCCATAAGAAATTATAGAAACTCAGATGATTCGTTCTGGGGTCCCACGGACCACATACAGTAGTATATACACAAGATGCCAAAACTTGCAAAAGAAGTTGGCTAGAAGTCCACATCCACACCATGGCGGAATCTGCCCTGCTTGGGACTAACAGCTGGATTTTACTCTGGGTTTTGGGAAATTCGGACAGGTTGTAGAGGGGAGCAACAGGGGCCTGGCAGATCAAAACAACGAAGCACTAAGAATCTAATGTACTAGATTCTTTAGAGGAAGCATAGCAAGAACTCTACTGGCTGGACAGCTAAATGAAGCTCTTTTTGAACAGGGCATATGCCCTCTTCCCTAAGTCCCTGCTCTGCTTTGTTATTCTATTCTCAGCCTCCTCATTTGAATTGGGGGGGGCACTTCTGTTTGTGTTTACTTGAATACAGGTAGCCACACTTACATGACTGGAGACTCTAGGTTCCTGGAATTCCAGGTCTAATGTTCATGCAAACCAAGAGATTCCCTGTTAATTAGAGTTAATTTGGGAACAACATGAGCAGGGACATTCAGGACACAATTTATTTATTTATTTATTAGCTGTGTTTATTTGGGCAAAGCACTCGAGAATGCATTTGGGAATGTGGGTTTTTTCACTCTCCGTTTGGGGAGGAATATGTAGGTATACATTGACATTCATAGCTGCGATTTGAGAAAGTTCCATTACAATTGCAGTGTTTTGATACATTAGCAAAGTTTTTGTTTTAAATGCTAAAAGCTTAAAAGGAACCATCTCTGTTTTAAATAAGGAGAGTTACTTAGTATCAGCAGATATTATATGTATTAACTGCCACCTGGATCCTCTGAATAAATGTAACACTTTGTTTTGATATCAAATGAAATCAGGTTCAAAGATCATATATTGCATGATTGAGGCACAGTCCAGCAAATGTGTCATTCAAATTCTAATAAGCTTTTAACTGATTAAATACAATATAAATCACAGCTACAAAGCATAATAATGGTCTCATAGCTCACAAAATAATTCATATCCATTGTCATGAGTAGTTTCATAAATGAAACTGATCAGATTCGCTTCACATGATTTGAAGAAAAAAACTGCAAATCTCTGTAATGTTACGCAACAAAAGGGATACTTTTTAAGGGCATTTGAAATTTCACTTCAGCAGAATCTCAAGACAAATTGTTGTTAGAATCCTGACATAAATAACATTGAATTCAATGGCCCATTTTATCTAGGGATATGTATTGGGATGGACTGTGTATGCACAGTACTTTGATTGAGAAAACTGCTCTGACCACTGTGACACATGCCCTAACGACTTTCCAGCTGGACTACTGTAATGCACTCTATGTGGGGCTACCAATGGAAAGTCTCAGGAAACTTTAACAAGTCCAGAATGCAGCAGCCAGATTGCTGACTGGGGTGGGTTACAGAGATCATCTTAAACCCCTTCTAAAGCAGCTCCACTGGCTGCCAATCAGCTATTGGGCACAATTCAAGGTGCTGACTGTAACCTACAAAGCACTGTAAAGCCTGGGTCCAAACTATCTCAAAGATCGAATCTCGCAGTAAGAACCAGCTTGGGTGATAAGATCATCAGAAGAGGCCTTTCTCTCCATCCCGCTACCTTCACAGGTGCATCTCAGAAGAACACATGAAAGAGCCTTCTCTGTTGCTGCTTCCAGACTTTGGAACTCCCTCCCGCTAGAGGCCAGGCCTGCCCAATCTCTGCCATCTTTCCGGGAGCAGGCAAAGATCTTCCTCTTTGGCAAGCTTTCACTGAATGAGGAACTACCTACTATCTGACTTTATAAGGATTACCATACCATACATGATTGCATTGAATGATTTTTTTAAAGAACACTAATGTTTTCCATGTTGCTTTTCACCCCTCATAATGGATTTTTCTTTTTTTTACGTGCTCTTTATAGCTCTAATGTTACCAGTTAATGTTCTAAGATGCCTCTTCAAACTCCCTGATCATAACTTGAATACAGTGATACCCTGACTTAAGAGCAGCTCAACTTAAGAACGGAAAACTTTTGGTGTTAACTGCCGCCTTACAAATTTTATATATGGTCTGCTTGACAAATATTTTTTATTTTTTTATTTTTAACTTATTTTTTCAATTTTTTTAGATAGGTGCCCCGATTTAAGAGTAGTTCAACTTAAGAGCATGCACTTGGAACAGACTAAATTCGTAAGTTGAGGTACCACTGTATGTCTTAAAAACATCTATGCTAGAAAGTGAAGAAACGACAGAATGTGAACGTTAAAAAACTGAAAATTATTTTATCTCTCCCCACTCAACACGTAAAAATACAGTTATTATGCTTAACAATTCATTGCATATCACTATGCTGCAGAAAGCTGAAAAGCAAGAATAAAGTCAGATAGGAAAAAAAGGAAGGTTTACAAAACCATTAAAATGTCACAACACGGGTGGGTTTGGAGCAATTTGAGGCAATGGGATTTTTTTTTTAAAAAATCAACGATTAAAAAAATCAAATTGATTTAAATAAAAAAAATAGACACAAAAATCCGATTTTTAAAATCGTAATATTCCCTGAACAAGAAGTGCAAACATCCGATTCCTTGCAGGAAGGCTGACCTAGCAAGGGTGAGACTGCAGATTCGGTGAGGAAGAAGGATGCTGAAGTGTTTCTTCTCTCGAGATAAATGACACTGCCAAACGCCTCGAATCCCACGGCTGTAGAATTCCACGCATGCGCTCGAGAGGCGACCCAAGGCTGGCTAAAATACGATCCGGGCCGAAAATTATCAAGGGAAGGAATTGGGCGACGCTCTAGCGCGCCCCGCGGTGATAGACTCTATGGTTACCGAAGGAGCCACCCCCCACACATGCGCATTCTCAGGGAGAAGCCCGAAGCCGGGGGGAAGGCGCGTAGGAGGCGTAACTTTGCGTCACGTGACGCCTTTTTCTCCTTCCAAGGGGAGACACGTCCCCTTAAGGAGCCGCGGAGGGGAGGGGGGAGGAAGGAAGGGGTGGAGTCAAGCCGGCCTGGCAGTGACGTAAAGGGTCGTTGTTGGGAGGAGGGGGGAATTAGGGAGGCGGGACGCCAGCCGGATGGGAGCCTTTCGCCATTGCGCCGCGGCAAAGAAGAAGTGGTGAACTCCTGCCGCCGCCGCCGCCGCCTCCTCCGCCGCTGAGGGCGCCGCGTTGGCCCCCGCCGCTACCTACCATGAGGAGGTCCCTGTCCCAACTGCTGCTGCTCGCGCTGCTGGCTTTTCCCGCCGCCTTGCTTCTCGGAGGCCCACGGGGGGGCCCAGGTGAGAAAGAGAGAGAGAGAGAGAGACGACCTGCGCGCGCACCGCCTGTCTCGAGCCTGTCGCGTGCGCCTTGGACGAGAGGCGGCCGTTGAAACGGAAGCTCCCGCTTGGCGCGCGGGGGGTGGTTGCGCCGTGAGGGAAGCCAGAGGCGCTCTTTTGACGCTCCTTCGGCGCCGGTTTGCCCTTCGCGAGGGCCGTCGTCGTCGTTTATTCCCCGCCCCTCGATCGCCCTCCTCCCCTCGTGGCTGACGTGTCAGTTCTCTTCGCGGATCCCGCTCCACTTTCCTTATTCATCTGGGTGTCCCATCCCACCTCCAGTTTTTTATTTTTTTCTTATCACCCTTCTTCTGTTCAGGAGTTTAAAAGCCGAACAAGGCTCCCAAAATAGAAAACCTGCCAAGCAAAAACACAGGTTGGTCAGGTTTTTCCTGGTCGCGGGCGGCCCTTTCCGAGAGCCTTCCTCGGCAGACCCGCTCCAATCTTTGTTCCCCTTCGTGACTCGAGCGTGGTCTTGTGTTGCTCAAGAGGAGGCCTGGCTTGCCGTGATTGCCTCTCGCTTCCTTTTCCTGGATCGCCGCCCAGGTGCCGTTAACTTGCCCGGGGAGCTCGGGTGTTGTTCTTTCGCTGTTCATGGACTTTCCCAAAAGCTCTTTTTCTTCATTTTTAAACAGAGAGCCAAATACCT
Source organism: Phrynocephalus versicolor (assembly GCA_023846285.1). NCBI lineage: Eukaryota > Metazoa > Chordata > Lepidosauria > Squamata > Agamidae > Phrynocephalus > Phrynocephalus versicolor. The sequence continues at coordinate 72,566,574 of JAHTLZ010000204.1, forward strand.
GTACTCTACAAACGCAAATCACGGAAAGGAGGGTTTCCGGTTTTCATAATGAAGTCACATTGCCGTATTTCCAAATTCCAGATTTTCCTTCTGTCTTTTTGATAGAGAAGGACTGATTTGTGCTGTTGTCCCGTATTAATTTGGTTTGCCGACCAAAATAAACTAGAAGAGGATACTACTGTTGCACATTATGCTGGGGCTGTCATTATTACATAGAGCAGTATGCAGAGTTTTGAAGCGAATAACTTGATTGAGTTGTATAAACAGCTGTTGCACTAGCCTGCAGAAACTTGTGAAAAGTGCATTGAGGTAAATGTTCATTATATTTGGACGTTACAATTGTTTTGTGTTTTACACCCAAAACTATTACCTTCCAATTTTTTTGTATATAGCTTACTCTAGTAAATATATTTCCACTTAAAGTGCCTGAAACTCATAAATGTCTTGCAGTGCTTCAAACTCATGTTCAATATCATATAAATTATAGCATGCAAAGACTAAATGCTACTTGCTGTTATTTAAAACAATTTTTCCAACTATGCAAGTTTCTATTTAAATACTGCACACAAAACAATTGATTGCTTTTAGTGTTTCAGTAGCAATTTCTTCATAGCAGTTAATTTTATCCTCTGTGAATTGATGATTAATTTATCTATCAGCCTTAGTTTAGTCATGGTGTTAACCTATTTCTGCAAATATTTGTTGCAAAACAAATATCTCTCAAGTGCTCGTGTAAGTTACATGAGTAAAAGTCCTCTTGAATGCTTTAAAGTTGCAAGGGTTTTTGAATGCACATTTCACTTTTACATCTGAGGTAGTGGACTGGATCTATGAAAGTTCACATTAAAGTATACTGTAGTAGTAGTAGTTTTGAAGGAGCCAAAATGTTTTTGGCTTCTTTGTTTTTTGTTTTTGTTTTGTTACATATCTTGTCTGTTATAACTGCTTAAAGTTACTCCAAATGTTAGTACCCTGCATCCAGTGTATAGATTGTTGCTAATTTTTCCAAATGCAAATTTAAACTTTCTAACTGCACATTTTCTGTCTAACTGCATGTAAAAAACTCAGGTTACTGATATCTGTCATATGCAGGAATAACTAAAAAAAACTATAGCACTATGTGCCTTGATAAGATTGCAGTGAACCCACATTATAACAGTCTGAGAAAATGCATATCAGAGTGGGTTGAGGTTGATTACATCCAGGGCAGATTCATGATTTACATTTTTAAAATGTAATGCTATTATTTTGTTCAAACTAATGAACAGTGGTGCCTGTACTTAAGAGGAAGACTTTGTGCAGAAAATTTACAAAATTCCATATCATTGATATTGGTGCAAAAGCAAATTGTGCTGGAGATTATGTTCATTGTTTGACTGGTTTGTAGCATTTTATCTAGATTCACAGATTAGTGTTAGTGCATTTCGCTTAGTTCTTGTGTGAAACATGTTACCTGCTCTGCAGTAATGCTCACTCAAAAAGACTAGCTGCCTTAACAAATTTACCTCCTTTCCTGCAATGCCACATCATCATTCATTCTGAAATATATAGAAGAGCTTAAGACTGCTGAAACACGTGCTCCCTCTTAGGGAAGTCAGGGTGGCTTGCTTTTGTTAAATATGAAAGATGCTCTTGTAAGGAATATATTAAAGAATATTTCTTCCTGACAATGGGAAAGACATTTCTAGTTTTTGTCACATTTTTCTGGCTTAAGCCTACTTGCAGTAGTGCAAACCTTAATTTATTTTCAGAAGACTTTTGATGGTAGTGACATAAAGAGGCCTGTGCTGACATCTGCGTACTAGACAAATTAAACCATTATGATGGGCTTCAATTCTTAAATCAGAGGAAATAAAATTTTAGTTGTCATCCCTTCTTGGACTAAGACAGTTGCCTAGTAATATCTTAAAGGAATGGGAATATTGATCTGAGTTATTTCAAGGAGGTGTTCATGTTAATCTGTTGGAGCAAAAGCAACAGCATCCTTTGGCACCTTTTAAAGAAAACAAGGTCTATTTAGCATAAGCTTGCATTGATTTCAGACCACTGAAGGTGCATTTGAAGAATTGGGACCGCAGTCCATGAGAAATTATGCCAAATAAAATGTGTTAGTCTCGAAAAGTGCCATAGGATTCTTGGTTGTTTAAGCTGGCTTTTTTGTCCCCTGTACACGGTTCCTTTTGTCTTCTGTTTGGAAGATGTGACTTGAAATCCTTTATTGCATCTCTTTCATGTATTGCCACGCAAATTACCCTCTCTACAGTACTATCTTTTGTATGTGAGTTGGTTTGAATGTGCTCACATAAACAGGCATAACTCCATTTGACAGAATAATATCAACAGTGCAGCCTGAATGTATTTCAGTTGCTATAGTGAAGCTTCAGCTTAGATTTTGCCAACAAATACACCCCACCATCTTTCCCAGTCAAAACAGTTAGTAATGCCCTGTTCCCTGCTGAGATTCAATTCCGTAGGAGTAGACTTTCCAGAAGCTTTCAAATCATTGGGGCAGTTGTTTCTTATTTTACCCATTCTGTAGACTAGTACTATTTCCTTGCCTAAGTATTATAAAAATACTGACTAGATACCTGAGTGGTATCTAGATATCTGGCTACAGAGCCAGAGGTTGGGAGTTCATTTCCCCAGTATGCCTCCTGTGAGTAGACTCAGCCTATGTGGATTTGGGCAAGCTGCACAGTGTCGCTTTGCATGCTTTGCCCCCAGCCCTTTCACAGGCTATTGACAAGCACCACTTCAAATCTTTCTCTTTCGCTGCCACCAACTAGCTTCTCTAGTAAATTAACGCTTTCAGACTGATTTGAAATTAAATAAAAATAAGAACTTTATTTATTACAAAGTAGAATCAAACTCATAAAGGATAACGTGTTTAGGTACAAGTAAAAAGGAAAAATATTGTATAGCTCACATCCACTAAAGTTATAGACAGACAAAGCTGATCATTTGTACACCCTGTTCTTTAGTTCACAGAAACTTAGTTTTCCTCACAGAAATTCTACAGTCCTATCTCTTATCTCTCTAGACCTTAATTGTCTTGCAGTCAGTAAAATTACCGCAACAAAGATTAATCATTATTGTTCAATATATTCCAAGTAGAGAAGCCAGTAGACTTAGTGGACCTCTGCTGTACTATAATATACAGTTGTACCTCGAGTTATGAAATTAATCCATTCCAAATGCATTTTCTTTAGGGATGGGCATTTTGCTTCGGAACCAGTAGGTTACAAAATGACCCATGCGAGCCCAGGTGGTGCTTGGAACCCTCTGATACATGCGGAACCAATTGATTTACCTTTCTCTGAGCCAGCACGGAACTGAGCTGTAATGAGGGAGCATGCTGCAGCGTCATATTTGCTCCTCCGTGGTGCTGGCCAATCAGACAGGGAGGCGGGATGATGCCTGTCCCTGCACAGCTCCTGACTGGCCAGCACCACAAAGAAGCAAAGGTGATATCACCGCTGATTACGTGATTCAGCAAGTTACTTCTTAGCCTCACTTGTTTGCTTTCTCTAATGAGAAATGATGAATAGATGCCATTTTGTCAATGGAAAACTACCAGAGCAGCCATATGACAAGTGTGAAGCTTTCCAAAATTCAAAATATGACCATGGATATCAAACATTTATGGACCCCTGTGGCTAAGAAAGCTAACTGGACTATATCTGCATTCATATAACACCTGCTTGAGACATATGAGTTGATTTTGATCCTTCACGCATAGAAAGAGCTAGAGATGCCAAGGCCAAGAAAACAGAATTAATATTTAAGAAAAACTAATTTTCCCCATACCTCAAGGACTACAATTAAAAGACTGTGAGGGGGTGGTGGAATGTGAACTATGTTCTGCTTTGGCATAACAAAACAAAATATTTTTAAAGTGTACTATTGTAAATAAAAATTTTGCACAGCTACTTCAGCCTGCTGCATATCACACACCCAAGATTCTAAATCAAAGTTTAGTAATGAATTTAGATTTGACATAAATTGTGTGCACTGCATTGATTGAATTTCTCAATAACTGCAAATGGGGAAGGAACGTGTGTACTGCCTGCTTCATAATATATAATTAGTATGATTCATCCTGTGGAGCTTTACTTTTATTTTAAAAGAGGTTCCTATATGTTTTAAAACATATAGGCTTAAGTATATGATTGTGACATGGACATGGAATTTTCAGTTATCCACAGTTGCCAGAGGAGAAAATTAAATAATTCAGCAGCCGCAAAGCAAGCTACTATCACAAAACAGCAGCTATAAAGCAAGCTACTGTCATAAAACAGCAGCGTAAAGCAAGCTACTGACACCAAATAGCAGTTTTGGGGTTTTTTGGCGTTCTCTCTTATCCACGGGTTTCATTATCCATGGAACCAATCCCTAGCAGATACCAGTGTCCTACTGTAACTCTTTTATAAGCATAAGAGTAGATTATGGATTGCTGTGTATCTAACACTCTATAAAGTAAATACTGCCTTTTCAACTGATTTTTTGATACTTTCTACTCATTAGTTACCTGAAATTTTCCCTTACTTGCTTCTAGGTTCTGGCTTGCTGGTGGCTGCTCAAGATGCCACAGAAGATGAGGAAGCAATAGAAGATACTGTAGTTGAAGATGAAGATGATGAAGCTGAAGTTGAAGAAGATGAACCCACAGAATTGGTACATCTGAAATGATTTCTTCTGTTCCACCAATTAATACTGCTTGTTTCCATGTTTCAACAGTTGCCTATTACCAAGATAACATAAACCAGCTGTGTTTTAGGTATCATGGATGTAAATAGGACTTAATGGCCTGAAAGCTACCTAGTGGTGTTCACACAGAGTTAGTGTAATTTGTTGTGGCTACTCGATAGATACAGTGCTAGGATGGATCTTGGTCAGATGCCAACATGTGCTACTCAGATTTACAGCAACACCTTGTCAATTAGATATAATAAGCCACAGCAAGTTATGCATACCTTACACAAACACCATTAGGATTCAAGCCAGATCTTTGCTAGCCAAAATGAATACAGAAGAGGATTTCTGTTAAACAAAAACAAAATGTTAGGGGAGAAATAATCTGTTCATGTAGTGGAATGACTTCCTAGGGCCAGGTGTGAAGGGAAGGCTCACAAATTGAGAATACAGTGGTACCTCGACTTATGAGTTTAATTCATTATGAATGCATTCTTGGAAGTCAAACAGTTCGTAAGTTGAACAGCAGTTTCCGATAGGAATGCATTGGGAATGGATTGCTGTAATTTTTCCCGGAGGCTAGGTAAAAGACACAGACACCAGGTTTTTTGTGTAAAACTCTATAAAGTGCACTCTAAAGCCATGCACACTGCATAGCAACATAACTTTTGAAGAATAAATATTTCCAACACCGCATTTTTTCAGTGCAGTTTAAAGGCAGGCAGGCACACTGAACATGGCTCACCCTTAGCCAACATTTTCAAACCTCACACATCACAAGTTTTGGACCTGATGCAGATCAATTCAGTGCAGTTTCAAAGGCAGGAACTCGGCAAAGGAATACACTTCAACCTGAGGAAACATTTTTAAACCTCGCATATCTTTTTTTTTTTTTGGACCTGATGCAGATCACTTTGTAGTGCAGTTTAAAGACAGCAAGGTACACTGGACATGCCTCACCCTCAGCAAACATTTTCAAACCTCACATGTCACAGGATTTGGACTGATGCAGGCCACTTTTTAGTGCAGTTTAAAGACAGGCACTCTGTAAAGGAACACGCTTCAACCTGAGGCAGCATTTTAAAGCACCACACACCACAGTTTTGAACAGGAAAAACAAACATTAACAGGAAATGTAAACTGTAAACAATGAACTTTAAGGATTCCCAACAAAAAAAAATCATTTCTGGGGAGAGGAGGCAGAGGTCGACAACTGGGCAGAACAGGAAGGTTCTTCCTCGTGCCTAGCCTGCTTGACCATGAACCAGTCCATGCTCTGCTGCCTCTGTCTCTTCCGGAGAATTGCTCGCCAAGGGGCAGTGACTGCATTTTCAAAGTGGTCCACAGCTTCCTGGGCTTCACCTGCTGCTTGCGGTGATCGTTCACCAAGGTCTGCAGCTCTCCCCAAAACTGAAGAAGGCACCTGCCTTGGCTCGTCCATGCTGTACATCTTGCCGTGCTGTACAACATGCTGCTCCAGTTTCTGCAGGCCCACTAGGTCCTCCATGGAAAGTTTGAGGTTGTGTCCCTCGACCAGTTCATTGACGTCCTCCTCTGAAACCTCCATGCCCATGGAGTGTCCCAGGGAGACAATCTCCTCAGCCACCGCTGGCTCCTGTGTGCTAACTTCAGGAGAGACCACACAGTCTGGCCACAAGTTTCTCCAGCAACTGTCCCATGAAATTTTGATATGCTGCAGGCAGCCCACAATATCAAAATGGTGCTTCTAGTAGTCAGCTAGGGTGATGTCAGAACCATTAGTCATGTCCAGGCAACACTGGAACAACTCCCTCATGTAAAGCTTCTTGAAGTTTGCAATCAGCTGCTGGTCCATAGGCTGGATGAGGGATGTGGTGTTGGGTGGAAAGAAGATGATCTTAATGAAGTTGAATCCCCCCCAGTCTTCTTCTAGACCAGGAGGATGTATAGGGGTGTTGTCCATGAGAAGGACGGCCTTCAGTGGCAGGTTCTTCTCCAGCAGGTACTTCTTCACAGTGGGACCAAACACCTGGTTGACCCACTCCAGAAACAGGACATGCGTGCCCTAGGCCTTGGCGTTGGATCTCCACATCATACTCAATCTCTCCTTCTGGACCTTCACCCTCTCCTTCTGGACCTTGTGCTTCATGAAAGCATGGGGATTTCCAAATGGTAAACCAGCAGTGGCTGCCTTCTTGGGTGCCATGATGCCACAATCACTAGGAAGGAAAAAAACAAAAACACCATGAAGATCCTGCAACCCAAACAGCAGAAGTTGAAAAAAGAAATTAAAACAAGCATGCACCACCAAAAACCACAACCTCGTGCCCATCCTGCAATCCAAAGAGCAGAAATCCCTAGAGAGGGCTCCTGTGCACATGGAATGTACAGTGGCCATAATTTTACCTTTTTCTATAAACTGTTGTGCAGTTTTTTTTCCTCTGGTCAAATTGCTAGAAATTGTGTTCACACCAGAAGAAGGCTGGGCGTGATGATGTACATTGCTGCAAGCTAAACCATGAATTTTGTTGTTGTGCTTGTTCTTTTGAATTTTATTTGTCTATTTACTAAGCTTTTTGTGCATTTGCTCCCTCCCAGCCACTGTTTACTTGTGCGTATTGATTTGTTATTGCTTCGGCTTGTATACGGATCCATAGTGCTAGAGCACTCTTGTGGGCAATTTGCAACATAACTATTCCGGAGAATAACTTGCCACCTGCAAGCGGAATAGTCATTTTAGTGACCTCAGTAAGATAGAAACCCAAGTCAATATCAGTACAGTAGTTTTACAATTACAGTACCACGTTACTCCCATATTTCCCATCACGGTAGAGTCTTACATTGACTGTCTATCATGTCAAGGGCATATTTTAAAATCCTTGTCTTGACATTTAAAGGTCTATGATTTTCTTGTCCTAATTACACAACAGGTTTGGTGGCACAGCATATGCCTCTTAAGAGGACTTGGTCTTCAGATTCTGGAGTTTTGTTGGTCCCTTGACCAAAGGTAGCAAATTCCAGGTTTGTGGCATCCCCATCCCCACCCCACCCCCTTGGCTCCAAAGATGTGAAATTATCTAGCACCTTTGTACAGAAGCAGAGTTGGACAAATTTAGATGAGGTTTGAAAACCTATTTGTTCAACTTGAAAGTCCTGAATGCATATTGGTGTGTAGGTGTGCGACAATTTACAATGCAGCCTTGCACTGTACAGCTATTCATTACTTCACTGTTTGTCATAGGCTTTTCAAAAACATTCTCTTATATTAGACAGAAGAGAAAGAAGAAGAAGATATATCAGGGGAACCTAAAGCATCACCTAATGCTGATACAACTATCTTGTTTGTAAAGGGAGAAGGTAAGCATGATGGCATTCCTCTTTCAACCAGCATGTCTTGTCAACTTAGTCTTTTGTAATTACACAAATCCAAAATGCAGAATTGCTTCTTAACCTTTTCCATAATTTTTCTCCTCCAGACTTCCCAGCAAACAACATTGTAAAGTTTTTGGTAGGATTTACTAACAAGGGTTCAGAAGACTTCATTGTAGAATCTCTAGATGCATCATTTCGGTATCCTCAAGATTACCAGTTCTTCATTCAGAATTTCACAGCTCTTCCTCTGAACACAGTTGTTCCACCACAGAAACAGGCCACCTTTGAATATTCCTTCATTCCTGCAGAGCCTATGGGTGGGCGTCCTTTTGGGCTAGTTATCAATCTCAACTACAAAGATCAAAACGTAAGTGGAGGTTTTGGGTGTGGCTAGCTTTAATGGAAGTTGGGGCCAGCATTAGCTTTAGGCAGGATGTGACTATGACAGCTCTCTTTTTATCCCTGAGCTGCTACATCTCTCTCTCTATTGGAGGACAGACATTGGGTGCAATGTATGGCCTAACTTGCATCCCCTAAACTAGCATGCTGTCTAAATGTAAAATGCATTTTCAATCCAATTTGCTTTTCTATATGAAATTAGGGGTAAGAATAATAGAATCATGGAGTTGGAAGAGACCTCAAGGGCCATCCAGTCCAACCCCCTACTATGCAGGAACCCCCATCAAAGTACTCCCAATAGATGGCCGGCCGGCCAGCCAGCCTCTGCTTAAAATCCTCCACCACCTTCCATGGCAGCATATTCCACTGCTGCACAGCTCTAACTGTCAGGAAGTTCTTCCTAATGTTCAAATGGAATCTCTTTTCCTGTAGTTTGAAACCATTGCTCCGAGTCCTAGCCTCTAAAAGCCATGGAAAACAAGCCACCTCCCTCTTCGATATGACATCCTTTCAGATATTTAAAAATGGCTATCATATCCCTTCAACCTTCTTTATGTAAGACTAAACATTTCCAGCAGCTCCTTGTAAGACATATGTTCCAGACGTTTAATCATCCTGGATGCCCTCATCTGGACCCGCTTAAGGTTGTCAACATCCTGAACACAGGATGAACACACTAGTGAACTGAACACAGGACTCCAGGTGAGGTCTGACCAGAGCAGAATAGAGTGGTACTCTTACCTCCCTTGCTCTAGAAACTATGCTTCTGTTGATACAACCAAGAATCGCATTGGCTTTTTTGGCTGCCACATCACAGTGCTCACTCATGTTCAATTGGATAAGAATAGTTGTCTTTTTGGACTTTTCTTGCACAGAACCTGAAGTAAGTAATGCTTATCCATTTAGCCTGTTTTGACGCTGAGGTTGAGTAGTTATTCTATGTCTTTGTGATTATATTGCCTACATGACATTGCAAGGTTTCTAGCGCAAGCTTTTGGAATGAGCCATTACAGCCTAAACTGTTTCATTCTGGTTTTGATGGCTTGAAGTTTTGTGGACAGAGTTCATACTTGGCAGTAAAGAGCAGCACATTTTAAATTTTCATTTTGGCCAACACCTCCTCCAATAATATTATTTGCACTTTGGTACTTCTATATTTTGCCACATATTTTGCTCCATTTCATTATCAGAATTGATCATGTACAGTAATATTAATGTTTTATACTGTCACTACTCAGGTTCTTTTGTCAGCCTTTAATATTAGTTGATGCTTTGTTTCAGGGGAACTTTTTCCAGGATGCAGTTTTCAATCAGACTGTTACAATTATTGAAAAAGAAGATGGACTAGATGGTGAAACGTAAGAATAATTAAATATTACAGTAAAATTACGGTATTACCCTTGCAGTAATTGAGTATCCTCCTAATACCTTTTAGATTGACAATATATTTGCTCTGTAGATACTGTTAAAGACAAGGAGAAGGTTTCTGTTTCTAGCATCTAACTATATAGACTACTCCTTTTTATGAAAAGGACTTTGATTTTTGAAGTATTGTGAATTGCTCTTTGTTTAATTTCTCTCAAGTACTTGAAGAGGGAATCTGGAAGCAGAGTCATGGCAACTGAACTTCTTCAGAATCTATTTCAATGAATAGTGAAATGTTTTGAACTAACAAGAAAAGAAGTTTAGTTTCCATTACTCAACTTCTGGATAACCTCACCTGGAATCTTCACAGACATTGCAAAGAGATAGGGGGAAAGTATTGCTCTCATTGCTTGAGAACCATTACAGAACAGAGAGCTTAGACAAACATATTTCATTTCATTTTGCCTATCTAAAGCAGCTTTACATAAAACAAACAATATTAATTAAAATTTGAAACCATAGCATACAAATGTTTTTTAAATTACCCGACATCTATATAATGATAATGACATAGATTTGAAAATACCTCCTCATCTCAATTGACTACTGATTCTGTAAAAGCCTCTCTGAAGAAGTATGTTTTCAGTTGCTGGCAAAAGAAAAGGAGGAAAGAAGCCAGCCTTCTTGCATGAGAAGAAAAGGTCCATAGTAAAGCAGAAGCGCTCTTGAGTCCTCACTAAACATGCTTATGAAAGTGGTGGAACTGAGAAAAGGTCCTCCCCTACTAATCTTAGTGCTTGTGGGGTCTCATACAATGAGATATGACATTCCATATAGCCTGGACCTGAAATATAAAGGGCCTTAAAAGTCATGAATAGGGTTCAGAAATGAACCATCAGCCATTGAGGCTGTTGCAGTGGGAGTTTAACAGTTTCAGTAACCAGCCCCAGTCAACAGTTTGGCTCCAGCATTTTTCACTGGTTGAAGTTGCCAAAAACTCTTCAGGGGGAACCACACAATGAAGCACATTGCAGTAATCCATCTGGGAGTTAACCAGAGTATGTGTCATGGTAGTTAAGTAGTATTCCCTATACTTGTTTTAATATTCTTGAGGGCACTGATCGAGAAGAGTATGTGGCTTTCACAACAGAACAAATGTCCTTTGATTCAATTTGTCTTTAATAATCTGAGTAATCTGTTTCCTTATGTGTGTGGACACTTAACGATACATTATAAATTACAGTTTGTTTCAACTTGCAGAAAGTTTGCATTAAGACACCAGCAGGCTTGCTTGAACTGGTAAAAGTATTTAGGAATGATTGTTGTGATTTTCTTTAACGAAACAATGAAATTATTGTTGGTTTTTCTATTAGGATCTTTATGTATGTATTTCTTGCTGGACTTGGTCTGCTTGTCATTGTTGGTCTACACCAGTTGTTGGAATCAAGGAAGGTAAGTAATAGCATCTAAATATCAGCATTCCTGAGTGCAGGATATTGCCAGGATTATTTTGGGAGTCAAGGGATGATCTAAAGAATTTTATCCTCTCAAGAGTGAACTGGATCAATCTAGTTAATTAACATGCCAAGTGGTGCGTGTAAAATTACTTTTCCAGAAAATGAAACAAGGCAATATAAATGTAACATTTTGGTATTAGCAAGCTGAAGACTTCATGTCATTGATGATTTCTTCATATGACTAGTGTCTTTGCAGCTAGCAGATAACTGGTGCCATATCTGGGACCATATCTGAGCATATTTTCAAATGCCTAAAGCAGGAGAGGGCAACCTCAGCTGTGTTTTTACAAGCATAGCAAGTGCACTTTGTCCCTTTTTCAGCAGCCTGCGATGAGCGAAGGAACAGCTGAGGTACATATCATGAGGCTTCCAGGTTATGGTGACTGAATTATTTACTTCCCAAAGGCCCTATTGTTAATAGCTCTGATTTGGTGTGAACAGACAACAGATATTGTGTCCTTTATTGAGTCAAAAGGGATGGTAAGGAGAGAGAAGCAAACATATATTAAGATGTGCTTACCATTCTCCTCCATTGCTGGCTTCAGCATCACTCCTACTGCCCCCCTCCCCCGGCAGGTTAATCCTGAGGGAATGATGCCCTTGACACAAAAAAGATGGCATTCCGGTGATCTAAATAAATAGCAATCTCAGGCATAGACCGTGGACAAGAATAAAATGTTGTATTATTATATCTGAAAATAAGGGCAGGTGTATATGTGCAGAAGATTAACATGTTAAGCTTGATACTCTAAGTGTAACAAAGATGCTAATCTAGTTTTGTGCCTTTAATAAGAGAGTGCAGATGTATGGCATAGGAAACTGTTTGGAGATTATGCGAATCTGTCCTATGCAGAAACTTGTTGCTATTTAAATTTGATCTTGAACTGCTTGTGAGATTACACATTAAAGAGCTAGTGGTGCCCATGCCACCAGGACTGGTAATGTTACAAGTTTCATGTTATCTTAGCAGCATTAAGGTTGAAGCAAGCTACTGTGAAAATTGTTAAAAACATTCTGTAGGTTGAATTTACCATATTTAAAGCAACAAAGCATCCCTTTCTATAATTGTGAGGTATATTCTTTGTTGCTAGGAAATTTAAAGTGAAATAAAACAGAAACTGAAAGCTGTGTTACAATATTTTGGGTAGAGAAGATAACAGACAAACTATTAAAGACGTTTCTGCTACAAACCTGCAGCAAACTCAGCACAATGTACCTAGTAGGATAATCATAGTCATAGTTTTACCATTTTTTCAGGCTAAAATTATAGAAAGAGGAGCCCCTCCGGGATGGATCAACCCCTCCTTTTCACACTCACAAGCCAAACATTATTGCAGTGTCAATGCGCATAGAAGCACTTATCACAATCCTCTCTTTTACACACACACACACACACACACACACACACACACACACACACACACTTACTTTTAAAGTGCCTGTACTTGCCCAGAAGCCTGGTTGATTGCAATGAGATTTTCTCTTCCCATGGCCGCCTCTCTCTTAAGTGCCATTCCCTTGCTCAGCACTCCTTTTGCGCCTCAGTACATGTTAGATTGTGAGCATCTTAAGGCAGGGACTTTTAGGCTTGCCTGAGTTTCATGTAGACTGCTGCCCTTTGCTTGACTTTCATAGGGCGAGACAGATTTTAAAACAAAGCCGAGAAAGAGGAGTCTGTCCTGGAAATATCCTCCCCATCTTCTTGCCTGGTGGGCATATGTGGAGTGGGTTCTTTCTTAGCTTTGTTTTTAAATATCTCGTACAAGCTTAAAAGCTTCTGCCCCAAGACACTCACAATCTTAACACATCCTGAGGGACCCGCACAAAAACGGCGCTGAGCGAGGAAATGGCTGGCCATAAGAGAGGCAGCTGCAGCGAGGGAAAATCCCATTGAAATCAACCAGGCTTCCAGGTAAGTCCAGTCACCTTAAAATGTTTATGTGTGTATATAAAAGGGGATTGTGAAAAGTGTACCCCCCCTCCCCCGGATGCTGCAATAATGTTTGGCTTGTGGGTTCGGAAAGGAGCTGACACTGAAGCTGAGAAAGAGGAGCCTTTGCCACCTGCCTACAATGGATGAGACAACATTCAATTTTTAGCCTAACAGTTTTAGAAAAAAATAGTATCTTGTAAATGGAAAACTGCGGTATATATCTGGGTCTTGTTTAATAGTCTCTTCACATGGATGTTTTCCCTATTAAATTGTGTGTCTTTATGCCTCCAGAGAAAAAGGCCAGTCCAGAAAGTCGAGATGGGGACATCCAACCAGAATAATGTTGACCTGAGTTGGATTCCTCAAGAAACTCTTAATCAAATAAGTAAGTATCAAATATGGTACACTACTAATTAATTTCTTACAGTTACGGTAGCCTTTAAGAAAGTGAATCATTGAGTTAATTTCTTACAGTTACGGTAGCCTTTAGGAAAGAGAATCATAAGAGAATGTTCATCATTGAGTTTCTTCAGTGATTGTTTCTTGATGACAGAATTGTAATTCTGTAACCAGTAAAGTTGAATTCTGGATTTTCATTGGGTTGGGATGGAGGTGGCTCTAGGACTTGAAATTTTGCTAACTTCTGCATGATTACGGAAATAAGTCAAAATAATGTTGTCTGCTAGATCTCTAAAATGCTTATAGACTTCTCTAATATCTTTGCTGTTTCTTCTTCTGTTTTTCCTGTGGCTTCAGTGCAAAGTAGAAGAGGTGAGACAAACTTTATTGAGATGAGGCTTATAAAATATATGCACTAATTAGGTTCCTCATTACACTCATTTCTTGTTTGGTGGTTGATGTACTTCCAATAACTGCATGTGGTGGTAAAATAACATCAAGGCATTGAGAATGTCACCATTGTGTCTCTAATACAAAAGAAAATAACTGTTTTAATCCAGCTTGATAGATCACCTATCAAATGATTTAAAGGAGTTACTGCTCAGTGAAAAGTTTCTCTTTAAAAAATTCCTCTTCATTGAATTTCTATGCACAAATAAGCTACATCAATTGCAGTGAAGTTGGTTTGATTTAATTTGACTACTTATAGGAACAACCGTATATACAGTTATGTTTCCTGTTTGCAGTTATGCTGCATAAGATTGGTGACATCATCAGCCTTATGTGATGTAGCTGCACAAATAGAATTTCAGCCACAGAATTCAAGGGACCTTCCTTCACAGTGGGTTGCACATGGCTGCAGTGTTTGCTGACTTTTGTACAATAAGTATGTGGGCTAGATTATGGATAAGAAGTCTTTTGAGAGGAAGCTCACCCATAAGAAACTAAGGAGTCCAAATGTAAGGACATCGTACTTGGCAAACTGCTCTAATTTAATACCATTAAATAATTATATTAAATAGTATCTAATTATGCTTTGAAGTCATTCCTTAGTTCTGTATAGGCACTTCTTAAATTCATTTCACGGTCTCCAATTTCTATTTAATTGAAATCTGTTCTTGCATTTTTGACCTCTACAAAGTAGAACCTTTAAATCAGAATCATCCGTTTCACTCAAGAACTTTTTTACAGACTACGAACTGTCTGTATATCTTTAAAAGTGGCCAGATGGCCAGATGGGCTGGGTATGAATGAATGAATGGATGGATGGATGAATAAATGAATGAATGAACGAACAAATAAATATTAAGTGCTGTTGCTGAGGTATAACTTGTTGATTGCCTCACACAACTTGGAGTATCAGGACTTCAGGTTGGTACACAGAAGGACATTTTGTTTCTCTTTTTAAAGCATCTTAGACAAAATAATTGGCTTTTGAAGAAAATAAATAGCAGTTCAGTGACTAACTAGAAAATAATGACTATGACTAAGTTCTTATTTTTCCGGGTTTTTAAAAAAGGATTTTAATCATTAATTTAATACACGGTACCTGTAATATATGGTAGCTGTAGTGAACCCTTTAACACTCAGCTGATGTGGAGCTGTTCTAGGAATGGAGGTTTCCTTGAGGGGAAGAAAAGGGAGTTGTGAAACACTAGCACAATTACGTGCTAAGATCTGGGAAGAAATCCCAATGCTTAGGGATGTAAAAGGGAGCTGCCTAGGTGCCCTAAGCTCATCCGATCTTGCCCGATTTCGGAAGCTAAGCAGGGTCAGCCCTGGTTAGTACTTGGATGGGAGACCACCAGGGAATACCAGGTGCTCTAGGCGCCTGGAGTAGGAACTGGCAAACCACTCCAGTATTCCTGCCAAGAAAACTCCATGAACGTGGGGCCACGAAGAGTCGGTCACAACTGTAATGACACAACACACAGGGATGTAAAGAGACAAATAGCTTGGAAGCAATGCTACTTACAGTAGGATGCAGAATGCACATATAGGCTGAAAAGAAAAAACCTATTGAAGAATAAAGAATAAAGCTTAAAGATCGAAACCAGGACAAGCTAGTTAGAGAAAATACTGAAGAACAAAAGAATGCAGGAATGGCTGTTGCTTGGTGGATTGGATAGACAGGCAGTTGAAGTGACTCAGGCAATTCACTGGGGATAGAGGTGGGTGAGGCTGTGCAGATGGCTGAAAAGAGGCAAGGCAGGCTTGTTGGAATGTGGATCGGGAGCTGAAGGACTTTGCAGGGGGACTGTGCCAATGATAGCTTCTGTTGATATTGTTGTAAATTGATCATCTTCAGGGGCATTTACTACCAAAAAAAGGGATTATGGGTGATTGAATTACGCATACTTACTTGAACTAACCAGTCATTTATTCAGATCTCTAGTCATACTACGGTAATTAAAATCACAAGATATTATCTTGAAGATTAACATACTGACTCTTTCAAGAATATACATACTGTAGTATAATTTAACTGTGGCATATCATTCACCTATCTGCCATAGCATCCTTTGTGTACGAATCTAACATGGGTGTTATTTTGCAATTTCCTAACATATTAATCTTGATACTTGGGGAACCCCCCATATTTATGGATGTGAAGGTTATATTTAGATCTAGCCAACCGAAGCTGAAGAGGCAAGAGGGAACATAATGGCTGGAATCCTGTTGCTTAGCATAGTGTCAACTAGAGTAGGCCCACTGAATCAGTGGAGATGTAATGAGTCAACTCCATATGTTCAGTTGACTCATTAGGCCTCTAATTGTGACTTGCTGTGCTACACAACAGGATTCCAGTCAGTCAGTCAGTCATTTGCACTTACAGCTGCTGGGCAAACTAGTGTACTGTTAGCTCTTTTCTACATTTAGGATTTGAAGCTTAACAAAAAAATCTTGTTTAAGGCCACCTAGTTTACCACAATGGAGCAGTAGTTGAATGCTTTGATTTCCCATTGTTCTAGGAGCAAATAGGAAATAGATTAGCATTGCATGTTGATCAAACAATAAAGCACATAAGATGTTTTCAGATCTAGCTCTTTAGATTAAGTAAATGGGGATATGATTTTTCTCTTTTCCACATCCAAACACAAAGTTTTAGTTCACTGATTGTGTTGGGTAACTAGTCTTTTTCTTTTTTCCCTTTAGATAAAGCATCACCAAGGCGGTTACCCCGCAAAAGGTCACAGAAGAGACCCGTTGGGTCTGATGAGTAAATATTGTCGGTACAGTCAGCCTTTATTAACCCAGCCATCCTACCCTTCCCTCTTGTTTTTGCTTGAACTGGGAGTCGTGCTGAGAAGCCATATTGACTGAGAAGAGTACTACGAAATATTTGGACTAAGCATTTAGTTGTGTTCAGAGAACATTGCTAAAATGCACCTCTTGTTCCTTTTAAAGAAACTCTTAAGAATCATTGTGCTATCTGAAATGTGCCTTTAGAGTCTCTTCATAATGCTGATTGGTCATCTGCACCCCTTTGTTTCTGACTTCAGACGCCTCATTTTTTAAAAAAACCTGTTCTTATTGTATCCTGTCATAGAAGGTCTTTATGCATTTTCCTATCTACTACCCAGCATTACTGGTCTCATTCTTTGTCACATGTATGTAGCTAATTCTTACTCTACATGTCAAATCTCTCATAAAGCACTGATTCACATTTACAGTATGTCCATCTAGTATTCTAAAGGCACAAACAGGTGTAGCTGCTTTTAGCAGTCTTTTTAAAATTGTTGCTGCTGTTTGTCTTAAAGCGCACATGGAATCCAAGATCCAATATGTTCTTGCATAAGTAAGTGTGAAATAAGGATTGTGTGCTCAGTTTGGCATTTTATCATCCCCTTTTTGATAGATGTGCAACTACATCAGTAATAAATTGCTAGCATTTATAGTCCACAAAACTAGTGATCATAGACAGAATCACATTTGAATGCTAGCTTCCTATACTTAAAAACTGGGCATCATTAGTATAATGGTGGACTCCCCTGTTTAGAAACCCAATCATGGATAGAAAAATGTGTTGGCTTGCTTGGATTAAGCTGGATACAAGGTTTGACTTTTGTGAAGGTGTCTTCGGGCGACAATTTGCAAATTCAACACGAGAATTGTGTTCTTTTGTTCCCATATTTGATTGTATGCAAAGTAAGTTCTAAAATTACAGTAAAAACATAAATTAAGTTTTATTTTGGAGTTACGGGTGCCTTTTCCTTTTTTGAGCTCCATAGGTTTCTTGTTATCTGTTTAGACTTATACCTAAAGAGGGAATGCAGCTCTGCATTTATTCTAAAGCAGTGGTGGCACTCCAGATGTTTTGGATCACAATTCCCACAGTCCTTTGTCATTGGCAATCTAGGCTTGGAATTCTGGGAGTTGTGGTCCAAAGCATCTGGAATACCGAAGTTTCGCCACCACTGTTCTAAAGGAATCCTAACTGGGAATTTGCTCAATTAATAGCATATATGCTGAATTGCAGCATCTGAATGCATATGGGAAGACTGAAAACAGTATACAAAAATTTTGGAGGCTTCTTTGTTTGAAGAAGAAAAGTGGTTTGTTTAAAGCACACCTTCAAATAGAAACAACAATAATTTAAAACTCAGCTGTCTGTTTCCTTGCATCAATAAGTACTTATTGTCTGATCATCTGGAATGTATACCTGAGCCAAAGCTGTCAAGTCATTTGTACCACTAAATCTGAATCTTCTGCTGGGACTGCTTTCAACTTTGCACTGCATGGAAATATATCCATGAAAGGATAAGTTTTATTTTAATCACTCAATTTTTATATTTGGCAGAATATTGCTCTTTACAGTAGGACCCCTGGGGATTGGTTCTGGGCCAGCCCGCGGATACTGAAATCTGCAGATTAGACCTCTTATCTGGGACTGATGGTGGTGGTAGGTGGTGGGATGCTGGAGGGGTGTGTGAAAGCAGTGGTGCCGTGCTACTCCCTCCTTCACACCGCACAGGCCACCTCTGCCTCCTCATTTTTGTTCTCACTGGGGTGCAAGGTAAGTGCCCTGCGGCTGGCTGGTGGGCTGCGCTTGGGGAAGCTGTGCCGGGCAGAAGAAGTGGCAGTCCTGAGGTGCCCGTCCGCCTAGCAGGGCAGGTCTTCTTCCCCACCCAGCACCAGCACCCAGGTGGCAGAGGTGCCCAGACAACCACCACCAGTGACCCAGTGAACCCCGCCATAGTGTTGTGGGCAGGTGATCGTGGGCTGCACAACCTCTGCTTCTGCTCCTGCCACTGAAGTTACAGGTAGGCACTTGCTGGCTGTACTGCGTCTGCCACTGCAGGTGTGCACTCGCGGGCCATTTGGTTCTGCTGCCACTACTGCTGGTGGGCAGTAGTGCCATCCAATGTTGTAGGAGGGTGTTCACTGGCTGTGCAGCCATTGCCACAGATGTACAGGGCAGGAGCCCGTGGGCCACGCGGCCTCTGCAGCCATCACCACTGCCCTGCCTAGGCTAGTGCAACACCGCCATCCCTGCACCTTGCACCGCTGCCTCATATGGCAAATCAGGAGATAAGAGGGTGCTACTGTATTTCAAACCCCCAAAATGGAGTTTATATCAGGAAGACCATTAATAATTCAGATAGTATTATCAATAAGCATTTAATATATGGAACAAATTTTATTCATTTTAAGCACCAACTGGGGCAAACAATTTATTAAAGCTTATTTATGCTATCCAGCAAATAAAACTGAGAGTGAACTTTACAGTTTGGACGTGCTTAATCTCTTTAAACAGGTTCGCGGGGTGGGGGGATGGTAGCTTTGGATTTCTCTTGGTTCTTTATACTATTTTGAAGTTTATGTTTGTCTTAAAAAGTGCTTATTACATTGCTTTCATGACATGACAAAGAAGTGCAGTCTGTCTTGATCAGCATGCTAGAAGCTGATGTGATACAAATTCTCTAGGATTGAAACTCAAAAAGTGACTCAGCTAAACGAGCTGCCATATTAAAAAGACCCAGTATTTTTGTCTGTATTAACATTTAATCATAATAAGCCCAATGGGTGGCAGATCAAATTCATGTATATGGACAATCAAACTTACTTGTCACTAGTGCCATAGTAAGCTGTTCCTATCTGTGTTGTATCACTTACTTAGTTATCACCTCCAAAAAAACACACAAGGTATTCTTCTGTGTATAATTGACTAATGGCTGTCTTCATTGCCAGATTTTGTTCACCATGTGAGTTGGCATGCACTCATTTGTCACTGTGCACTCTTGAGAGTTCATCTTTCTACCTTATTTGGCAGCATGACATATTAGTCCCTATCAATCATGGGTTTGTTTAATGTAAAAGAAAAATGAGTATTGTTATCTCCAGTGTCTGAGAACTGGCGTATTTGAAGAGGGGCACAGACTGGAAACAATTTTCCACACACATCTTTATAAGGTTCATTATGTGATTTCTACAGTCCTGATTTGGCTTACATTTCTTTCATATTGGGCTTATGGCTGTGGCCAAAAAAAGGTTGTGAATGGCTGCTTTAGAATGCCATGCTGCCGTTGTCACTCTCTGCATGTTTCTTTACTCTTTGGCTATCTATAGTTTGTCTTGCTGTTCATAGAAGATGGCCTATTAAGAGTTTATGTAAAATAGACTCATTCACCTCTTAGAAAACGGTTTATCTCATTAAACACCTCTTCCCAAAATTGGACTTTTTTGCAGTGCCACCAGTGTTTTACATATTATGTTAACTTGTTTTGAAATTAAGCTTGTGGACAGTACCTTTTGCCTTTCTACCAAATTTGTAAACAAGAATACTCAGAATCTGCTTTTATAGATGGTGCCGTGCAGAAAAAGCTAAGGAACACAGATTGCCTATTCTCCTTGGCTTAGTATACAGATTCATTTTGACCCATACAGACTGTGATGTGTACAAGACCTTTTTATAATTTGCCATCTTAAGATCAGAAATAGGATTGCATTCCATAGGCAACTTTATTTTCATAAAGACAGCACTGAATGAAAAAAGGAAAGGAAAGCTACCTTAATAAAAGAGGCTACAAAGTGCTCTTTGTATTTATAGTATAAGTGCCTATATTGATGCAGTTTTATCCATTTTCAACAATGTGACCCTCAGCAGTTTTAATGAAGTGGGTATTATTCTATAGGGGGCATGAAAAGACTAGGAAAGGAAGTGAAAGAGAATACTAATTCAATTTTACAGCGGCTAATGTGAAAAAGATTAAATTATCAGATTCTGCCACACAGGGGCGCTATCTGGAAACAAATTACTGAGTATAATAGAAACATGTTGAGAAAGAGTAGCTGGATTTGTTTTCATTGCCCCACCACCACCACCGAAGAAATCCACCAGTCTAAGTGGAATTTATCCCATTAGGACTGTACTTCCAAACAGCCTGATTCTGAAAGCCTTCGTGCTATTTTGGGACAGCCTCATATTATTGGTGGGTTACTTCATGACAGCTTAAACTTGGAATGTTAGTGTTCAGGATTTTTTGCAAGCGGTAATCCACATTGTAGGTACTGTTTGATCTTTCATGGCACTGCAGAATTGGGTGTTCTAATATTGGTGAGAAATGTAGGACACCAACAATGGGTGATAGGTAAGAATGGAGATGTGGCTATGTCAGAATTTCACAGCAGCTAAATAGATATTCAGATATATCTACAATAGCTATTCCTGTTCATATAATTGGTATTTAAACCACCAAAGTGCCACATTATCCTGAAATCTTAAAAGTTTTCTACTAGATATCTTTAAGAATTGTTAGGCATGAAAGCTACTGCTTTGTTCATGTTTATGCTATGGATTACTGTCTTGATGCAGTGATATTACATAAGGTATGGTGCCAACAAGGAAGCAAGTTGCTAACAAAAAAATCACACATGAGCTCCACTCTTGCAACTGTTCATCAAAATGCCGTCACAAGGGTCCATTGTTAAGCGCTATGTAAGTGCCAGCTTGGGAAATGCTGCCAGTCTAAGCCCTTGTACTTAAGAGTCTGTTGGTTCAAGAGAAGCCTTGATTTTCTTCTACAAGTACAGAAGCTGCATTTACCCAACATCAGCTGGTTGCAGATTTTGGCAGAAAGAAGAGCAGCGCTTAAAAAAAGATGCACATATAGGCTACAGCGAAAGTGCGTGAAGGCCCAGGTCATAAACAGATGCTTGGCTGAGGCAGAACATTGTGAGTATTCTTTGAGGATGTTACCCTGCTCTGTTTATATGGAAACTGAGACAACTCCATGCAGCTGATGAAATGGGCTGTGTTCCACGAAACCTTATGATAAGGTGTCACAAGGCTTTGCTTCTTTATATTTTTTTTTACTTTTAACATTAATATGGTGATTTATATAGATGCTTCCCTTACTAATGTGAAATAATTATGAATGTCAGTCTCCCATCCTCATGACCCAATGTAGACGGGTTAACCAAGTCAGCTATGTGTGTAGGAAGTTTCTCAGTTTTTCTGCTGTGGAGCAAATAGGAAGCCTAAAATAAACCATTCCCAGGTCCACCACTAACTCTGCCAACTGGGGATAATTAGCCTGAATAAAAATAACTTTATTAATGGACAGCTAATACCCTTGTGCTATTGTATAGAGTGCAATTAAATGCATGTAAAGCATTTTGAGCACATGGAAGGTGCTGGTATAGATGCTATTATGATCATGCACCCGAATGGTAAACTGAGGTTGTGAAAGCCAAGGGTGTGCAAGTGGGCGGAGTCACTGAGAAGCAAAAAGGAGGTAACAGCCTTTATTGGGGTGCTTGTAGAAGGGCCTTTAAAACTGGATTGGAGGAACTCTGCACTGCACTGTTTTTCATGAAAGCAAATCTAAATAAAAATGATATTTTATGCTATAGGTAAGTTCTTAAACCTGAGAACCTGTCAGGAACAACACAAGAGTACTGATGATGTCTCCACACTCTTGTACAGCAGCTGACATCTGGGTGGCAGCTGCTGCATGATTAAAAGAAGGCTACACTAACTAACAAGAAGTGCAGTACATATCTTTAAGGCATATAGCAATAAAATAAAGGTGGTGCCGTGATATCAGTAAATACTTAATTTGTTCAGACAGGGGCAGGCAGCCTGATATTCTCCAGAGGTTTGGGACAAAATGATCCATAATATCCCCAACTATTTGCCTATTTCTTGTTACAGATGATCAGAGTTTCACTGATCATCCCTAACATTTAGCAGGCATCAGTTGGACCATCTGCTTGCTACTAGGATAGAATACAAACCATTCAGAGCTCACTTTTCATTGACAAAGGAGTGTACCTTTGAAGTTTGTATGTTGTAGTAGAAGCACATACATGTAGCAGTGCACATGCATATGGTAGAAGCACATATACGATTTAGCAGCTTCTGTATCCCCAGAGCTATATGTATCACTTGATATGTATACATTCATTATATACATGCAATTTAAAAGTGTGCAGCCACCTTTGTGTGGAAAGAGTCAAATGCACACTTCTAAATGTGCTGTGTACCTGTTGCTTCTGTAACATCTGGTCTGGTTTTGTAGAATTCTGTTACCTTCTTGGAGGTAGAACAGTCAAGAACCACACTAGTCATAAAAGCAAGCCTGTTCAGACGCCATCACTGCTCACCTTGCCCAAGCTGGTATGTTTCCCTGTCCCCACTAAGAATACTGCTGGAAGAGCAAACGAAAGAACAGTCTCCTTTTTCCTGCTTCCGTTTCTCAGCACTGATTGTCTGCTTCAAGCATGTCTCTCAACTATCTAAAAGAGAAAGACAAGTTTGGGCAATCTTGCAGTCTACACATTCTCTCAAGAACTCAGGTTTGGTGCCAGGCAAAGGAAACAAAAGGCACAAGCAACACTAGTAATTAAATATGTATATTTTGCCTTCCGGTGTGTTCAAGGGATTGCATACTGTATAGTTTTCTTCCTCCCCATTTTGTTCTCAGAACTGCTCGGTGAGCTAGGCTGGATTGCAAAATAAGTGATGCTCCCAGGAAGATTCATGGCTCACGAGGCATTGCAGCTGGATCTCCAGAGGTGCAATCAAACACATTTGACTGATCTTGCCTGATTTTGGAAGCTAAGCAGGGTTGCCCCTGGTTAGTACTTGGATGGGCGATGATCAGAGAATACTAGGTGCTGTAGGCACCTGGAGTAGGAACTGGCACGCCACTCCAGTATTCCTGCCAAGAAAACTCCATGGATATGGGGTGGTTACGACTGTAACAACGCAACACACACACATCCCATTGAGAATAGTAGACCTTATAACTCAGTGAGCAGTTATGAACAAGGCCAGATACAAGATCAGGCTTCACGTGGCAGATACTTCTACTTTGTTCTCATGGATACTGCGTCCCTTTCTCCACCGTGCAGTCTTCTATATTCTGAACTGTTCCTCAACTCCCATGGTATCTGTGAGGTGTGGTGTCTGTTGAGGTTAAGACACGAGTCCATCTCTTGACCACAAGTCAGCCATACTTTTGGCTCTACAAATCAATGCAAACAAAAGATTTCTCAGCCTTTCCATGTCACAGAAACTTAGTGACTGTGATGTGTCATCATCTTCCTCTGAATTCTTTGTGCCACTTCTTCAACAGTGACCTTCGCATCAATCAACAGAGTGGGAATTTCCTACTACTGTGCCTGGGGTACAAAGCTGAAATTATACCAGGACACACTTCCTCAGCCCCACCAACTGCTAAAGGGAACACAGCCTCATCCAAATGTGGTTGCTTTTTTTAAAAAAGGCTCCCTTATTTATTGCCCTGCTTAAGTGACACGAGTTGCTTCAGCTGCAGAAGCCTGACTTGCTTAGCAGCTATTAGCTGACATTAGCTGCTATTTACTGGGGAGTTGGGGTGGGGTGGGGTTGCATTTGACAAAAAGCACAAGGCGAACGGGTGGAGAGATGGAAGGGAGAAAACTAAAATTCTATAGTCCAGTCATAGACAAATGTATTTTTTCCTTCCTTTCTCTGTGCCCAAGATTCCATCTAATTACCTTGTTTCCTTTGAGCTGATTGGAAAGTTGGCTTGTGTCTGGCCCAAAGCTCTAAGCATCTTACACGCATCTGTTCCATCTAATCCCCAGTAACTAGGCCCTGTGTTTCAGACGGGGGTGGGGAGGGTGAAAGCCACCCTGATGGAATTCCCCTATATAGGAGGCTGCCTTGTGACAGAAGGGCAGGCAGTGCAACTAGGAACACCACGCACGTATCTGCAGTTACTATGGAATGAGGCTTGCAATGCAAAGGACTGCAGAAAGGACCTCAAATTCAGTGAGGCTAGTAGGATCCGAAATGGCAATAATGGAAAAGAGAAGCTGCCCTTCCTCTTAGAGACAGGCAGAACAGTCCCTAGGTTTCACATCTCTTTAGACACCAGTTGTCTGTTTACTGTATTCCTGTCTTGGTTGGTTGATTGGTTATTTATTTATTTAGCAATGGCTTTTAAGGGCTAAAAAATAATGCACACAAACGCTCCCTTGCATTATTTAGAAAGCAGATTCCAGGCATAGCTGTTGAGAGGAAGAGGCAATGGGGAGACAAGGAAGAGGTCTCTTCTATAGACATTTGGCTACATGGGACAGTGAACTATTTCAATGGGGTTTTAGGAGCAGGAGCTAATTCGGTGCATAGGAAGAAGTAAGTAAGTGTTTGCCAGCAGAGGGACTCTTACATCTGAAATTGACAGACAATTTCAGGTGGTACTTTTGCTTACACTGGGTGATAAAACATGTTGACAGTTTGAACCCATGTAATATAAAAGTGCACACATTTCTGACATTGTAGTTTCCTCTTAGGAGGGGCTTAAGTTTCGTATTCACGTGTTGACTTGAGGGAACGCTCTAGCTCAGTGCTAGAACTCATGCTCTGCAGGCAGAAACCTTGGGTTCAGTGCCAGGAATCTCTAGGCAGGTCATGAAGAAATGCTTGCTGGAAACTCGGGAGAGCTGCTGCCTGTTACTCTGTCAGTCTTCACTCACATGGTGCCCTTCTTGTGCGTTTCATATGTTAGCCATGCTATAACGGAAAGGATTCATACATTATATCTGAATGACATTGGCTGAGGATTCTATGGCCCATTACATATTGCTGGGCTGCAATTCCAAAAGAATCATCATAGCTAATAGTGTGGGATGATATCCTCCAACACCTTCTGGAGGGCCTCCTATTTCCCAGTCCTGGGCTAAATGGTAAAGTAAAGGTAAAGGTTTTCCCCACACATGCATGCTAGTTGTGTCCAACTCTAGGGGCAGTGCTTATCTCCGTATTCAAGCCAAAGAGCCAGTGTTGTTCAAGTCCATGGCCATGTGGCTGCCATGGCTGAACACATTTCTGTGCACGGAACACTGCTTACCTTCCCACTTTTTATGGCGGCACCAATTTATCTACTTGCATTTACATGCTTTCAAACTAAGTTGGCAGGAGCTGGGGTTAACAGCGGGAGCTCACTCTGCTGCTTGGCACCCGGGATTCAAACCACCGAGCTGCCAACTTTGCAGCTGACATTTTAGCACTCCAGGCCACTGAGCCATCACGCCCTCTGGGCTAAAAGTAACCTACAAAAAAATCTGGGCATTGCCTAATCCTCCCCACCAGCGACACGGAGAGAGTAAAGTTCAACTAATTCCCAGATGATGGAGAGTTGCGTTCATTGGTTGCCATGAAAATAACAAAAGATCTTTTGGTAAATCTGGAAGTTGAAGCTGTTTGGATGAACAGCGAAATGTTTCTATCTCTCAAAAAATAAGTCCAGTAGCCATGACTCAACTTCCAGATAAACTCACCTGGATGACTGAGAATCTTCATAGACATCTTTTGGTAAAGGTTTGACAAATTTATAGCAGCCACTGGTTTTTGTGGTTTTTATTGGATGCATCAAGGTTCAAACAGTTTCTCCTGCCTATTATTATTTTTAACTTCATAAACCAAGAGCAGTTCTTTTAAAGATACCCCCTGGTTCTTGAAGACAGTGCAAACTAATCCACTTCTTAAATACTCTACAGAAATACACTTTGGGCTATGAATTGCTGCAGGAAAGCAAAAATAAGAGAACACCCAGCAGCTGAGTTGGAAGGAGACAGGATGCTGTCATTCCTGGGGAAAGCATACAAAAATTCCTTCTTTGAGCCATAGCACCCAGAATCCTCCAGCCAGCTTGGCCCATGGCAATCCCATTGCCTGTTCCCGCCTGGCATCTGTCAACTCCAGTCATAGCAAAACACACATAATTCCCATTCCTTTCATCAACAGTTTCATATATTGAGTTGATAAGCATGATCAGAACCAGCAGTCTTAGCCGCTAAAACTCAGGGGTGAATATAGAGAGCCACAACTTAACCACAAGGAAATGGAGGGTGAGATAACTGATCAATGCATCAAAGGTCTTTTTTTAAAATGTGTATCATATTCAAGTAAGATATAATATCCTAGGCTTTGGCTTAACAAGTTAAATGCCAGAGACAACGCAGAGGGTGTCAGAATTTTCTTACATGTGCCTATGAATGACTACTCCGTAGTGGCATAGTATTCATTTGAACTTGCTCCCAGGTAGAGTCTCACGGCAATAGTCTCTGTTCTGTCACCATTGCTTCCTGGGTTTCACCACCTAACTGCTCTGCAGCAGCAAGAAAACAATATTTTATCTTACATAAAGAGGGGAAGAGGAGTAACTGAACCGAAAGAGAAGCAGGTTTGGAGAGGCTGAATTATGTTCTTGTCAGCTGAGGTGGGGCTATTCAATTGACGTGTGTGCAAGTTTCACATCCATGTTGATGTGCACAAAAACATAAGGAAGGAAACAGTAAATAAGACACCATTAGCTTAATTGTATCATTTTTCCTGGGACCAGAATTTGAGTTATCTCTGTCCATTCCCCCACCCCACCACCCCACCACCCATTCTGGCCACCTGCAAGTGCCTTGCTACGTATCTAAGCTCAAAATGTAGTTGCAAACTTCTGTTAAAGAGACTTTTCCCCCACTGACCTACCCACCCCACGTGACTTAACATCTCTTGATCGAGCCCTTTCCCCATATTTGACCGATAAATGTGGTCAGTATTTTAAGCTAACAAGCAATTTGATTCATCATAAAGATACCATTCAAATACAAGCAGTTGACTAGACAGAAAACTCTTTGCACTGTACACCAAGACATGTGATCTATTACAGGAAGGAAGGAAGCAATGTACCAATTCATGTTTGGTTTATGGAGAAAGGCCCTCAGATGAGAAGGAAAGCAGGACAATATCTTTATTGTATGCCACGACAAAATGTCCATGAGTCCTCTGTTACTTCCTCTGTTTTCATTAAGGCCTATCCCCCCACCCAGAGATGAAACACTAATGAAGTTTCAGAGTTAAAAGCAGCTGCTTTATATTTCTCCAAAGGAACACATACAAATCCTACAGGCAGAACTACATCCATGTGAAAATGATTACAATTCTGCACGCAGGCCATCCAAATTCCGTGCCAAGAAAAACTGGATTCTGGGGGCTACAAGGAATTATGTAAGCTCAACTGTGTTTTTTGTTTTGTTTTTGAGAATGTATATCATCCATCCTGCACAGAAATGAGCCCCAAGTCAGTGCATAAAGATAAGAGAACACAAAATGTGCAAAGAATTGATGCATACAAATGAGAGAGAGTGAAAACAGTTCATCAACCAAACAAAAATACTCCACAGGTTTTTTAAAAAAAATTAAAATACCTGGATATTTTAAGGGGGAAAAAGATCATCTCCCTTGGAGCATCAAATAATAAACTGTTCCTGATGGGCAAATATGAGTCTGCAGGGCATTTCAGAATTTGGGTGCCACCACGAGAAAGGCCATGTCCTTCATGCCTTCGTAAAGCAGCTTCCTTATACATTAAATACAGTTGCAGACACACTTCAAAGTGTTCTGCTTGCATATCGCCCCATACCACTTCAAGTAGTCTCTGGGCAGTTTACAGTTTAATTACAGTATTCAGGCTACACATTACCGCCCCCCCCCAGCAACCTGGGTACAGATTTTACCAACCACAGAAGGATGGAAGGCTGAGTCAACCTTGAACCTGCTACCTGGGATTGAACCCCAGTTTTACCTGTAGTACAGGCATTGAACCACTGTGGAAGCCATGTTGGCTCTCCTTCAGCAGCACCTACTCTTCTATGTACCTATTAGTTTTATCTTTTAGGATGGTTTCCATCACTTCACCTGGGACACATGTCAAACTGACTAGTCAGTAATTTCCTGGATCACCTCTAGATAGTTTTTTGAAGATCGGTGTTACATTTGCTACCTTCAAGTCATCAGGCACAATGCCTGATTTGAGGGAAAGATTATATATTTTGGCTAGGACATCAGCAATTTCATCTTTAAGTTCCTTGAGAATTCATGGATGGATGCCATCAGGTCCTGGTGATTTGTTAGCATTTAGTTTAACAAGACATGCAAGGACCTCCTCCCTGGTTATTTCTATTTGGCTTAGTTCTTCAGTCTCCCTCCCTACAAAGATAGGCTCTGTTTTGGGCATGTGGTCTCTGTCTTCTTCAGTGACTACTGAAGCAAAGAATTCATTGAGTCTCTCTGCAATCTCTGTTTCCTCTTTAATAATCCCTTGCCTTCCAGTTGTATGTCTATTGTTTTTTTCTTATTAATTATATATTAAGCTAGCTATTAATTGATTTTTGTGATTTATTTTATTGTACTGTATATTTCAATTTTGTAAGCCACCCAGAAGTGGCCTTTTAGGCCAGATGGGTGGGAGATCGATACATCCTCATATAGGATTCCAACAGCAAGTGGCATCATGCCTGATTTTGTGAAGCCTATCCCCAATTCCTGTGGGATCCCTTCCCCCCACCCCCAAAAGGGCAGGGGGAAGAGAAAGACTGCACAAATTAGGACAGCATGCATGTAGTTATACTCACATAGAACCATAGAACAACATGGTTGGAACGAACCTATAAGGCCATGCAGTCCTACCTCCTGGTCAAGGTAGGAATAAATATAGGATGTCTGCCAGCTGGTTGTCCAAATTTCTCTTGAATGCCTCCACTGTTGGAGCACTCGCCGCCTCTCAAGGTAATTCGTTCCATTGCTGTGCTGCTCTAACAGTTAGGAAGTTGTTCCTGGCTTCCTGTAACTTGAGCCCATTGTTGTTGTGCCCTGCATTCGGGGATGATCAAGAACATATCCTGCACCTCCTCTGTATGACAGCCTTTCAAGTATTTGAAACGTGCTGCCATACCTCCCCTCTGTCTTCTTTCCTCCAGGCTAAACATACTCTCCATGTCACACCTGAGCATATACACCTGGGTACATGGAGTCATGAAGAGTCGCTCACGACTGTAACGACACAACGCGCACACACAGTTTGTAAAATGAGCTTGGCAACATTATAGTGTGAATCAAAATTCCCAGGACAGCATGACCACATTTTCATGCTCTGCTTTTGAAGCCCTCGGTGGGAAGGAACCTGATTACTCAAAGAGGAGCCATCTCCTAAACTACCAGATATGCTCCCTGCGCTAGCCACTGTGCGTATTGCAATGGTTTAAATGCTTTTAAAGAACGATTGTAATCCTCCAGCTGAACACTATTTTTAGTGGAAAGTTGGGGGATTAAAATATAGCAAATAAAGTAACCATTTATTAATAAATCAGGCTGCAGAGCCCCTGTCACAGGACCAGTCCAGGGAACAAAATTTGGCCCTCCAACAACTGCAAGGCCTTGGCTTTGAAATCTGAAGCCTCACAAAGTCAGCAAAGCACAGGAACATGCTGGCAAGAGGTGTAAATTGTTTTGTTTAGGGCATATGCTTCCCTCCTTCCCATCTTCCCCTTTATGGTCATATTCCTTTAAATTCTCTGCTGGTCATGTTACCACTGCCCCCCCCCCACCCAATCCCCATCAGTCATTTAATATTACAGTATTTTACCTTTTTCAGTCTGTTTCCCAAAGCTGCTCCCAGACAAGCCTATTTCAGGGCTGAAGATGTGAAATGAGGACTTTGGAGATCCAGATTCAAATCCCCAGGATTGAAGCTCCCCTGAGCTCTCTCACTGGATGTGACCCTTCCTAGAGGGCTGCCATGAGGGCTGAGTTTTGGAAATAAAGACACCAAAATAGTCCTCGAAATGCACTAACATGGATGTTTGGTTTTATGACTTCTGTCCCACTCTATGACACCTTAAGGACATTGAAAAGGTTTATAAGTAGTGGTTTAGCAGTATTTGCTCTGGGTTTCGAATCAAACTTCACTGTTTTATAATTCTCAGGGCACTCCACTGGTGTAGTCAGAATTGGCATATCTTTTGTGTACAAATCAAGATATCTACCCACAGGGCCTCAGCCCTTGGAAACATGGAGGTGCTTGACTGGGGGACCCCGGCGGCTTGTAGTCTATATATAACGCTTCCATGATTTACTGGAGTTCTTTGACTTATAGTAAAATGGGGTGTGTAACTGAAGGTCACACATATACTGTATACAGCTACACTGGTAGCATAATCTAGCACAGGGGTCCTCAAAGTTTTCAAACAGTGGGCCAGTCCACCACCACCCAGACACCACTGGGGGCCGGATCACAGTCCAAAAGCAGCTGTGGAGGCTGGCTTGCTCACAAAACAGGGGGTAGGTAGGGGGTTGCAGTTGGTCCCAGGGGCCGGATTCAGGACCTTGGGGGGCCGCATCCGGCCCCAGGGCCTTAGGTTGAGGACCCCTGATCTAGCATGATGCTTTTCTTGTCTCCCAATTCTAAATATTCAGTCGTTCCTGTATGGATACATACCATGTGGTTAGAACCACATGAGTAGAAGTGTGTGGTTCTGAACAATGGGCAGTGTGTGTGCATGTGTGTGACGGAGTTGAGCCAGTTGCCTGCAGGGAAGATTCAGGCAAGACGCACAGAGATGTGGAGAACAGCAAGGAGGTCATAAGAGTAAAGATGAAGGCAACTGTCACCTCCCTGGTCTTCTTTGTACCTGATTCCTATCAGTGTTTGGAGTGCTTCTTGTTTAGAACGTAACTCCCAGAATCCCCTCTCCAACTGCCTAGGGCCCAGTCATGGTGGTGAACCTTCAGCACTCCATATGTTTTGGACCACAACTCCCAGAATTCCATGCCTGTATTGCCAATGACAAAGGACTGTGGGGATTGTGGTCCAAAAGATCTGGAATGCCGAAGGTTTGCTACCCCTGGAGTAGGCAATTCTGGGAGTTGCATTTCAAACAAACGACGTTTCCAGCCTCTCCTTTCTTCTCAGGATTGTCTTCTAGGTTATAAGACCAGTTCATCTTAACAAAGCAAAAAAGTAGAGTGTGGACTGGAAGATTTTTCTGAAGAATCCAACGTGGGGTGATTGCTTTAACTTGCACAAAACAGCAAGTACTAGATACTGGATGGCAGTGCGTTGGTGCTAGCTAGGAGGCCTCACAATGCAACAGGCATTTAGCTGCCTGTTAATGAGTGGCAAAGGTTTGTTCTGATTGCATGGCAATGGTGTGGGGGACTTTGGTCTCTCTGTCCAGGAGCACGGTAACCCGACATGGAAGAGAGATGTTCCCTTTTCCATGTCAACAGAGAGCAGAGATTACAAATCACCAGCCAGTCCATTCAAAGCAGTCATCAGGAATAAGATGGAGACTGGGAGGAAGGAGAGGAAAGGAGTGTGAAGACACAAAGGAAACAAGTTGATGTTCTTTGGTAACAAAACCTGGACTTTCCCTTTTTCTACTATTTCTTCTCTGCCAAATAGCAGAAAAGTAAAACAGAAGAACTTGGTCATGTTTAGGCTAGAGAAAATATCTTTGGTGTACAAATCAAGATATCTATCTACAAGGCCCCAGCTAGAGATGCAAAATTTCTGAAAATTTTGGAGCTCAGAAAAAACCTGGGTTTTTTTCCACCCCCCCCAAAAAAACCCCGCAAATTTTCAGAAAAATTGAAAAAAAAAAGGTACATTAGCACTCCCCGGCTTTACAGCTTGAAAGTCATTCTGTTACTTTAAGAGCATAAAATATGACAATGGACAGTTTGACTTGGCATAAAATTATCACAACTAGCATATTAAAATATACAGTAGTGTATCCAAACAATTATTACCACCAGAATTTACTTTTAAATAATATTTATTACGTATAATTTATTAATAATTATACATAACAAATGGAGTAACAATCTCCTGAACTTTTTATTAAAGTGGAACCAAAAAACCCTCTACAAACAATGTTTAAAAAACCAGAATTAACCATTCATATTACCTGTCCTCAGTATTAAATGAAAATAAAATAAAAAGCTCATTCTCGTAAAATGAACTGAACAGGGGGGAAATGTACAGAAGGGATCAAGTTTTAATGAATGGGCATGAAATTTAATCAAAATCATTTAGTTGCTCTGTATTTTCTTCCAATGATTTGAGGCCTAGTGAAGAGGACAGAACAGAACCAAACATATCCACCCATGTGCAAAAGCGAAACCTTTTTCTTTTTCTTGCGACAATGGCAGCACCTCCTAAAGAAAGAAATGCATCTTGTTTAGACATGGGCACGACTCGGCGAAATTTCCGTTTCCGTTTCTGTTTTTCGTTTCCGTTACATAACGGAAACGGTAACGATAATTAAGCTGTCAGAACTCGAACTCGAACCGAAAAAAGAAAAATTTGGTCGGGTTTTTCATTTTCGTTTGTGGCATCGCGGCGATCGCACAATGCAAAGCACAGAAAAAGTTTTTAAAAGTTTTTTTAAAAAACCCAGACTCCTGGCCAAAAAAGCAGGCGAAAATATGCCTGCCTGAGGGGTGGTTTCTGGGGGGTCCCCGGCCTTCCCCCCTCCTCTCCTGTCCTGGGCAGCTTGCACCAGGCTGGGGGGGGGGTCATCCTCGTCGTCTCGCCATGTCATGTGGTGGTGGGGGATTCAAAATGGCGACCGCAATTTTTCTTTTGAAATCGTGGTCAAAAAACACACCAAATCACCACAGAAACATGTGAAATTTATTTATTTTAAATGCCTGAATTTTAATAGTAGCAGCAGTGGGTTTTTTTATAGCAATAAAACGTCGTATTTATTTTATTTTATTTTATTTTTTATTTTTTTAGACCTGCCCATTTGGGCTGGGCATGGGATGGGACCATGCAAATTTTTTGAACCATTCCACCAATGGCATCGCCAGGTTTTTGAGTGACACTTCTGGATGTCTCGGAGGGCATAAAAAGCCGAGGCACCTTCCAGAAATCGCAGTCGGGTGTATGGATATGGTTGGGGGAGGAGGGCTGGCTGTTGGTGCTGGTGTGATCCGATCGAGATTGAGGAGGGAGGCTGGAGGCTTTAGGATTTAAGTTAGGCAGGGGCAGGCAGGGAGGGAATTGAATTTAGAAAATAATTTCTTTGATTCCCTGCAGCTTCGTCTGCTGAAGGGAATAGCAGTTTATTCTTTATTTCTTCTCTGGCAGTTTGTGCGGATTTTTTTCTGATATTGGATAAAGGGGGAGGTTCGACTGGGAGTGGGAGGTGTGGATTTATTTTAATAATATATTATATACTACCATTTATTTTCTATTTTCCCAACTTCAGTTTGCTTGCACACACACACATTTGGGGTGCAAGCCAAGAACAGAACCTCTATCCTAAGTGATATCCTAACTGCCCACTCACCCGCCCGCCTGCGCCGCCGCCCGCCTGCGGCCCGCATCGCCGTCCGCCCACTCGCCCACCCGCGGCCACCGCTCGCCCACCCGCGCCTCCCCCTGCCACCCCCGCCGCCCGCCCTGCCCACCGCCTAGGGCGCAAAAACACCTAGCACCGGCCCTGATTGTGGGACGCCCCTATGCTCTAGGAAGTCAAATCGTGCTAAATCGTGGTGGAAACGACAAATGAAACGACGAAATGACAAATTTTTGAAAAATTTCGCAACAAACGGAAACGACCCGAAACGGACCTGTTCCGACAAACGAAAACTCGAAACGTCATTTTTTCTGGTCATGCCCATGTCTAGTCTTGTTATTGCATTGGAGGGTTCAGTTTGTAACCTAGGACTTGCTTGTCCTCAGTGCACAGAAATTAGAATAATTGCACACTATGCATATTTTTTAGAAATGATTTGGAAAATATTTGAACACACTCTTAAAATATTTTATTCACCATGTTAAAATAAAACATCCCATAATCATTTTTTTGTTTTTCTTTTTTCAATTTTCTGAATATTTTGGGGGGGGAAAACAGGCTTCAGGGGGGAAAAAGGGGGGGGGGGACTTTTTTCCTGAATTTTTCCAGGTTTTTCCCCAGGCCTTCACATCTCTAGCCTCAACCCTCAGAAAAGTGGCTGTGCTTAACTGGGGGACTCTGGGACATGTAGTCCAAATGTAATACTTCCATGATCTACTGGAGTTCTTTAATATAGTAGAACGGGGTGTGTTTCTGACGGTCACACACATACTGTACATAATTCCTTCCCCACAAACTGAAATAATGTGTGTGTGTTTGAATAGTCTCAGTCTCTCTCTCTCTCTCTCTCTCTCTCTCTCTCTCTCTCTCTCTCTCTGTGTGTGTGTGTGTGTGTGTGAGAGAGAGAGAGAGAGAGAGAGACAGAGAGACAGAGAGAGAACTAAAAGAAGTTTCTTGGTCATATCTGACTACCTGAATTGAGCTTTCAGTTGGTGCTCACTCACCTCAGCTTTTATGACTGTCAGTAAAGTGGCTCTATTTTGGGCCATGACCACGGATGACCCAGTTGACCCTGTAGCTTGAGCCTGGATCTGCCCGCCAACTTGTGGCTTCTCTCTCTCTCTCTCTCTCTCTCCAGCATCCTTGATTCACAGCTCAGTCCTGCCCAACGTGATCTGCTTACATGGTTCTTTTACACCCCTTGAAAAATGGCAGCAGCAGGTGCCCAGTTAATTCAGTAATTGCCTTTCAAGTACTGTGTTCACTCTCCCTTCTCTCCTCCCCCACCCTCAAAAAAACCCTTTTCCTTGGGGACAAGAAAGGGAGGGAAGGAGAGATAGTGCCCAGGCTTGGGGAACTCCACCCACCCCCTGCCCGCTTTGCTAGAACATCCCCTTCAGAGCGACTCAGACACGTTGCGCAATTTAATTACCACTTCACAAGCCCGGTGATGATAAGTGACAGGCCAGCTCATACAGGGAGTTAGCAGAGGGATTCTGATAAATGCTTTCCCACTGAAAGGACGAGGAAGTCTCTTCTTACCCACAAAGCAGCCTGAGGGATGAGTTGGTCCATTTTTATCCCAACGCATAGTCGCAGAATTGCTCAAGTCCTCAGTGCTTTTTCAACATATCCTGTCAGACAGTGAACAGCCACAACTGTGTGTGGTGGTGGTGGTGGTGGGGGCGCTGCAGGTATCACCGTTCTGGTCCCAGTTGGTTAATGTCTTTATTAGTACTAACCCAAATGTGGTGGAGGCAGCTATACTCACAAATGCTTGAGAATTTCGGTGCCATTTTAGTTGCTCCTAAGAAAGGTATTGTCCCATGGTGAATCTTTTTCAAATGCATGCCCAAGGATCACCTTGGGTACCTGTGTGGGTTATTTTATATACATGTCAAGGCTACTTCTGTTCCACAGATGTTAAATACTTTGCTTGTGGCAACATGTAGGTAGGGAAATGAGACATAATGTCATTTTTAGAATAAAGGTTGGAATGGACAATCTCCTGTTCCTGTCCATGCTAGATGAGATTCTATGGCCTTCCTCCTGTGCCCCATGTCATAACCTTTGGCTAATATGATAGTATGGAGTAACAGCCCATACCTGACGAGCCTATTCAGGCCATTGTTCATCTTATGAGCCTAATTCAGATCAGGGTGACAAGAAGTCAAAGCTGACTATAAGATGGAGGACTTGCACTAGCTATATTCAGACTGA
>JAHTLZ010000204.1:72603123-72631859 GCA_023846285.1 Phrynocephalus versicolor
TGTGTGTGTGTGTGTGTGTGAGAGAGAGAGAGAGAGAGAGAGACAGAGAGACAGAGAGAGAACTAAAAGAAGTTTCTTGGTCATATCTGACTACCTGAATTGAGCTTTCAGTTGGTGCTCACTCACCTCAGCTTTTATGACTGTCAGTAAAGTGGCTCTATTTTGGGCCATGACCACGGATGACCCAGTTGACCCTGTAGCTTGAGCCTGGATCTGCCCGCCAACTTGTGGCTTCTCTCTCTCTCTCTCTCTCTCCAGCATCCTTGATTCACAGCTCAGTCCTGCCCAACGTGATCTGCTTACATGGTTCTTTTACACCCCTTGAAAAATGGCAGCAGCAGGTGCCCAGTTAATTCAGTAATTGCCTTTCAAGTACTGTGTTCACTCTCCCTTCTCTCCTCCCCCACCCTCAAAAAAACCCCTTTTCCTTGGGGACAAGAAAGGGAGGGAAGGAGAGATAGTGCCCAGGCTTGGGGAACTCCACCCACCCCCTGCCCGCTTTGCTAGAACATCCCCTTCAGAGCGACTCAGACACGTTGCGCAATTTAATTACCACTTCACAAGCCCGGTGATGATAAGTGACAGGCCAGCTCATACAGGGAGTTAGCAGAGGGATTCTGATAAATGCTTTCCCACTGAAAGGACGAGGAAGTCTCTTCTTACCCACAAAGCAGCCTGAGGGATGAGTTGGTCCATTTTTATCCCAACACATAGTCGCAGAATTGCTCAAGTCCTCAGTGCTTTTTCAACATATCCTGTCAGACAGTGAACAGCCACAACTGTGTGTGGTGGTGGTGGTGGTGGGGGCGCTGCAGGTATCACCGTTCTGGTCCCAGTTGGTTAATGTCTTTATTAGTACTAACCCAAATGTGGTGGAGGCAGCTATACTCACAAATGCTTGAGAATTTCGGTGCCATTTTAGTTGCTCCTAAGAAAGGTATTGTCCCATGGTGAATCTTTTTCAAATGCATGCCCAAGGATCACCTTGGGTACCTGTGTGGGTTATTTTATATATATGTCAAGGCTACTTCTGTTCCACAGATGTTAAATACTTTGCTTGTGGCAACATGTAGGTAGGGAAATGAGACATAATGTCATTTTTAGAATAAAGGTTGGAATGGACAACCTCCTGTTCCTGTCCATGCTAGATGAGATTCTATGGCCTTCCTCCTGTGCCCCATGTCATAACCTTTGGCTAATATGATAGTATGGAGTAACAGCCCATACCTGACGAGCCTATTCAGGCCATTGTTCATCTTATGAGCCTAATTCAGATCAGGGTGACAAGAAGTCAAAGCTGACTATAAGATGGAGGACTTGCACTAGCTATATTCAGACTGATGAAGCTGTTTGGATGAGCAGCAAAACGCTTCTGTCTCTCTCTCAAGAAGAAGAAGAAGAAGAAGAAAGAAAGAAAGAAAGAAAGAAAGAAAGAAAGAAAGAAAGAAAGAAAGTAGTAGTAGTAGTAGTAGTAGTAGTAGTAGTAGTAGTAGTCCAGTAGCCATGACTCAACTTCCAGATAAACTCTCCTGGATGACTGAGAATCTTCACAGCCCATACCTCCTTGGAATGCATGGAGCACACACCCTTCATGGGAACCAGTATCAAGTGCCATGCTTGCCAGGCCACTGAGAGCCCTTGTTCTTCTTTTCAAGCACACTGCCTTTTGCTTTCTTTGGACAGAAGGGTGGTAAAGAAATTGAGTGGCAGGATAACACTGCTGGACAGCTAGGAACATGCACTGCAACCATGTTGTTGCTATGACCATGCATGCACCATGTGCTTTCCAGCATTCTAACAATTTGCAGGCCAGTTCACATGAGACTGATCAATCGCTGCTCGGCAGCATTACTCAAGAATCAGAAGACAACATTTTCAGGACACAAGCCTATCAAAAAACCACAAACTGTGACCTGGAAGTTCTTCCTTACATTGATCAACTCTAGTAAATCACAGAGTGGGGCATTGTATATATGTCCAAGCCTTTGTTCACAGCATAACACAAAGCAGAACGAAATAGAGGTCTTGGCACAGAAAGCTGGCTCAGTCCAATTATTTTTATCACAATGAGGAGACATATCGGTAGCAATCACAGTAGAATACCATCCCCAAAAGGAAACTGACCTAACCAGCGCTGACGTTCAGCTGCCACAAACAAGTGCATGCAAAAGACGGGTGGGCGACTTTTGGATGCAACATGTTCAGTCCATGATGCCCAATGATTTGGTGGAGTCCAGTTCACCTGTCCAAGGCTCCAGTGGCACCACGTCTACTTTCAGACTTAGAATATACCTAGGCAGGCACCAGGTTTTGGAAAAACCACAGCCTCTGTTCAAGTGAAATGAAAATGTGAGGGCGAGTGCAGGAAGGAGAACATGTATTGAAAGTACTGAAAAACCAGGAGGGAGCAGTATGGATGCATAAGAACATCATGGTTTATAGCTAACAGAGCCAATGTCAAAATAGCCATGATGATGTCTAACCTCTTGGGGAGATGAACAGGAACAAGAAGTTTCTCTTGTTGTTAGCATCCATGAGCCCATTTGTTGCCTCTTTTATAGAGTGGCTTTGCCTGAAAAGTGGTTTTGGTCACATGGTGAGATCACCTCTTCCAGGTGTAGCTGCAGAGATACTGCAGATGATCGCAAGATTAAGGACTTCTTGGTGGTGGTGGTGGTGAAATGCTCATATCCTGGAATGCAGTCCCCAGAGATGCTTGCCTAAGATCTAATCTCATCTGTCTTTTGCCTCCAGAGAATGACTGCTTTATTTTCCCAGGCCTCTAAAACTCGTAGTCTGCTTGAGCTGTTGACATGGCTTATATCTGCTCTCATTTGACCTTGTTGCTGTTTGTCATAAATATTTTCCTGTAGAATTTATAGCTTCATTGGTAAACCATCAAAAAGAGTTTTAAAAGCCTTCCCCAATATTACAAATAAAAGTAGAGAACCATTATTCGTTGTGGGAGGCTGGCTTCTACTTTCAAAAGAAGTTTAGTCAAATTCTGACCTCTGTTAGTCACAACTCCTTGCTGAAGATGCTCACAGGCTTATAACTGGGAAACAGGTGCTTTGAAAACAGATGCTTGTTTACAAGGCTAGTGGCATGTCCCTTCTTTAAATTCTCTTCCTTCTAGCTGTGCAAACCATGCAGCAGAATGACGTATGCCTCCTGTGACTCAGACCCTGAGGGGCGTAGTGGTGAGGGGCCGAAAACTCAGGCCTGTCTGCCAAGGTGCACCAAACTGGTCAGAGACAGAAGCTGGGCAGTGTGTGGCAGGTCAAGGGCATTGTGTGACAAACTGATTGTGTCAAGAGCAATGTCCAAGGAAAGTGTTCTTCACAACCTTTGAGGAGCATCCTGATTAGACCATGGAAACGTTAGTGCTTTGGATCACAAGTGCCTATGTCGTCCCTCAAGTGCAGCCATCTTGTCTGGGAAAACTGTGGGAATGGTAGTTGGAAAAGCCATTTTCACCTGCTCTGATCCTGTTCTTCCTTTTGTGGGCTGGGGGGGGGGATACATAGACAAGTGAGCCAATAGAGTCAGGAACCCGTACAAAAGCTGTAATGCAGGGTGTGCAACCTGTGGACCTTCAAGAGGAAGGAATATAACATGGCCATTAAAAAGTCCATATATTTCTATAGCAGTGGGAGCCATCCTGAGTTGACATTAAATGTCTGCTTGAAGAACCAGGTTCCAACAAGCCATGGAAGTCCCAAAAGAGAGGAAGATCGGTGCATAGTCATGGATAACATATTTCACACTTTGATGCCAGGCTAGAGAACATAGGCTAAGAAACATCCTCTCCACAGCAATGTATTATAAAAGGAGTTGAACTATCAAGTATATGGGCCCTAGATCATTTTTAAAAGTTCATTTTTGAAGGTGCTGCTATGCCATAGGAAAAATTCAAAGTTGCATCCAGGGAGTGCTATTTTCCCAACTGAATGTGTTTTAGTGGACAATATAGGGATCAGCAGAGAAAGCAGAAGAAAATGTCAATCTATAATTGGTAACACCTTTTTAAGGTGGCTCTACTGCAGCCATCCATATTTGCAACAGGCAAAGCAATGGATGGGTTACTTTATCAAGCTGCAAACTCAATATTAGGCCAACTTCCTGTGCCTTCCATTCCACCCAACCCCAGAGTGACCTTCCATGAGCCACTTGAAACTGAGGCATGGACCATCCAGCCTATGACACCTTCCTCCCAGAGGGGAAAGCAGAAGCGAGACCAGGTCTGAGGCCCAAGAGCCTCACAGTGGGAGGATGAAGTAACCATTCCTCATGATTGAAAATTATAGCTGGGGGCACCAGTGAAAGGCTTAATTGATTAGAATTGTTTGGAGTTAATGTAACTGATTTAGTTAATAAAGGTTGTGTTGAAAAGAAGTTTCAGTTCTTTCCTTATCTCTGACCCTGAGAGACCTTTTGATGTTCTTCTCCCCATGGAGGTTCTGAGGCCCTGCACACACATGGTTGTCTAAATCACAATCTGGCCTCAACCAACCATCTAGCCATAAAGTAGATGAAGGGCACCCTAGAACATGGCTACAACTGGGTGTGTGTGTGTTGCGTCGTTACAGTCGTGACCAACTCTTCGTGACCCCATGACCATGGAATTTTCTTGGCAGGATTACTGTAGTGGTTTGCCAGTTCTTACTCCAGGTGCCTACAGCACCTGGTATTCCCTGGTGGTCTCCCATCCAAGTACTAACCAGGGCTGACCCTGCTTAGCTTCCAAAATCAGGCAAGATCAGATGTGCTCAGGGCATCTAGGCAGCAAAAGAGAACCTAGGAAAATCTCCAAGGATATGTGGTTTCTTCTATTAACCTATAGAGGGAGCACGGTTCAACACAACTACCATCCAGGCATAGAGTGTGTGTTCACCATCAACATCTCCATCTTCTCCACGGACTCAAGCTTCAATCTGTTTCGACATTTATGCCTCCCCCCCCCACTCCCCGTTCTTGGATTTCTTGAAGACTTCCATGCAGAATGTGGAGAAAACTTGTTTTCTGCAGCTCTGGAATGCAAAAGAAGAACCTGTTTCAGTGGAAACTGAAAAGAAGCAGATAATGGAGTCAGGTTTCACTTGCGCAAACCTGACCTAATCCTAACTTATTCAAGTCCAGAAAGAATATCTCATTGAGGAATTACTCAAAAGTCCCACCAGTGCTCTGTAACACATAGATGATTTATTTAAACACGTATATATTTGCCACTGGGTCACAGAGTTCTTTCAGAAGCTTCCATTACCCAGTAATATTTCTTTTTGCTGATGTTGTTTCTCTATTACTGCAGACTGGACATACTCATGTCTATTTTGGCTGATACAGGAGGGCTAAACACTGATATTGTATTGCATCTCCACCCATCCCCAGTGCTCTTCAGCCAAAAGTCTTCCTCCTTCCTTGCCTACTCTTCCCACCTACTTTACCTTGAATGATCAGCTATAACAGTCTGTAGTGTACTTTTTGTGTCTCATTATGTGACTGAAATGTTCTTTCTTTCTGCCCTTTATGTTTCATGTTTTCTTAATCTTTATTCTTTGGTTTAAGAAGTACTTTGTTTCTGAACACCTTCTCAGTCCAATTATATGCTTAGTATCTTGGGATAAATCTGTCATTTCAAATTTTTCTGCTTTTCACTCCAAACTTGTATTAGAAGTCCATGGTTCCATGCCACACAGTAGAATCAAGAATAGGTGGCACCATAAAATGAGGTTTCTCAAGGCCAATTTTAAGGTTTTGTTGTGCATTAACATGTTTTTTTTTTAATTGTGTGGCTTTAGGTGAGATACCTTATAGTATCTGAAGGCATCATCCTCCAGCCCAAATCAGGCACTTTTCAAAAGCACCATTGAGCACTGACTTCTTGGTGATGATAACATGCTCAGTGCTGATTGGCTTACATCGTTGTCTCTCCACCACCCCACACAACTCTTGTGGGAGATGGTTGGTAAGAGATGGCTGGGAGATTAGGTATTTGCAGCTTCACCAGGTCATCCACATAGCTGCAGTATCTCTGGGCATCCCAGTTAACAACATTCTCCTGTCTTTAAAACTGGCTTTTCCAGATAGTGGAGATGTCTGACAAGTTGATGCAATACTTCTATGTGTCGTTAAGAAAAAGGAAGCAGGGCAGGGGTGGGGTGGGGAGTGAATGGAGCAAATGGTCAAGGAAATAGCAAGGAACCCTGAAAAAGAAACCCAGCAATCATTTCTTTTATTTCTTCCTGGGCATAGGGGGTGGGGAGCTCATCGATTTAAGCCTGCAAAACCTCCTGGAGACTTTCCCTCTTGGGCTTAATGCAACCTGAGAGGAGTTTTAACTTTCCACCTGGAAAGGTCCAGCAAGATCTGCTGCCAGCAACTCCATCTTTAGAGACCTTTCACACACTGACAGTGAAATGGGAAGAATGTACCCATGAAACAGATACTGTTGGCCTGACTTGTTGCGTACACGTTATCTTTCTCTCCCCAAGCCAGTAGTGCTACAGGGGCCAGGAGGGTGAACACTCAGGAGCCTCTCCACATTCTGGAATGGCTGCTTTCCCAAAAGCTCCACCATCTTCCACAGACCCTTGACAATCATACCTATCCTAATTCAGACTCATGGGCTTCGTTTCCCCGCTTTCATATTGAACCTTTCCTCGTGCCCTCTGTTCATCCCTCAGGTCCATCTAGTAAATCAGTCAACATGGCCATGTTAATATTCTTTACCCAGCGTGCCTTGGCTAACACCTGCTTTTCACATCACATGCATCACTCCATGGTAGGTCATCTAAGGGCAACAGTTGATTCCAAGCATTTCAAGGATCAACCTGTTCCCTATTAGAGTGGCCCTTCATCCATACAATTTAATTAGTGGCATATCAGGCCAGCCAGCAGTAGTGACAGCAGCTGTATGTCAGA
Source organism: Phrynocephalus versicolor (assembly GCA_023846285.1). Classification (NCBI taxonomy): domain Eukaryota; kingdom Metazoa; phylum Chordata; class Lepidosauria; order Squamata; family Agamidae; genus Phrynocephalus; species Phrynocephalus versicolor. The sequence continues at coordinate 72,610,045 of JAHTLZ010000204.1, forward strand.
TTCAGTTTCCTACTTTCTGGGATTTAGACCTAGTTTCAAATATACGGCATACCTGTTACAATGTTCCTGAAAGGGCAGGGCAGTTCTGAATGGGCTGGGGTGACCGTGACCATGCAACCAGCAAAGTCACTCTGCCTCCTTTAAGTGTCACACAGTGGCTTGCTAGCATGATGCACCACACCCCCACAAAAGGTGGACACAGAGGTTGTGGAAGGGAGCAAACTTTGCAAATTTCTTCTCTATTATTCTAAAGCAGTGGTTCTCAACCTGTGGGTCCCCAGATGTTCCTGGACTGTAAAGCCCATAAATCCTGTCCAGTCCAGGAACATCTGGGGACCCACAGGTTGAGAACCACTGTTCTAAAGGATGCAGTCAAAGGAGGACTTCAGGAGTTGCTTCTCTAGAATTAATCTGTTCTTACTCCTTTTTATAATATTTTAATAAATAACTTATTCTTGTTCTCTCTTAGGATGTTGAAGCTTATATTGTTGGTTAGCTGTTTCATACTTTTCAGGGAAACTTTAGCTCCACAAGGGAATGTTATGAAGCTTGGCTGGGTGGGTGGGGATGGAATCAACTCCAATATTCCAAACGTGCCCTCAAAAAGTTACTTTTAAAAAAATAGCATTTAAAATGAAGCCGCTATTCTTTTCATTTGTTAGCAAGTCTATGAAATGAATCAAAACCAAACATCTGCTACACCCAGGAGGCAACTCCTTTCTCACTTTTGAAATGGAACTGTGTTATATTTCCATTTCCTCAAAAGAACTTGTTTCATGTAAATTCTGTTACTTGCAGCTCGTTAATTCCCAACTCGGAATCCACCCTGTTCCAAATGCTCCCTTAAGGCTCCAAATAGCTCCGTGGCACAGTCACGCCTGCGATCTTGGTTCCATCTATGCCCAGCCAGATGATTGGCCTCAGCTTTCGAGGGCATGGGCTGCCAGTAGTGAAGTTTCTCAGCCCCCCCTCCCCCCAAGGAACAACGAAGATTTCCTCAGATGAGTGCTTGCGCATTTGGAGTTTGCTCTCTTGGCCACCGGCCAGTCCTTCAGTCCAGTGACCTTAAAAACACACAATACGAGCCACATTCATTCAGTTTAGCATCGGGTTAACTTTTTCTGGGTTTGATTTAATCCTTGCTACACTACTGCATTGCTGTAGAGACAGGCTGCGTATAGAATGCCCTCCTTTTGTACCTGTGTCAGCAGCAGAAGTAGCCATTTTCTCCCCCTGCCTACCCACTGCCGATATGAGAAATACTTTGCACCTCCTAAGGGCTTTTCTGGTTGATCGGTCACACAGCATGTTCCAACAATGTTTCTAGCCTTTGTGGGATAGCCTGGCAAGGGTTTCAGATGTAATATCTAGAGCTGATCTTAAAGCTTGGCAACAAACGCAAAGCTGAGAGCTCTTGCTGATGCTTTCATGAATGCAAAATGTAATGGGCTGAACGTCATTTGGAAGGAAGGAAGGAAGGAAGGAAGGAAGGAAGGAAGGAAGGAAGGAGGGAGGGAGGGAGGGAGGAAAGAAGGCCCAACGTGCTGAAAATATTCAATTATCCCTCTTGGTCCAGCATTTATTTCTGGATACCCTCTCCCGGACATATTGTTGTCCTCTTCATGCAGAAAATTGTTTCTAGCAAACCCTGCTTAATAGGAACAGACTTGAAACGTGGTGGCAGACAAAATCACCAGCCCTGTATTTACCACTGAAGTTGTAGACTACTCCTCTGCCCCCACCCCACCCCCTGGGGCCTGTCATACTATTAAGCAGCTGTCTCATACAGCTGATTTGGGATGACCCCTCTCCTCCAAAAAAAGCATAGATCTGTGACTCATTTAACTTATTATTCCTGGGTGACTATTGTCAGTGGAGGGGAGAGGCCCGTGCAGCTGTTAGGCATGCGGCTTGGAGATAATGGGCATTACAGGTCTAATCATCTGAAGGGTACCAGCTTGGGGGAAGCAATGATAAAAGGCTGGTTAAATGGTAATAGGGAGATCAAGACAGCAGATCTGTGGGTCTCCACCAACTATCACTTAGAGGTATATCAGATTACTTTCAACTCTCCAAACAATGCAAAACCTATCCCCATTAATTTCCTATTGCTCTTAGAGCGTTTTTCAGGGTAGAAGCACGACATGCCTATTTCTCAGGCTGCATCAGGCATCATGTCCTCAACAACACATACTGCTTTGCACACAGGGGTTTCACACAAAGGAAGGCCAAGACCTTCCCATCATGACCTATGATGTGGAAAAAAAATTGATCTAGGACTCAGGGGTGTCCAAACTTTTTGCAAGGAGGGCCAAATTTGGTGAGGTGAAAATGTGTGGGGGCCGACCATTCAGCCGCATTTGGCCCCCCAGCCAGATGTTGGACAGCCGCTAGGACATGCAAGGAGGCGGGGAGGATGCTGCAGTAATGGAGCCTGGGCCGGGTAGGCTGGGCAGGTGGCTGGGGGGACGAATGGAGGCAAGGGAGGGCAGGCAAATTGTAAAACTGCAAGCTGACATCTCTATCTGGTATGGGGAGGGGGCAGCTAGCGGGGATGTGTGACAGGCTGAGCTGGCAGGGAGAAGAGGCTGTGGGCCACTCAAAATTTGAAAACGGGCTGCATTTGGCCCCTGGGCCTAACTTTGGACATGCCTGATCTAGGTATTCCCATTCTTTCTTGCACATCTGACCTTAAATCTTCACCACTTGAGTTTCCTTTGTTGTCCAGGCATCATTCTCTCCAAACATGAATCAAACAATGGATGTGCCGATGACTGTAAACTGCCACGCCCAGTGTTGCCCTCTAGGTACTCATGTTTACTGACTGCATGCCCTGGGGTTTGTGCAATGGGAAACATTTGAGGTGCACTAGTCAGTACATTCCTTAATGAGGAGTCAGGAGAATACCAAGGAAACTAGCTGTGAGCAAGAGATCAAACTTGGTAAGGCTAGTAAATTGCTCTAGAAGCACAAGGCTTCTCCTGCAAGGGCACCTTGCAGTAGATGCAGCTTTTATCATGATTAGAGATGGGCCCGAATAAAAAAAATGGCATTTCGTTTGTCGTTTGTAGGGTCCGTTTTGGTTCATTTCCATTTTTCACGAATTTTTGCAAAAAAATTGTTTTCATTTTCGTTCGTTTGTTACCATTTTGTTACCTTTTATTTCATTTTTTTTAGGATTTTAAGCAATTCACTCATATTGCAGTAACAGAAACGAAACACATGACAAAATTTCCAGTGTTTCTGTTCGTTTCGTTTCATTTTAGAGGCAAAATTCATTTGTCATTTCGTTACGTAACGAAACAAAAAAACGAAAATGGAAATGAAAAATTGTTTGTTTCGTGCCCATCTCTGATCATGATACAAAGGGAGTCTCCCTCCCACAAGGGCTGTGTGTAAATTGTGCAAGAATGGTGCAGTTATGCCATGGTTCCATGCTCCTCCCATGGTGGCATAGCTTCAAAATGCAGACCAAGAGAAGGCGCCAACTCATATGGCAGGGTGAGCAGAGCACCTGCTGAGAGATGGTTGTGGCTGTGGTGCCATCATGGCATGGCCTTAAGTGCAAAGTGGTGCCACACAGAGAACAGCAAAGGTGATCGACATGGCAGAGTTCTATTGTTGTAAAACCTCACCTGGATGACTGAGAATCTTCACAGATTTATGGTTACTGTGAACTTCCAGAAAGACATATAAGTGGGTGCTAAGCTAAATCAATCCTAAACTTTTTCTTGAAGCAAAAATGACTAAACGGAATTGATCCAACTTTAAGCATATCATAAGAATACACTAACTGGAAAAGTCAATAATGCTGAAAAAAATCTGAAGGCAGAAGGAAAATAAGAAGCTGAAATATGATATATATTTACTCAATGAGGAAAGCTATGGCCTTCAGTTAGCAAAACCTGAGCAGGGCTGATGTTGGGACCTTTAGAGATCATAAATCTTCAGGGTGACCATAACTCAGAAGCATCTTGATGTTATTTAAGAACAGATCTTCGCTGGGGGAGCCTGTCTCTTGAATGAAGCTAGTGATGCATGCCATCTGTCCTTCTTAGTTCTTGAACAATAATGAACAGTCGGTCTGAATACACTCGGATACAGAAATGCGGGCAGTTCACACATACTGTGTACATAATGGCTTGATTGATTTCAGTGCCACCAAGAGGAGCAGCAGAAGGAAGTATATTTCTTCGTTTGTTTGATCATAAGCGGCCCATAACAGGTAAAAAGAGGAGGCCATGGGCAAAATGCTGTGATTTAGACATCTTGCCATTGTCAGTAATTCTTTGCATTAATCTTACCCAGCATCCACTGGCATGAGAGAGAGACTAGCGTGCAGCATAGAAAGGGAAGGCTAGAAAGGAAGGGAAGAAGGCGGGAGCAGGAGGTATCTGGTTGTCTCGGCTGTCTTCCTTCATTCTTCACTCAGACCTGTTCACCCAAGAAAAAAACAAACACATTCTTTGGATGAAGAACAATGGAAGACAGCCGAGGGAACCAGATACTTGTCAGGAAGCAAATGGCAACAAGAAGCAAAACATTTGACTACAAAATGAAGGAGAAGTGCAAGCAAGCAAAACACTGGTTTCTCCCAATGGAGTGCAAAAACGTAGTCTGTGACAATGCAGTAAAACCTTTAGGAAGGACTAGGATGGGACACTCACGCTGGAGAGAGAGACAAGCAGCAGGAAGAGAAGCCCAGGAACCCAAGGCAGGAAGCAGATAAGCAGGCAAAGCTGTGAAAGCAGATATTCTGGGTGGGCGATTAATCAAGAAGGCAGGCCAAGGGGTTTTCGATAGGGGTAGGAACTAAAAAAAATGACACAGGTTGGGAGGTCAAGACGGAAAGAGTCACGGAGCCCAAACTGAACATGAGACCACAGATTGCCCCAAAGATGGGCTTGGGATCTTTTCCACAGAAATCTGACTGAAAATCTCATTGTTACTTGGAACCTCTATTGGACCAAAGCTTTGCCAAACACAATAACAAAATAAGTGAATTGTTAAGCAAGAACTTAAGAGATGGTAAGAAAGCACATTTTTCACCTCCAGCCAGTGGCAGGCAAAAGAGACTGTCTTTTGCAGGGCATCGTTGGGAGGAGAAATAACAGGATTCTGTGTCTGACTGTTCTCCAACTTCCTACATTTTCACCCCAAGTACAAATTGGTTTGGGTAGATAATGAAGAGAAAGCTAATCTGACTAAAGTCTGGGGCAGTTTGCATCTTATAGTATTATTTGTCGAATGATTAACAGAGCGCAACTGGATCTGACTAATTTAGATTACCTCTGACCTTGAGTTATTTCTCAGATGGCTCAGAATTCCAGAAAGCCATGCACACTTATTCTGAGAAAAGCCCACACATTTACTGATGCCTGCCCGAGCCCTTTTGCCTACAAGCCTCATCGTCTCATTAAGAAATAAATCCAAGAACATTCTGTTATTGCTGCCTTACACAAGACCCAAGGAGTTCAGCTCCCTGTTTCTGCCACAATCAAATGCAACTTGAATCTTTCAAGAAAGCCAAGTGCTGTGACTTTGTTCCCACCAGGATCTAGAACTTTAATTGCTTGCTTTTGATCACCGAGATACCATTTAACTGCTATGGGTAACCAGTCTCTGATCAACCTATCCTCTCAAAAAAAAAAAAAAGGATTTAATTACTACTTTTGACTAATCTACTGCCAATCAAGCTCAGTAGGTGTGTCTCGTAGAATGATGGTTGGAGGTTGATACCCTTCCTAGTTGAACCACTAGGCACTGGCAATAGGGCCTATTCTTAGGCTGCTTTCACATGGCCACTAAAATCCGCTGCAAAGTGCTCACAGATGCGGAGCATAAAATCATTTCCCCACGAGCAGCAGACTAAAAAAAACAAAAACAAAAACAAAGTGCCACCACGCCCACTTAAGCGTAACCCAGTGCATTTTACAAGTACCTGGTCTCGAGATGGTAAAATCCTTGTTGCTGTTCCGATGAGGATTTTAAACCGTTACATGAATCCATGGGAACACAGAAAATCTGCACCAAAACCTTTTCACCCTTGTTATGGTATCTTTGCTGTGGTTCTCAGTTGTGGGATCAGAATGGCTGCGGATTCTCAAAACGCGGCCATGGGAACATCTGATCCACGACACCAACCACATGACCGCTCTGGGGGATGATCCAGATCAAAGTTTCCTGCAGATTTTAATGGTCATGTGAAGGCAGCCTTAGTTGCCTTTTTATTTAAACTGAAGACCTCAACCTCTCTGGTAGGAAGCTGCTTATAAGGCAATTCTCCATACATAATATGGCAAACAGAAATCATGCACAATGTAATGTTTATGATACTATATGGATCATGGCCTACATCAAGGGATAGCAAAGTGCAGACCTCCAGATGTTGCTGAACTGCAGTTCTTTCCAGCCTTAACCAGCTCATCCTGTGATGCTGGACTGCAACTTTTAGTATACATTGATATCTGAAAGCCTGGACTTTGCCTATTCTGAGCAAAATCTGGTATTTGTTCCAGATACAGTAGATATGTTGAAGTGCATGAGACAATTCTGGTAGGTATTCTTCTAAATCAGTGAATTTCAGCCTTTGGTCCTTCAACTCCTAGAAGTCTCCATCTGTACATCCAAACGATTCTGAGAACTGAAATCCATAAGATCTGGAGGACCAAAGGTTGAACACCACTGCTGTAAAGCAAAGATGGGTTGATTATGCTGATAGATATTGCAACCTAGCAACATCCCCATCTGTGCTTTAAATACTGTCTAAAGTCACTAATAACTAAAAAAGTATAATGATTTTTTGCCTCTATTACTTTTCCATGTTTTCCAGGGTATCTAATAGAATATATGCAGATATTCAAGGCCTGATTTCAAATGTGTTTCGGAAGCAATTCCTAGTCCTACTTAGCACTACTCATAGGTTGCAAGATGATACTATATGGATTATGCAGCAAACTGTGGTTACCGAAAATTAAACCAGGGAATTGGTATGTGAGACGGAAAGAGGATAGAATCCATGAGCCATTGATACTCGCTGAAACGATGGCTTCCATCATTCACAACTGTAGTATAATGTCTGAAGTTTTGTGAGTACCTCTGTCCCCACCCAAGAAGGGAAAGGTGGGGAGTCCGTTCTTAGTGATGCTCCCTATTAATTCCATATTGCCAGAGCTCCTTGAACTTGGCTTTGTTAAAGTAGAGGAACTTGGTACAACAATCCACTGGGGGGGGGGTTGAGTTAGCTCCATCAACACCTTGCCAAGTCCAGTCTCTTCCTGTTCCCAAATTTCTGGTACTGGGTTTGGGCTGCCCACAATCTGTTGGCACCATTGGATCTTCCTGCTGTTGCTTCTGCTGTTCCTTTTGGAACTTCTGCCTCCTCAAACTTCTGTGGATAGACTGGATAGACTGTGGAAGTAGAAATGTTGGCAGGCAGTAGATGGGAGGTCTTTCCCTGATTCATCCTTGGCAATGGGATCTTCTACCTAGACCCCTGCCCGGAGGTTCTGCACCAACATACGGTAGATATAAAAAATTTACACACCCCTGTTAAAATGGCAGGTTCCGTGATGTAAATAAATGAGTATATTGCCACTCTACCCCATAGCCTAGACATATGAAGAATACGGTAGATTGTTGTCACATGTACCACACAGCCAGTACTGTTGCCAGATATTCCTGCAGCTCCTTTAATGTTGCTTCCCTGACCAATTTTCTTCTAGCCTTTTCATCAATTTTGTGGGCCGCCCAGTTCTTGGTAATGTCACTGTTGTGCCATATTTTCTCCGCTTGATGACTGTCTTCGCTGTGTTCCATGGTATATCTAATGCAGGGATGCCCAAACTTTTTGTAAGGAGGGCCAGATTTGGTGGCTGAGAATGTGTCAGGGGCCGGTTGCTCCCCGACCCTGCCACCCCACTGCAAGCCCCACCCACTGACCCATAAGCCCCACCCAGGGAGGGACCAAGGGAAGGAGGAAAGAAGGAAGGTGGGGACCAAAGGAAGCACAGGGAGCCGTGGCCACAGGTTGCCCCTTGGAAGAGGCGATCTGTGCGACCTTGCACCCCCCAAGTTCCCTAGCGGTGGCGACGGCTCACCCACCAGCCCACCACAAAGCTCCTTGGCGGTGGCAGAGGCCCACTGGCCTGCCCACCCCCACACATTCTCCTGTGGTGCTGGTGGCGGCAGACCGCCCTTCCGCCCAAGCTTCCCAGCGGTGCTGGTGTTCCTGAGCTTCACAAAGTTCCCAGCGGTGGTGGTGGCGGCGGCTCGCCCGCGCACCACCCCCGCGCACACTCCTAGCCTCACATGGTTGCCGGCGGTGCCGGTGGCAGCAGCCCGTGCAATGGCTGGCCGGCCGGCCGGCCCAGCCCCAGAACTTTCCCTGCGGTGTCAGTGTTGGTGGATTTTTTTTAAAAAAAAACATGGAGTGAAGGAGGGGGAGGGAGGGGCGGGCCAGCCAGCCACAGGCCATTCAGAATGGCCTGACAGGCCAGATTTGACCCCCGGACTGGACTTTGGGCAGGCCTGATCTAATGCCTTGGAAATTTTTCTGTACCCTTCTCCTGATGGATGCCTTTTAACAATGAGATCCCTCTGATGCTTTTGAAGCTCTCTGTGGACCATGGCTTCTGCTGTAGGATGTGACTAAGAAAATGTCAGGAAAGACCTACTAGCTCAGCTGATCTTTATTTGGGATTCCACACAGGCCCTTTAAATGAGGGCAGGAGTGCACTGACTCCTACTTAAAATGAGTTTGAATGGGATTTGTTTTTTTTACTGCTGAGCACAGACAGCTACATCTCCAGTTATATTAATTCCTTCAGCCCTTCATTCCTGAGAAGTCAGAATAGCAAATGCAGTCCATGTTTACCTCCCAAAGATCAAACACAAAGCAAAGCAACCTATCTTAGAAACTAGGAGAAGTGCAAGAAGGTCATGCTAAACCAGACAACGATCTTCAGCGCAGATCACATGCTGTCACCTAATTTGAGTCAGGACCGCAGGCTCTGCTGGACAGTATAATAGGGCAACTTTCTTCAACTCTTTCCCCCCTCACACAATTCTAGAACCAGGGGACATCCACTCAAATTGAGGGTTTGGAGAATGAGAACAGACAACAGAAAATATTTCTTCATCCAGTCTTTTTTTAGTCTATTGGAGTCCTTGCTGCAAGGTCTCATGATGACATCTGGCCTAGAAGCCTTTAAAATGGGATTGGATTGATTTATGGAGGAATAGTCCATCTGAGGTTATAAACCATGATGGGGATATGTGTTATCTCCATGCTTAGGAAGAGGGTACCTCAAATGGCCAGATGCAAGGGAGTGGCATCAGGAGACAGGTATCTAGTGGTCTCATGTGCTCCCAGAGGCATCTGGTGAGGCCATTGTGAGATACAGGAAGCAGGTCTAGGTGGTTCCTTGGCCTGATCCAGAAGGGCTCTTCTTACGTTCTTATGTTCAGGTGGCACCAAGTGGGCAGGGGTGTAGGAATGGATGAAAGCAGAAACTGGTGTTTGCCTTTTAAATCCTGGACCCAAATGGTAAAAAGAGGGCACCTTCCTTGAGTCACTGCCCAGAAGGACCCCATCTGGATTCTGCTTTGGAACACCAGGAGTGTCTTAGCAACGTGTGCCAGTGTGATGAGATGAAAAGGAGGAGAGGGTTCTTGACCTTTCAGAGTTGCTAATTCAAACTGCAGCAGCTGGAGTAATCTGCTGCAACAAAAACAAGGAAGAGCTCTTAAAAGACTAATAAATGCAAGCCTCTGAGAAGGGGATGCCTGACCCAGCCTTCAAAAGCAAATACTATGTAATAGATTGTGCATGGATGTTTTGCTGTCATCTGAGCCTAAATTATTTTAATCGTCTTGTTGCAGAGGATATTACTGCTTGACAGGGAAAGAAGGAAAAGCAGGGGCGTATCTGGGGGTGGGGTGGGGGGCAGAAGGGTACATCTGCCCCGGGTGCAGCAATCTAGGGGCACCTGGAGGGGAAGCAGGAGGAGGAAGCCATGCACCCTCCTGCCACCCTGCAGTCCCCCTTTCCCCTAAGGCTTGGTGACAGCACACCCTCCGCCGCTGCGTACCAGGTGAGCGGCGAAGTGGGCAGGAAGACAGGAGTGTGGTGGCCGTGGTGCCCTCCTCCTCCTCTTCCTTGCCTTGATGGGAGAGGGAGCACACACACACACACACACACACACACGTCCACCCGTGGACACGTGCATGCACCCACTCACCCCACGCCCGCAGGGTTAGCCCCCCCCCCGTTGCTGGGTGGGTGAGATCTGGGGTGGCGTCAGGAAGGGTGCAAAAATGAACATTGCCCCCAGGCGCTCCAACTCCTGGCTAGGCCTCTGAGGAAAAGCTGCCCTGGCTAGGTAGACAGTCCTCTGTTTGATGGTTTCTCAATGGAGGCCCCTCTTCTGGAAGGTGCCATGTACGAAGTGGCTGCCCGGTCCAGTCCAATTTAAAGATAAAGAACCATTTGGTCCAGAAACATCGATTTATGAAGTTCCCATCTACAGAGAGCAATCAGGCACCACAGTAAGCACGTGTGCACGAAGGTCCTCTAGTCACAGATGTCTCTACTGCTCTGTGGACAGAAAGCTGCCATAAAGCATCATAGTAATCCCTATTTTAAATCAGAAAAAGCTAATTTATTTACACCTGCATTGTTTTCCCCTCCAACCATGCATTTATCTCCCCCCCCCCCCCCCCCCGCCGGAGTGGAGGCAAGAGATGTGTTTGCAGCCTCTCTTCGGACTTGCAAAAATTATTTGGAAGAAGGGAAATGCTTCCGTCCTTGATATCTGGTCACCTCCCATTTGTTAATACTCCCTGCCTGCAAATGTACAGACCCAGTCATTTTGACACCCATTCCTTTTTACTTCCTCAAATACAGTTCTAGCAGGAAGCAGCATCGACAGCAGCTACAACAGTGGCATAATGAAATACGGAACATAGCAGTTAATGATAAATTGACTTCAGAAATTAAATTTTGAAAGGAAGAAACAAAGATTAATAGGTTTACTGAAATATGGGACACAAATGCAAAACTAGGCTACAGGCGATACCTTTAGAGGCCATTAATAAAAATTAAAAAAAAAAACATTGCAAGCTTTTGAGTGCAACACACTCTTATTCAAAGCGAGTCCCAAAAGTTCTTGGCTAGATGGGAAACATGGGAAGAATTTATAAAAGCTATATTATATAAAGGGGGGAAACCACACAATGATTATATGCATTTCTGGAAGGATTTCAAGGGTAGATAAAAGAGAAGAAAGAATATGATTATAGGAAAAGTATGTAAACTATAAGGTCCCAAAGGGGGAGGGGAGCTCTAATAGTTTAAGTTTGTGTATTATGTTTTATGTTTATAAATTTTTAATTTTTATAAAATTTTAATTTTTTGTTATCAAGCTTCCATCTATGGGTTTTTCTCTTCCTCCCAAAGACTACTACTTTGGTTTTGGTGAAATTAATAATCAGTTGTCTTACACAAAAATTTATCAATTTAACCAAAAGTCTTCGCATGCCAACTTGTGTTGTAGAAACTATTGTGATACTATCTGCATATAAAAGGATGGAGATCTTGACATCTGCAAGTGAAGGGGGTGGGGAATTCAAGGCCGTTTAATTCTTGGACAATATTATTGATATAAACATTAAAAAGAAAGGGGTGGTAAATTCCATGTTAAAACTGGAGCATTTGTGCTTTTAAAGCCATTCTGTTTACACCTGCAAGGTCTGCCACTGTCCTTGCTCACAACCTGAAAGAGTAACTTGGGTCTTTTTCCAAGGAGAAAGGTAGTGTAAAAATATTCAAAATAATAATAAAAAAAATAATAACTAGACAGCCTGCAGCTCAAAGCCAAGACCTGTTAATTTTCACCAAGTCAATTTATTACAATATAATTAAAGCCTTGGCAGAGGGTGGATGGGCCTGTAGAAATTATAAAATACAGATTCATGTTTTATGGAGTTGTGACGTACACGCCCATACTTTTACTGTTTCTACTGCCACCACCAGTTTCTTCGATCACTTTAGTTATTTCAATAAGAGAGTCTGACACAAAGGTACAGTATACATTTTCAAAACAAAACTTGTAATGTTTATTGATTTACAGTCGGATCTTCAATATTATGTATATAGTGGTGACTGATCAACTTATATGCTTTAATAAAACATAGTTCACAAATACTTTTGTATTGTGTTACTTTTACATAATACATACATATGGTTACATACAGTTACTTTTGTTTATATTTATATATCAAGCTCTGTCCCAGACCGTAATCAGCCTCAAGATCTCACTCCTGACTGACTGTTAAGTAACTCTCTTAAATCTTAATTGCCTTATGACTCTCTGGCTTCTCTCTATTTACCACAAGGTTCTATGCATTTATAGCAGTGGTTCTCAACCTGTGGGTCCCCAGATGTTCCTGGACTGTAACTCCCAGAAAGCCCTTCTAGCACAGCAGTTGATGGAGGCTCCTGGGAGTTGCAGTCCAGGAACATCCGGGGACCCACAGGTTGAGAACCACTGATTTATAGTCTTTAGCCACACCTACCAGTCACTGATTAGCTATTCTAAACACTCACATCACTATTTATAAACAGCAATACATATGCATAACCAACCCTGTTCGTCACAGGAGTATGGACAGAGATGCTTACATTGTGAAAGACAACAGGTGATTTGGAGCACTAACACTGGGACCATCTTGACCCATTTAAAAATACATTGAACACAGCAATGGAAACCAGACTCCAGGCAACAGTCTGTAAGAGAGAAAAAGAAGGAGTTTTAGATAACACAAGTAGAGATGGGCACAAAACGAACAATTTTTTGTTTCCGTTTCCGTTTTTCATTTCGTTACGTAACGAAACGACAAACGAATTTTGTCTCTAAGATGAAACGAAACAAACAGAAACACCGGAAATTTTGTAGTGCGTTTCGTTTCCGTTACTGCAATATGAGTGAATTGCTTAAAATCCTAAAAAAAAAAATCACAAAAAATTGAAATAAATGGTAACAAAATGGTAACAAAACGAATGAAAACGAAAATGAATTTTTTGCAAAAATTCACGAAAAACGGAAATGAACCGAAAGGGACCCTCCAAATGACAAACGAAATGCTAGTTTTTTGATTCGTGCCCATCTCTAAACACAAGTATAGTACAATTAGGGAATACCATTTCCCCCATTAATTTTGAAGAAACCTAGGGTAGCTGAAGATTACCCAAGTGGAAACCTTCAGGGTGAAAAAAAATAACTATCCACAATGTGTTTCGGCTGCTGGGCAGTTATTCACTATGGTTATTGTATCATTCGAGAACCTATACAGAATCCCCTCCAATTCTGAAAAAGTTAAATTGAAATATCATATTTTCTCATGATATCTGTCCACCTCATGCTGTGAGCTGAGACTGATACGGATGGAAACTTAGAACACGATGCAGACCCAAAGAACCAGATATTCATATTCTTTATTTTCTATCAGAAATACGATAGATTTTGAAGCCGTGCTTGAAATAAATCAAATACACATACAGATCATAAGCCTTAGTGTTTAAATAACAAATTCCCAGTGACATTCATAATGCCTTGCCTAGCATTAAAGTAGCACCTTTCAAGTGTTCAAATCATTCTCTGCAGCATTCTCTTTGCGACAACCTGTAACATGCAGTAAGGCCAGGTCCTTTTAGGAAACTGGCCAGCCACCTCTCGTGATTTGCTTTTAACAATGAGGGACTGGTCCCCCAGTAACAGCGTAGGGGACAGAGTTATGGACTAGGACTCTGAAGAATGGGGTTCGAATCCCCACTTGGCTATGGAAACTCACAGAGGGAGTGGAACGTGTAGAACCGCTCCTTAAATATCTCCACTTACTTTAAAAGCCCTGTTTGGGTCCCTATAAGTCGGTTCTAACTGGATGGCACAGAATGATTCAAAATAAATCAAATCAAATCAAAACAAGATATAATAAAATATAAATGACAATCTATGCCAGGCTAATTGCTAAAGTGAAGCCCATAAAGAAAAGCCCGAAATCAAAAAAAAGGTGTCCTCTGTTTGGGCAGAGCTTGTATTGGCAGCTCACAGACATCACAGTTATAAAGGGTTTTTTGGGGGAGGGGCTAGGGCTGCCCATTCCAGAAACAGGGCCATTACATGCCAGTCGCTCTACTAAACTATCAAGACTCTTTTTTTAAAAAACAAAACAAAACATGAAAGTATTTCTGGGGAGGTGAGAAGGATGAGCACAGAGGTAGAGCGAGAAGCAGTTAGAATGCCAGTGAGAGAAAGGACCAGCTACACAGCTATACAAGTAAGGTAGTATTTGCACTCTCACATGCCTGGGTCAACAACTTTGTTCTTCTCAGGACTGACTCTCTTGCCCTTGTCTTTCCTTGTGATACAACGCAGGCACACAGACTCATCATGGGATCATACATCCCCATGATGCAGCAACAGTAATGTTATAAATAGAAAAGCAAAAGAAGGGAGACCGGAGAGGAGAAACTGGGCATGGAAGGGGGTAGGGGGAGAATCCTGCATCCAGATTTCTTCATATCTAGAGGAGTCACAGCCAACATGTCTCAATGAGTCTTGTACGTTCAGTTCAGACGACAACATCTGGATCCAGCCAAGGAAGCAGCTTGAGTAGGAGGCAATTATCCCTGCCTCCTTAATCCAAAAATAATTTTTTGCAAGAATAAAAGGAAGATTTCCACCTTCACTTGGAGGAATAATGCAAACATTATCTCGAAGTCAAGGGACTACAAACAGCATTGCAGTTAAGCCTGTCCACAATCTTACAGCCCTTTCGGCCCCAACTCCCCAAAAAGCAAAGTTGATCATGTGGGTTGTGGCAGAACAGCTCCTGGTGGATGAGGATTGCCTGGATTGCCGTTGTAGTCTGGGTTTAGGCCACAGCATGGCACCAAAACAGCACTGGTTGGATGCCAGATGACCTGTTTAGGGAGGAATGACTCTGTTGGTCCTCTTTGATCTCTCAATAGCATTTGATACCATCAGCCACAGTACCCTCCTGGACAAACTACTGAGAGTGGGAATCAGAACACTGACACTTAGCTGGTTCTGATCCTTTCTACAATGGACTGGTCCAGAGAATTCTTGAGCCCTGGGACCTTTTGTTGTAGGATGCCCCGGGGGTTGGCTGCTTTTTATGATCTACACGAGGCCAATGGGAGAAACCATTAGGAGATCTGGAGTGCACGGTCATCAGTATGCTGATGACACACGACTCAGCTTCTTCTTCTTTTAATCTTCTGTGGTGGATTAGCTTATTGGCCATGAATCCTGAATGGAATCAAGCAGTTAACCAAGCAGTTAACCAATGGAATCAAAAGCCAATAGGCTGAAACTGAAACTGGATAAAATGAAGGCTCTTATAGTCTCCGTAAACTGGATGGAGTTACCCTTCTTCTTAGGGATCAACTTTGTAAATTGGGTTTGCTTCTAGACCTGTCCCTTTCATTGGAACAACATATTGGCTATGGCTAGGTCTAGGTAAACCTTGAACCAGTTTAGGCTGATTGCCCAGTTAAGCCCCTACGTGGATGGGAAATCAGTTACAACACTGGTGCGTGCACTGCTGGTCTCAAAGATCAACTACTGTCATTCTCTCTATATGGTACTGCCATTGAGGCTGACAGGGAAGCTCCAGCAGGTACAGAATAGGGTGGCCAGGGTGGTTTCTGATATGCACAAGCTTGACTGCATCACCTCAGTAGTGGCCTACCTGCATAGGCTTCCTTTACCCTTCTGAGCCTTAACAATTTGGTATCCCACTACCTGTTGGAATATCGTTCCTTCTAAACTATGGCCCATGTCACTTTGCTGATGCTACTCTTGCGGGCGGCTGTGCTGAGGGAAGCAGAGAAGCTACTACTAGAAACTGAGCTTTCTTGGGTGTGGCCCCATCTTTATGGAATGGGCTCACGGTATAACTTTTCCAGGCACCCATCACTACCTTTAAGAGAATATTGAAAACATTACTTTCTAAACATCCTCTCTTAAGTCAATGTATATGTGAGCCACCTGATCAAGCCATCACTTAGGTTTCAGTTAATCTGTTCATTATTTGTAATTGTAGTTTTTCCAGTTTAACCTTGTAGAGTGGTTTTATGGGATAGATTTCTTATTCTTTTTATTGTAAATTGACTCGAGTAGTGGCTGGCTGGCTGACTGAATGCTTTTCAGAGACTCTCTTCAGTGGCATGAGGTGTGATGTGGAGGGACAGGGGCAATGCAACTAAGGGTGCGACCACACAGGGGAACAGATCACAATTTGGACTGCTTGTGGAGCAATCCACTGTGATCTATCTCCCCCATGATCTCACAATGCTGATGCAGGGGGGGGAATAGCACTTAAGCCCATCCTTGATCCATGCCAAGCTTTTTGGTCCAGCTGTAGGGCTATTTGCTGAGGCTGGCCTAGACTGATCCCCTGGTGCACATGTTGCTTTGCAGGAGATTGTTCCTGTTAAAGCAAACCCATACTTTTTTTTTGGATGAGGCCTTGGAGCCATCTGATTGCACCCTTGATAGACATCTGATCATCAGGGCATGAGTAAAGTGGATAGAGGGACGCTCTTCTCCCTCTCACAAAATACCAGAACTAGGAGACATCCACTCAAATTGAGGGCTGGGAGAGTGAGAACAGACAAAAGAAAATATTTTTTCACCCAGTGCATTGTTAGTCTGTGGAACTCCCTGCCACAGGATCTGGTGATGGCATCTGGCCTGGATACTTTCAAAAGGGGATTGGCCAGATTCCTGGAGGAAAAGTCCATCACAGGTTACGAACCATAATGGAGATCTCCAGGTTTAAAACCGGGGTACTTCAAGAGCCAGATGCAGGGGAGTGGTATCTGGAGACATATATCTAGTCTTGTGTGCTCCCAGATGCATCTGATGGGGCCGCTGTAAGATACAGGAGGCTGGACTAGATGGGCCTTTGGCCTGATCCAGCATGGCTCTTCTTATGTTCTTATGTTCTTATCACAGTCATAGAAATGCACGGTTACATGCATGCTCAGAGCCGCTTCTTTAAAGGCCTCATTCGAAAATGTTGGCAATGGTTTTTAGAGAAGAAGGACACAATTAGATTAGGACCAGATGGAGTTGGGGGTGTAGGGTGCCATAAGAGCTCAGTAATGCCAACAAGAGGGAGATGGCATTTGTTATGCTTGCATAGGGTTTGTGAACACACCCTTCTGAAACACCACATGGATTGCTAGATAACTCAGTGGTTTAGACATCCGATTGCAGAGAGAAAGGTTGGGATTTCAAGTTCCTTAGTGAGCCTCCTTGACAGCTGCCAGACCTGGTGATCCATAGAGTTCTTTCCAGATCTCCAGTTCAATGCTGATGATGATGTTCTGAGTCACTTGGATGGCAGGAACAATCTGGTGCCACATGGCTCAGCTTGCCAGTAGGGGAAACTGGATACAGCCGCATCTGCCTGACTTTTCTGTGTAAACACTTCTATGGTAGGCTAGTGCCAACTGGAACACATCTTCAGCACCACCCCAAACCTTGTCCAAAAAAAAAAAAAGGTGACATAACTTTGCCAAGGCCCCAAAGTCCCACTACTATTATTTTATTTTATTTTACTTTCTTTCAAGCATTTCATTTTCAAAAGTATTGTCTTATTGTTTACTAGGCTTTTGCCCCACCTTTCCACTGCTATGCAACATGACTTACAATCATCATAAAGCATAACAAAAAGAGCAAGTGAAAACAAATCGAGCCAAAGAACAATTCAAATCAATTGCAATGGAACACATCTGAAAAACTTGTTAGAATCATGTTAGTATGAATTGCAAACCATCAAATCATCACAACAAACTAAGCAAAATCATAAGCAATTGTTGCTTTCATGTTTCAGTTCAGGCAACTAATCTGATAATCCAGTGGTTCTCAACTTGTGGGTCGTGACCCCTTTGGGGGTTGAATGACCCTTTCACAGGGGTTGCTTGACAGTGGAAAACACATATTTCCGATGGTTTTAGGAACCACAGCAGAAGCAGGATCGGTCCCCTGAGGCACATCCAGAGGAGAGGCCTGCCTCTGTGACATCCCATGGAGGGAGGGCACACCCGAGGCTAGAGGCAGCTGCCTGGGAGGAACCAAGGCAGGCAGCTGGGGCATCGCTCCTCCGGGTCGGCCCGGGGCACTGCTCCCGTGTGCTGCCCCGCAGCTCCCCATTACCTGCATCCACCCCTCTCCCCTCCTCCTCCTCTGGAGAACTGGCGACTTTCCTCCTCCTCCTCGGAATTGCTCACCGCCATGCAATCCCCATGTCCTTGCTTGGACCTGCCTTTCTGGCTTTGCCCTGGCCTTCGTCCCAGCGTGTCAGCTGTCTGCACACAGGTTTGTGCCACCTCTCTTTACCAGTCCCTCCTTCCGGTGGCACATTTGGGACTATGCAGCTTGCCCAAGGCCTTGTGGGAGGCACAGCACATCCCACTGGCCTCCAATAATCCAAGAGTATCTCAGTTGGTCTCTCTCTTGGAAGGTACCACGGGCATGACCGCCCAGCAGGCACTCCAGCACTAGGTCTCATTCTTTTCAGTTTTCAAACACACACAAAAGGACATGCATCTGCTACAGTGAGGCATAACATTTGGGCAGGTTGTAGCAGAACAAACAAAAAAAACGAATGGCATATTTTGAACCAACAAATTTTGTGGGTGGTTGTTGTTTTTGTTGTTTTGTTGTTGGGAGGGTAGCCCCCTTCTCCAAGCTACAAAGACCTATGCCGAATAAAACTTGCTAGTCTTTAAGGCCTCACAAGACTCATTGTTTTAGTAACAAGAAACCAACATGGCCTCTGGAAATGGCGGCCAAGCGACAAGAGGGTGGATGGAGCACTATTCCCAGAGAGGTGGGATGAAAATGAACATGTGCGCAAGTTTATCTACACAGCCCACACACGCACACATCAGAGCGGCATGGATGCTGTTTTGCTTCTTAAGCTTGAGAGCCGCGACCCAAATCCGTCTGGTCCCTTTCGTTGTCCAGTCAGCACCATGTAAACTTGCGCTGTTTTTCCTGCCTCGCTTCATACACACAAAACAAAGGAGGGCTGAACCACTGAGACCTGTCCAGAGAGACCCATCTGTGGAGCAGATGAACTGGTAGCTTCTCAAAACTATCAGAGTTTAGCAGCGGCTACAAGTGTGTGTCGCTGGCATGAAGGAAGAGAAATTCTGGAGAGGAAATGAAGAAATGTTGCTCATCGAACAATCTATAGGGCCTCGTAAGCGTAGCAGCAGCTCTCTGCTTTGGAACAGAGGGGCTCGTCTGTTATTCTGAAAACATGTGCCTTGGGTCTCTGGGATGCTGGACAAAGGCTGGCTTTAGGGCTGGAATGTTCAGCTCCAAATGAAAGGGAAGGATGTCAGTGCGGGTGAGGCAGCAAAGCAGCTGCCCTGATCATGTTACTCTTTGGGCCGCAGAGCAGCAGCAGCAGCAGCCTGAAGGCCCAGCTCAAGACACCGTGTTTGCACAGTGTGCCTCAACTCACAACAGGCACTCTCCATAAAATGAAAATTGTCTTCCGAGAGAACAAGAAAGCAATTTCTGCATCCGTTTCTCCCGTCTTCGAGTTGGCCTCTTTAATTCTGGCTCTTAAAAAACAAACTTAAGTCTTACAAGCCATGTGGCACTTGGACAGAAAACATACTCGTGGTCCATGTTATGGAGGAATCGCAGACAGATTTTTAAAAATCCTCTTAGTTTTAGCGAATCCTGGATGTGGTGTGGTGCAGAGGTTACCGGTAAATGCTGGAAAGGGATCAGGGAGATCCAGGTACAGCTCTCCCACTCAGTCGCTGGGTCAGCTCTGGCCACCCACTTGGTCTGGACCTGATCTATTTCACAGGGTGTTTTTCAGGGGATAAAGTAGAATGGAGGAGAATTGTTTACAGTGGACCCTCATATAACAAAAGCAAAGTGTTCTGCTTATATACTGTCCCATACCATGTCAAGTAGTCTCTAGATGGTTTACAGTTTTAATTACAGTATGCAGGCTACACATTCCCCCCCCCCAGCAAGCTGGGTACCCATTTTACCGACCTCGGAAGGATGGAAGGCTGAATCAATGATAAGCCAACTACCTGGGATTGAACCCCAGGTTGTGAGCACAGTTTTACCTGCAGTATAGGCTCCTACTAGTGGTTTATTTAACAGAAAATCTGCTTAAGGGAAAAAGTTCTGGAGATAGGGGGAAATTACTTAACAGAATCACCTATGGAATGAATCCATACAACAGAAGAATGACTACGATTATGGATTAATCCGTTTTCAATGCATTCCTATGGGAAATCTGTACAAAGGAAAATGTGCGTAACAGAATTTCATTTGGAACAAATTAATTCCTTCATACAAGGTACCACTGTATACTGTCTTCAACCAGCTGGAGGAAAGTAGGGTGTAAAGGTAACTAACTGATCAATAAAACTACAGTTGGATCACCGTATCAACTGATTCGTTAACCACTGATTCAGTTATCCATGGTTGGCAGAGAGGAAAACAATAAATAATTCAGCAGCCACAAAACAAGCTACTGTCACAAACAGCAGCTGTAAAGCAAGCTATTGTCATAGAAGAGCAGCCGTAAAGCAACTTACTGTCACAAAACAACAGGTTTTTTTTGGGGGGGGGGGCGTTCCCTCTTACCCCCGGTTTTCATTATCCATGGGGGGGGGCTTGGAACTGATCCCCAGTGGATACTGGGATCCTACTGTAATCAACTAATTGTTGCAGATCAAATTGCCAGAAGCTGGTGCGTGTGGACAATGAATACGATATTGGGAAATGTGGGCAAGACTTTTTTTTTTGTGGAACATCAAATGGGCATGAGGTCGATTGTATATTGTGTTCTAACGACAGGTGCATTTTTGTGTACAAAGAAATGGCTCCTTGGTTAACTGCTCAGATAGCTTTCACCCAAGATTGGTCTTGCTCCATTTTCTCAGGCAATGTATCCCCTTGATTGCCACAGTGAGGTCTCTGTACAAACGGATCCACGCACTGCTGGGACATGGGGCTAATCCAGCAAAATTCCCAAAGGCTAATTCTCAATGAGGCTGTCAGAGCAAAAACAAAGAGCCCCACAGTGCACTAGACATTAAACAAATGTATTGTGGCATAAATTCTCACGAGCCAAAACCACTTCATCTGATCAAGCAGGAATGCCGTCCTCCATTGGCATGGAACAGTTAGTGTACACACTGAGATACAGAAGAAAGGCAGTGTGGAGTGGGGTGGGGATAATGGTCCCCTCCCCCCCACACACAATATAGCCAGAAAGCCTTGTAGTGAAAGAGATGGATGTGTTGCATTGCTAAGTGGAGCAGAAAATAAGATAAAACAAAATAAAGAGCAACTTGGCTGAGCCAATCAAATCAAGGTGAGCACGACCTATTCTTAACAGGTGGAGATGGCACTGGCCAAACCAGCCAGACATTCTGCGCAAGAGGAATGACAATTGCCTTTAACAAGGAACCACTCCCATGTCTCAGATTAGTAGCCCGTATCTGAGGGTGTGTCAGATCAGCAGCATTGCAGGAGAAATAATTTCCTGCTACTTGACGCAGGTTAGCTCATACTTCCATGAAAATTAATCATGACTAACGACTTGATGGCATGGGTGCTTACACGGGAGACAATCCCACTGGGTTTGGTACAATATGCTCCAAAGGGTCATGAACAATTGCATTCAAAGCCCAAGATTGTAATCTTGTACTTGCAGGAGGCCAAAATATAGGTGGA
>JAHTLZ010000204.1:72631869-72656090 GCA_023846285.1 Phrynocephalus versicolor
TTTGTGTGTGTGTGTGTGTGTGTGTGTGTGTGTGTGTGTGTGTGTGAGAGAGAGAGAGAGAGAGAGAGAGAGAGAAACTTTTTTGTCATGTACCCCAGTATCTTCCATGTTCCCAAATTCCCAAGCAGAAAAATACTCGTGTATTGTGCCTATCTGCAGTGACTAACACTATTGGCAAGGAGAGATTTTTCATGGTGAACTCTCCACATCACATTTTAGGAAAATAAAGACACTCAGGACTTATCTACACTAGCTGGTTGGATTTACCTGGATTGGGCTAAACAGAGTCATTGGATTTAGCAAATAAGTCTGGTATACCAGTTAGTGTGATTGTTGCATCTAAATTGTGTATATACTTCAAGTGACTCTAGCTAGATGGTCCAGTTCCTTCTCCTCTGAAATAGTCATATCCTGAAGTGGCTTAAGGAGACTGACACCTCAGGATATTTGCGTATTAAGTACTTCCTCTGCTCAGCAGAGGGGCAAAGGGCTCTATCACACGTCCTTTAAAATCCTGATCTAATTTTCAGATAAACTGTTTCCAAAAATATTATCTTCCTGGCCACTGAGCTTTTTTTTAAAAAGGTAACACCCCTCCTAGCAAGCTTTCCAAGACCTACCTCTGGTGTTGGGTATTTTTTTGCTCTGGTTAAAAATGCACATTTTTCCAGAGCCAGAAGTCTGTGGGAACGCATATGATCCAGGTTAAAAAAAATTATCCCCCCCCCCAAGTACCCATCACCTGGCCTTTGGCATTTTTTAATTTTTTAATTTTTTCCCCCTGGGGCTGGTTGGCACTTTTTAATTTTTTAATTTTTATTCCCCTCCCCAGCACCCATCAGCTGGCCTATGACGCTTTTTAAAATTTTTTTATTTTTATTTTTAATTTTTATCCCCCCCCCCAGCGCCCATCAGCTGGCCTTTGGGGCTTTTTTATTATTTTTTCCCCTAGCACCAACCAGTCCCAGGGCCAGCTGGTTGGTGCTAGGAAAAATAAATAAGACGTATTTCCTCCCCCTCAGGATCTCTGATCATAAATTCTATGGTGATGATGGGGAAAAGGCACATTTCAGAAGAGACTGTGGGCAGCAAACCTCTGTGGTCAGTACTGTTTCACACAAACTTGAACAGGAACTAAACTAAGCCAGTCCTTAGCGCAACAGGAGTACAGCCAAGAAACCATGACTGGAAGTGCCTATATTTAATGGCCATCAATAACAGCTAATGCATTTATTGGTACTTCACTGATGGAGCACCCTTCTGGAGTTCTCACTCTCTATACAACAGCCAAGAAGGTGCAAATCAACCTTTATTGGCATTAAAACAAAATAAAACACACAACGAGAGAAAATAAGGTACAGCAAGGAGGGAAATCAAACACGGAACCGGTGATTCTAATATATGCCTTAGCTACTTAAGCCAATGAGGTGGGGAATCGGGAAACCCAGATCCTCGTGCTGCTATAATCTCAGAGGCAAAGGAGGCCACCTCATTCAAATAAGAGGTGACTGGCGTAGAGAGAAGAAACCTAAGCTTAACCAAGTCTTCCCACCCTTGCATTCTATTGAGGATCGAGGATAGATATTTCTTACGAAGTGCATCGTGAATTGGGCAATGAAAGAAGACGTGTTCAAGCGTTTCAACGGCATTAGGTTGAGATGGACAGATTCTCTGGGAGTAAGGGATTCCATTGAACCTGCCCGACAATAGTGCAGAGGGGAAGGAATTACATCTGCCAAGTGAATAGGCTCTACGTGCTTCAGGGCATGTTAGGTAAGTCAGAAAAAAGCAGGCTTCCCAGGTAGGAGTGGGATGTTAAATTGAAGTGGAGAGCTGATGGTATTAGCTTCACTGCACTGTTCTTGCCATTCGATGTTCAATAGCCTGCTTTTAATAGTCCTATATGCTTCAGATTGACTTAACATGCCAAGCTGCTCAATGTCCAATCCCACTACTTTAAGAGTGGTAAGAACATTGGAGATCTCGACCAGGAGGTCAGGATCTTTCAAAAGTTGGTATAATAAACTGGTATGTGGGTTGTAGAGGATTCCAAGCCAGAATTTAATAGCTCTTAATCTGGTCAAGGGCTTCAGCCATACCATGCCAGTTTCTAAGCAAAGAATGGCGTATGGGACACATTTAGGGAGGCCTAGGATTCTCCTCAAAAAAGAGGCTTGAATACTTTCCACTGTGGGATCTATAGCTTTAGAAGGTGCATTAGGTGAAAGGTCAACAAGTATAAATGACAGCCTTCTTGCCTTAGCTAATGGTAATGCCGTTCTTATGCAGCCTTATAGAACAAAATTAAATCCCAGCATCAGTGTTTGCAGGGTACAGTTTGGAAACAACAACAACAACAACAACACTGGGATCTGCTCGCATAATTTGCCGATACATCACTGAGTCCTGAACGCTTGGGAAGCATTTGACTAGTGATTGGTAATATAAAATCCAGCATAGATAGCTGTGTGGTTTAATAATAATAATAATAATAATAATAGTCCTAAATGCTTGGGAAGTGTTCGACTAGTGATTTGTAATACAAAATCCAGCGTAGATAATAGGAAAAATCAGAATATTTCAAATCCCTAAACATTTCTTTGAAGCATTATTGAGATCTCCGCAGTCACAGTTCATTTCTTTCCTCTAGTGTAGCTATATATTTCATGTCAAAATCATGATGCTGGTGAAGGGGTTTCATTTTCAGAAAAGAAACATGTGCAATTATTTTTAACAGGCACCTTTTGATATTGCCATTTGTCAGAATACTGGAATAATTGACTTCATTTTCAGCAGGTTTTTTTAAAAGGTGAAGAATGGGATTTGGAACTTTAATTGGGTAAGCGTTGCTCCCCTACAGGACCATAGAAAATCACTCAGTGGCCAGGACAAGTCACCAGCTGTGAAGAGGAGAAAGTTCTGCTATCCTCCAGTTGTTAATATATACAACTCTTACCATGCCTTGCTCTTGGCCAGGGTGGAAGGGGGTAATGGAAAATTAAGTGTAACAGCATCTAGAATTCTATGGGTTCTTCACACTTGCTGTAACCTAACATAATGCAAAAGGCTGCAGATAATCCTACAAACGCCAAGGAGAGTTCTCTTGCTGAAGGGTGGAATAAAAATGGAGCAACCTTTTAGACAGAGGACAGCTCAGCAGTACATGACATATTTTATGTACTAAAGGTCCCAGACGTCAATGGTTCAGGATCAGCCCCTAGGAAGAAGGAGGGCAGCTGCTGTGTCTCCAAGACCCTGGAATTCTACTCTAAGTGTAGACAATGCTGAGCTTGATAAACAAGTTGCCAAACTCATGTACACCTTGATCCCTATCTTCTTTCATATAGAACAAAGTTATTAAATTGCTATCTCCAGAGTTATAGTGAGGTTTGTGCAACAGATAGTAATATGATTGTGCTAGTACAACTTAATTCTCTCTGATGCGCCGAGGTAGCCTGATGCTGGAGTCACTTAGGCCACCACTAGACAAGGGCTCTCGAGCCGGGGCCACAACTCTTGTATTTCACTCTTCCAGCTCTCACCACCTTTCATCCCTTGCATAGCTTTTCTTCCCTGAACAAGTGCCTCTCGGGATCAGCTGAAAAGCAGAGAATCAATGTCTCCGTAAGCATTCTGAGTGTCAAATTGCCTGTTACAAAGAAAATGTCGCCACAGCTAAAATGTTCATCTTTGAGAAACATGACATAAGTGGGTGTTTCCTTCTCAACTCAGAAATCAGGCT
The DNA here is from genome assembly GCA_023846285.1 of Phrynocephalus versicolor. Taxonomy (NCBI): domain Eukaryota; kingdom Metazoa; phylum Chordata; class Lepidosauria; order Squamata; family Agamidae; genus Phrynocephalus; species Phrynocephalus versicolor. The sequence goes on from JAHTLZ010000204.1 coordinate 72,635,612, forward strand.
TGTGGAGGAGGACCTTGTTTATATGCTTGACAAGAATTAGAAAACAAAACTAATTACATATATACTCGAGTATAAGTCAACTCAAGTATAAGTTGAGGTTCCTAATTTAACCCCCAAAACTGGGGAAACCTATTGACTCAACTCTAAGTCTAGAATGAGAAATGCAGCAGGGCCTTACATAAGAACATAAGAAGAGCCATGGTGGATAAGGCCAAAGGCCCATTTAGTCCAGCTTCCTGTGTCTCACAGTGGCCCCACCAAATGTGTCTGGGAACGCGCAAGACTAGATATCTGTCTCCTGATACCACTCCCCTGCATCTGGCCCTTGAAGTACCCTGGTTTTTTTAAGCCTGGAGATGACATATCTCCCTCATGGTTTGTAACCTGTGATGGACTTCTCCTCCAGGAATCTGTCCAATACCCTTTTGAAGGCAGCTCCTCCCCTGTGAGCTGGGGGAGCCTCAGTGGCTAAAAGTCATTTTAAACATCGCATACTGCTCCCCGTGATGCAGGGGGGTGATCAGGAGAAGTGGTGTGCGATGTTTAAAATGACTTTTAGCCACCGAGGCAAGCACTTGCCTCAGTAGCTAAAAGTATTGAAGCAAATAAAAGTTGAGGATCCCCTTTTCAGCCCCAAATTAGGGCTGAAAAACTAGACTTATATTTGAGTGTATACAGTAATCTGCACATCACCTCAAGTAAGAAACACTCATGCTGTGGCAACTGCGCTCAATCAGAACTTAAGGAATGTCCCGTCTATAGGTAAGATATAATGTGTGTTTCAGCCCCTTGCAACTTCTGGGAAAAGAGTATTTCCCTTCACACATCACACCCTTCTCGAAATAATGCAATTAATGTCATTGCCAGCACAGGCTGGTGCTTGCAACCAACTGATGAGCCTCAGGCACACTGCAGCACAGAGAAGTTGGCTAACATTAGCAAGGCCATTGCCAATGAGTACCTAATGCTCTCTGGAAGAGTCTCCTCCTGGATGCCACACAGCGAGATGTCTCCTTTGATGGTTGGGCCCCCTGGAGGTGCGTGGGAGAGACACAGAGGAGGAATATCAAATGGGTAATTAATGAAATATTGGTGCAAGCTCGCCATGTTAGTTCCTAACTAGACCTCGCTGAACTCACCACTAGGCAGGTATGAGCTGGGTTTGCTGGGAAGATGCAGCAGTCAAGTGACATGAAGGCAAAATGGATGGCATCAGCTCTGATTTAATGTGGTAGTTCACATTTTCTTTTACTGCTCTCATGGACTTCCTTGCAAGGTCCACCCCAAGCTCCATAAACTAACAAGCATCCGATTGGGATTTTCTCCAAACAAACTAATATCCCTCAGGTACTTTTACTTTCAAGAATCAACACATAGGATGCATTTAATGGAATTATGATGTAATACAGGTTGGCAGGAAAAAAACAAGAAAATTCAAGGATATGGCTGATAAAATCCGATTCTTAAAGGAATCACAGAGATCAAATATACCTCCTCTATCAACTCATTTTTAAAAAGTTGGCAACACTTGGAGGCTTGTGGCACAGTGATTAAACTGCTGTAGTGCAGCCAAAACTGTGCTCACAACACAGGGTTCAACCACAGGTAGCCATCTTGTGGTTTACTTGGCCTTCCATCCTTCCGAGCTGGGTAAAATAAGTACTCAGCTTGCTGGAAGGGCAATGGGTAGCCTGCATAATTAAATTGTACACCGCCCGGAGAGTGCTCTGTGGGATGTATATAAGCAGAACACTTTGCATTTGTGAGACATGTATTTACTTTTATCTATATTTCCCTTCTGAACATGTTGTGCAGGAAAACATACACATGGATAACATCAACTAACCAACATGAAAAAGTGTAAATCACCATTCTTCCTGGATTGAAAGAGGCATATGGGAAGGTGCCTGCATGGCCCATCTTTCAAGAACAAAAGTTTATTCTGAGTATTTACTCAATGTTATCAGTTATACAGGCAGAGCAGACTAGAAGTAGTGTCTGTGGATGTGAAGAAGGATGTCAGAGGATGTGAAGAAAGTTTGCATCCAACACTTCTTGCAGCTCATCTATTGCATCTTAGCAGCATCTTGGTTTCTGCTCACCTCATGTGAGAACTCCAACCTCTCTGTTCTGTTTATGGTCAGTTGAAGGCCAAGGCTAAAGAAAAGATTTCAGTCATTAAAAATATGTCTGGAGTATCCCATTTATAATGATCAAAACGTCCAGAATTGTAAGGATATGATCTGTCTTCACAATTTAGCATATTTATTTGGGCGGCTGCTTTGCTATCCAAATGTTGGAGATGCAGCACATAACTTCCTTACATTTAGACCATGCCTGTCGTGACACCAAGCTTGGTTCACTGAATTAGTTGATGGGGATCAAGATCTACTGCCTTCTATGAGGACTACCTTCTCCCTGCAGAGGACAACTATATAGCAGTCTGAGTAGCTCATTAGATGCCATGCTTTGCATTTCTTACCTGTGAGTTACAGCATATTAAACATCCAAGAGTAGAGATGGGCACGACTCAAAAAAATAATTTTTCGTTTTTCGTTTGTCGTTTAGGGGTCCATTTCAGTTCATTTTCGTTTTTCGGGGGGTTTTTTTGCACATTTTTCGTTTTCGTTTTCGTTACGAAACGAAACAAAAAACCGAAAACGAAAATTTTTCATTTCGTTAGCATTCTTTTCAATGCAATGTGTCTGCCGTAACGAAAATGAAAAACACGGCAAAAAATTTTCATTTCGTTTCCGTTGTCGTTTTGCTTCTGAAAATTTTTTCGTTTTCGTTTTCGTTACAAAACGAAATGAAAAAATGAAAATGAAAACGAAAATTTAGCTGAGTCGTGCCCATCTCTATCCAAGAGATTCTTCTTGGATAACTGAATTTTGTCAACTGGCAGAAACTACCCTGTTAATCAAAGGAACTCAAACAGACAAGCTAACCCCCTCACTTCTTTTCAATACTGTGTTATGCTTTAAGGCTCAGAGTCTTTGAGTGTGTACCACCCTGCTCCAGGAACAGCTGTGGAAGGGCCTGTGGTCACCCACTTGTGAAGGGAAGGAATTCTGCTTGTCCTCAAATGTACTATTCATTTTTTCCTCCAGGGTCACTGGACTGAAGCTAGTACAAAACCATCTTATTTCCTAAAAAATAGAAACCCAGATAAATAAAGGAATGGGTGAGCATACAAAATGCACCTCAGCTTTCTCTCTGATTTCTCAATTATTGTGTGTAGCAGTTGAATCCTTATGGTGACACCTCAAGTTTTGTCAATACTCACTAATACTTAATACTGCTGAGTGGAGAAGAGGATGTGAAGAAAGTGAGAAACTCAAAAAGTCTTAAATACGATGATTTTAATCATTTATTTTTAATGCCGCCTTTCAAAGGCAAAACCTTATCATGAGACAGCACTTGACAAAGGAGAAAGCACAACAGAATGATACACAAAATTAAATAGTACCGGCCACATTTTAAACAACAGCTTTTTAAAAAAGCAAAATAGATCAACATGAGTAGGTGACTAGAAGATAAGACCCGATAAAAAAAAACCGATCAGCTAGGAGGCCAGACAGAATTGCCTTGGGAAGTATATCAAAGAGCCTATCACCCACCTATTAGACACCCACTGACTTTCATACAAGCAAGCAAGCAACAGCAGAATGTGACTTCAAAGATTAGCATTAGATCCTTTCCCCTAGATGAAATCTCCTCCTCTTTCTTTTATCCTTGGACCAGGTTTCCTTTCGGGCAAGTTGAGTTGGCTGAGAGGTTCCAGCTGCAGCACACAGATATTCTTGAGGCACAGCACGCAGCAGCGAATCATCACCACCATCACCATCACCATCATCATCTTAGAGCAGGCATGTCCAAACTTCAGCCCTCCTGGTTTTGGACCACAGCTCCCAGAATTCTAAGCTTAGATTGCCAATGACAAAGGACTGTGGGAGTTGTGGTCCAAAATATCTGGAGGGCCAAAGTTTGGACATGCCTGTCTTAGAGCCGTAGAGCTCGAAGGGACCCTATGGGTTATTGGCTCCGGCCCCTGCCAAGGAGACACAGGGGGGAACTGAACTCCCGACCTTCATCTCCACAGCCAGAGACCTAAGCCACTGAGCTATCCAGCAACTGTAACAGCCAAAATATGTGCAGATGTAATATTAACATATATTGGAATGCACTCAGAAGGTTTTACAAACCCTTAGAATTCAAAATCAAACCAACTTCTCTCTACTTGGCCATTCACAGGCGGGGGGGGGGGGGAAGAGGCAGATAATACATTATCTAGAAGTTTCTACCAGGTTGCTCTGTTTCTTCCCGGTACCTTATTCAGAGAATGTGCATGCAAGCGTTGCAACCAGTCTTGTAGGAGCAAAAATCCTGTTCCTGGCCTGCAGGAAGATTCCCACTCTGATTGCTTACAGCTGGGGAAGATTTCAGCTGCTCTATCAGGCTGGGTTTGTAGTGGGACGTGCCAGGGAATTCCAAGCAGCCCTGATCACGCACATGGGGGTGAGAAAGAAGTTTCAGCTGGAGAGGAAGATAATGGAAGATGCTCTGACGCAAGATATCCACATGTAAAGTGTTTTGCAAAAACCAAGCATCCCTTCTTCCCTTTAAACTCATTTTCATTCTTGCTTTGTACAACGTTCGCCTTGAGATCATACTCCTTGTTTCAACGGTGAACCTCAGCTTTCTGCCTACTTGGGAGAGTGGAGAAAGGCAGTCTCATATGCCCGACTGAAGAACGTCTTGCATGACAGCTTTAATGAAATTGGCAGCTGGTCACCCGTAATCCTTTGATACTGTTGGGCACCAAGGGTTACCCAACGCCCTACCCATATGAAGTGAAGGAGATAAAGCAATACACAATTTTCTGCCAACATAAGGAAGCAGGCAATCCTCCCTCCATGGCCATACAAAGGCAAGTATGTAATGCAAGTACACTGCAAAAACTCAAGCTGCACAGCATGCTAAAAGGCGGTCAGACTGGTTGTGAAATAAGCCTTTTTTCGACCCACTTTCATCAGAAGCACCACATGAAAGCAGTGGAAGCTAAGTGTGGAATAGTATTATTCCAAGCACAGATGTGTACAGAATACAAAATATCCTGATGGTGAATCGATTTAACATACACTGGATAACAATGTCTAACAAAATCCTTGTTACCAATAGGGAAAGTGATACAATGAGTCAACTTACCACACAATTAATACACACCACAGAAAGCTCAAAAGAGCAACTGCGTACGACTGTACTTCAACTGTGCCACTCGGTTTTTGGCAGGACTAGGGCCTGTTTACCTCCACTGGTTCAATTAAAGTCTGTTTCCTGTTGTAACCCTAAGTCCCAGCATTAAGAAATTGAAAAGTCCTTATCTTATAAAGAGTATCATATTTCAAGCACCTTCTTTGTAACCTAGTGTCATAAAGAAGAAACTAGGTAATTTTGTTTTCTGCAAAATAACAAACAAAGCAGAATCAAAGTGGTGCATTATGTTTATTGCAGGTTTCTGGTTTCCTGGAGTGACTGAACCACTTTTTTGGCAGCTCAGTTTTAGAATGAAATGGGCAGCTTTTCTCAGCTGGATACCAATATGCCACTGATACAATTTACACCCGAGACACATGACAGGCCAAGATAGGAAAAAGCAGTGTTTACTCTACTGCCCTGGCTGGTTCTGTCTTTTGGACCACCCAATGGTCCTTGGGCCATTTTCAAATGCACCTCCTAGCATAACTTGATAGAAGTGTTGTCTAAAAGCAGTCCTAACAAACTCTCCCCAGAAGTAATCTTCCACAGAAACTTACTACAGCAACCAGTTCCTACTACACCTATGCCCATGGGATATTCACACAGATGAAGATTACTGGTTTTTGGTCTCTTGTGGACAATATGATTGGCAAAATGCTCCAGAAGTCTGCCTTTAAGTGAAAGATTAAGTAAACTCAAATGATTTGCATGGTTCTTCCTCTAAATGTCTTTGTAGAAGGTGCTACTCAAAGTAGGTCTGTGCAGAGTTAGTCTTTTCAGGTGTGTGTGTATCCCTCTCTCTCCCTGATGGAACGATTTCCTTACAGATGAGAGCCAACATTCCAATTGTATAACGAGATTTACAATAAATTGGGGAGTGGTGTCCCAATTTATTTTCACAACACCGCTGTAAAGTAGGTCAAACTGAAAGACTGTGACCAGCCCATGGTAATCCAGCACATTTATTGATTTAGTGGAAACCAGAACTTAAATTTCCAAGGACTAAGTCCAATACTAGAACCAATACGATACTTCATACTGTGTTGCTCTCTTAATTTTTACGCAATGCCTAAAAGACATAGGCTTTGATTAAAATTATCCTTTACCAATACACCATAAGAGTCCCTTTGTCAAAATAACACAATCACACACTTTTATCTCCATAAGACTATGAATCTATGACACATCTGAGTCACAGTCTTATTCCATTTCCTTTCTCCGCCATGCCATTTCCTGAAAAAGTCCAAGTTATGCACTCATAAAACACTTTGGAGGATTCGACCAATCCTGAGCTGTCAGCTGTGCTTCATTCTTTTGGCCATGTACTTTTTGTAGTTACCACCTTAGGATAGAAAATTATGATTGACAATCAGGATTGATATCCTCATGATGGCTACATCAGTGTATGTTTAAACTCAATGTTTAGCAAGACACAACTTCAGCACACAAGGAATTTTAAGGCTGTATCCTTTGATTTCTTCTAATTCAGGAAGAACTGCATTTATTATAATAAAAAGTACAGTGGACCCTTGTATAAACAAACGGTTTGTATAACATAAAATCTGTACAACATAAAACATTCCAGAGATAGGAGAAATATGCTTAACAGAATTGCCTATGGGGCAAATCTGTACAACATAAAAATGATCACGATTAGGGATTACTCTGTTTTCAATGCTTTCCTATGGAAAATTTGTATAAAGGAAAATTTGCTTAACAGAGGGAGGAGGACTGTAACCCTTTTGGTGCTTTTGGCTACAACTGCCATAATTTCTTATCAGTGGCAATGGCTAACAGAAGTTGCAGTTCACCATCTGGAAGACTACATGTTTAAAGTTGCTGTGAGTCGATTTCTAATGGTTCTGGTTCCCTAAACGGCATGCATCAAGAAAAGCAACAGGGAAACCTCTGAAGCACTGGCTTCTATAGAGGCAACCTGCCAATAGTTATCAAATATGAAAAGGAAAAGAAGGGAAGTAAAGAGGGTGCCAGGCAAAGATTTATAAAATATTGATTTGATATCTTCAGAAAAACAACATAAGGTGGATCATGATTGAAAACCCATTTTTAATTTAAAAATGTACAGTAAATTATAATATTCAAATAGTTAAATAAGTTGTTGCATTAAAACAGTTGAACTAAAATAGTTCTAAAGTACCTAAATCACCACCACCATAATCAACAACAACAATAACAAAAGAAGTACTCAGCATCCGTTCAAAGCCCAAATCCTTAGCAGTCTGTCTGTTTTTGAGATTCTGCCAGAGTTGGAAGGTCTCTGCCTGCTGACAGAAGCACAGCAGAGAAGGTGCTGTCCTGTGCTTAAGTGCCTTTCTAGTAACCCACTGCCAAAATAATAATAATAACACATTAATTAAAACAATCACATACACTGCAGGTTGCTTCTTCACCTGCCATTTGCTCTTTTGTCTGGTTTTTTTAGAGGCTTATTTACTGCAAAACAATCTGATCTTGCCTTGAGAATTAACACCTCCAAAAGTGTCTTCCACATGGTGGTGCTCCACTCAGCACTAATGATGTTTAAAAGCTGTTTTCCATATGGATTCAAGCTTATGGAGAAGAGCAACCCTCTGGAGAAAAACAGCACTCAGCAGGTGAGGCAAACACCCTGAACGCCCCTCTGTGCACTCTGTGACTTGGAACACGAACACCACGGCTGTCCTGCAACCCCAAATGGTGCAGATTTCCTGAGAAATAATATTCTCTGTTTTCAATTATACCTACTACCCCCCCCCCCAAGTTCAGTATGCAGAAGTCTGCCATTTCAACAAAGTGCAGTGGGAAAAGAGGGCATCCTGAGTCAGGAAGGCGAATGGGGTCCTACCAGAGGACCCATGTTGTGCTAAATTAACGCCAGTGCCTTTCCAGATGCTGGCACAGGATCAACCCAGAAGACCTCCGCATCTCCCAAGTTTGCAGCAATATTAATTGAATCCATGACTCAGTACCTTCCAAGGACAAACAAAAACAACCCTTAACAGAGGGCAGTTAATGGCATTATTCTTATTTACAATGAGCTATCTTCTCACACAGAAGGCACAAAGACATCATTAATAGAGTGAGTGCAGTCCAGTCCACATCTGCTCAGAACGAAGCCTTATTCAATTCAGTTAGGTGTATCTTCCAGGTAAGAACAAAGACAAAGCTTCTCATGCTACGTTTCCATGAACAAATGCTGGCTGATTGACAATTAAATGGGGAAGAAAGCACAAACATGTGTTGGGGATTTGACAGCCATTTCCATTCTTACTCTACATCATTTTAAACAATCTCATTCGAGTTCCATCTGACAGAATAGTACTATAACCTTATCCTCTATTTATCTAGCAGTAGAAGTTTTTGTAACCAGGCTTAGAATAACCCTAAGTAACTCAAGATTCCAGCTGCACTTGGTCTAAAAGATGGCAGATTACTTTCTATAATTTGAGAATATGCGCTCGGTAAATATGTAGCCTGATGTCATAAGTCTTAATATTAATGCTTAGAATAATTATATTTCTTTAAAAAAGGCATCTGCAATCTCTCTCTCTCTGTTTCTCTCTTTCTCTTTGGAAGCTACTACCATCCAGAGGGTACTCATGTTAAGCCCGTTGCATAAAAGCTAACAAATATTATTCAGTACAAACCTTTATGGACGTTACCCTGTCACCCACCCACCCCAGTTTTGGATGTAGATGTGTGAGCTAAAGTCCATGAAAGGATGTGCTGTATAAAATCTACTAGTCTTTAAGTGCTACAGGACTGAGTTGTTAGTACTGTACCATCCATTTTCTCTTTGCTACCGTGGGAGAACTCAGTTCAGCTGAGATTTGATCGAAGACAAGAGACAGCACCAAAAACTCAATTTAAAAGTCAGGATGCCACTATTTATTTTGTTGGTAGGCAAATAGGAACTGGCGCAGTGGGGTATACCCGAGGTCTGCTTAGCCCAAGATGCTGTACACACAGTGATCAAACAGATCCCAAAGAGAAGCACATTAGCAAGATATGAGGCAACAGGGCTGGCCTACTTTGTTTCTCCATCAGCCAACACTCAGAGGCAAATGCAAAAGAGAAGACAGGTTGGAAATTATCAGATCATTGGGTAAAAGAAACAGATCTTTTGTGTGATAAATCTTAAAGTCAATCTAAAGGGGTGTTATGTCCAGCTGCAAAGTCACACACACTCAGCTTTAGTCTTTCTGGCACCCTGACTCTCTCTCTCTCTCTCACTCACTCTCTCTCTCACTCACACACACACACACACACACACACACACACACACACACACACCAATCTGGACATCTTGCATAATTCATTCATAAAGAAAACCAATCATACATGTTAGCATTATTATGTGCGGGGGGGGGGAGTTGCACTGAGACAGGCTGTTCATTCATCTGGCCTAGAATTGTCAGTTCTGACTGGCAGAAGTTTTTCAGGGCTTCAAGGCAGAACCCTCTCCTATTCCTGTCTGGAGATCATTGGCATTTCTTAGCAGTGTCCTATCGAAATACAACCCAGTCCCAGCCCTGAACTTTTTGCAAAATAAAAGGAGATTATGGACATTTTCGTTGTCATCGTAGCTGGATACAATAATGTATTCATTATTGTTGACAGTAAACTCAAGAGGCTTGGTGCTGATGGGGCGGGGGGGGGGAAGAACTAGTGCCACTTAGAAGCACATTGGAACATAAGCAGGAAGTGCCTCCCTCTCTCTATATGATAATATTTGAACTGCACTTTAGAGATAGGACGTGGTTCCTGAACCTTTTGCTACCTTGGGTTCTTTGGTTGAGAAAAGTGGGATAAACATGTTTCACATAAATAGATGAGGCTGCCTGCTTCATTATCTAGCTTTCTGGTTGCGCAGGTAGTTTAGGCAGAGCCAGCGGTTGGGAGTTTTGATTCCCCCACTGTGCCACCTTGGCCAGGTGCTGGACTCCACGATTGCCTTTTCCAGCTCTGCAGTTCTAAGATTATTCTAAAACAGGCATGTCCAAACTTCGGCCCTCCAGATGTTTTGGACCACAACTCCCACAGTCCTTTGCCATTGGGAATACAGCCTTGGAATTCTGAGAGGTGGTCCAAAACATCAGGAGGGCTGAAGTTTGGTCATGCCTGTTCTAAGATTAGAACTAGAAGAAATAAAAATAAAACAGTTGACAAGAGTGGATTCAACAGAGGGGGGAAAATGAAGAGCATAAACGAGACTAAGAAACCAGAAATTGGGCAAATGGCATCCCTGCCCTGGTGCTCAGTCTGTTTTGCAAGGGGACTAGACAGCTGATGATGAAGAGATGACACACAGCTGTCCCTCAATGCTCTTGGCCAGTGGTGGTGAACCTTTGGCACTCCAGATGTTTTGGACCACAACTCCCAGAATGGCAAGCCTATACTGCCAATGGCAAAGGACTGTGGGAGCTGTGGTCCAAAACACCTGGAGGGCTTAAGGGTTGCCACCACCATCCTAGGCCAACTCCTTCTCTTCCCACCCTTGTCATGTTGAGAAATGAGGCCTCAACAGGGGTTCTGGTAGGACTAACCTGGATATGAGGAGAACTGTCCGCTAAGAACAGGCCAAAGAAGAGAGGCACTCCTTGCCTTCAGACCAACACAAGCCAAAGCCACTACGTTGCTCACCAATCGGCACCTTCATGTGTGGTTCTACCAATGGAGTTTATGGTTAAGAACAATTTGCGTGTTGCAAAGGAATGGTAGAGAAAAGCACAATCAGTATGTGTTAGAAAAACGAGTCGTTCAAGAACCTGGCATGTTAACAGAAGTGCAGTGTCAGGGTAGTGGTGCAGAATGAATGTTACATGTTAAGAAAATATCCTTCCGTTATACAGGGATATTTCAGAAATGTAGCAAAAAGGCAAAAAGAACCTTTTCCTTATGTCCTAAATAGCTATGTAACTAAACAATACTCGGCTCTGAAGCCAATGGGTTTCTCACATTATCTCAGTAGCCTGAATTTTTTTTAAAAAAAGGGGGGAAGGGGGGGAACGTGTTGCAACATTTTCTTGCTCCCCTGGCCCTCCTAAAGCAAAAGAGGATGCCCAGCTTTCTGTGTGTTGATACCAGGAGCAAATAACCACACGAAGAGTATTTATGTCAATTCAAGAACTGCACCATGTGTACAGTACTCAGCGTGGCAGATGTCAAAAGGGTGAGGGCTCCTGCACCTTAAGTAAGCCATGGTACCAGAGGAGACTGATTTGTGATACAACAGGCACTTGCTGCCACTGCCTTGACTACTCAACTCTCAAAGGTGCCCTGGACAGTAGCTCTTTTACATTTAGCCAAACCATATCAGGGAATCCTGACTCAAGGAAATGATAGCCCACTCCTGATTACAAGGCTAGGACTGTGCATCTACCATCATTCAAGCTACTACCATGTGCGAAAAGACAAGGAGAATTAGAACTGAACAGGAAACCCAATATCTCATCTATAGCATCTCAACCACAAACCATGTATTAACAGATTTACCCATAAAAATGCGCAGTTATGTATCTCTGGGCGATAGTGCTATTATTTTCAAGAAATGAAACATTTACACAAGCGTTATCTCCTAGCCTGCCTTTTTAAAAAAGCAAGCTAGGAACAATTTACCCATCTTTCAGATAAGCGCACAATAACAAATCTTCCACGTCCTAAAGATTTCCATTTTCTTGGGCAATCTTCGGAAGACGGGCGGTAAATAAATAAATAAATAAATAAATAAATAAATAAATAAGCAAGCAAGCAAGCAGAAATATGAAACGCGGAGACGACGGAGTCACAGAGGTGGCCTCCACACGTTAAGGACGGGTCTTCTTCCCCGGACACGCGTTCGTCTCGAGTCCACATCTCCCTTGTCGAATGGAACACGGGCAAGTGTTCAGGTTTCCTTCCTTTCGCCCGCGTGCCCTTCGCGTCTCCCTGGGCGTCCGGACCCCTTTTCTGCGGCAGAAGGGACCTGTTCAACAGGGCAAGCTTCTCCCGGCGAGGTCCCCGTCGGCCGGCTTCCGAAGCCACACCTGTTGGCCGGCTGAGCTTCGAGCAGTGACGTCAGGTGCCAGAAGAGCCTTCCGTCCCCTCTCGACAACCAAGCTAGAGGGGGAACGCCTTCCCTCCGGTGCCCAAAGCCGGCAGCGAATATGCCTTACCAGGCGCCCATCTCGGGCTGGGCAGCGGAGTTTCCTCCTCCTCCTCCTCCTCCTCCTCCTCCTCCTCCTCCTGGGGTTGCCGGCCCGGGCAGGAGGTCATTCCCTGGGGGGAATGATTCCATGGACTCCATGATCGCCTGGGGGGGGGGCAAAATTCATTCCCCCCAGGCGCTGCAGCTTCTGCCTGCGCGGCCTCCCCTGCAGGATTAGCCAGGCGTCCTGGGGCGCCGTCCTCCTCCTCCTCTTCCTCCTCCACCACCACCAGCCCCGTGCCAGCTCCAGCGGCATCGCTCCAAGCCTCCGGCTCTCCCTAGGAGGAGGAAAGGAGCCACCACGGGCGCTGCCTGGCGAGCGTCGGCGCAGCCGCAAGAGGAGAGACAGCCCGCCGGCTGATCGGCGGCTCCTGCTCTGGCAACCAGCTCGGGCCTCCCGCAAAACGTCGAGGCGGGAGGGGGAGCGGGGACCCAAGGAGGGCCCACGTGGCTCTCGCAGGGGGTGGGTGCCGGAGACGCCCGGTGGCGGCGCGGGGAGGGAGAAAGAGAGAGGAGGGGGGGAGAGGGAGAGCGAAAAAAAAAAAGAGGAAAAGGAAGCCAGGGAGGAATCCGAGTGTTTGCACTTATTCTTTGCACTCATTATTTGCAAGAGCCCCAAAGAGGCTTTGCCCTCTTTGCAGCGTCAGCCGAACTGTATTGACTCCGAAGCAAGACTCGCCCGGAGTTCAATGACATTTTCCCAAAGCCAGCAGGTGGCTGCGTCTTTATTAGGGAGGAAACCCCACTGTGTTCCCAAGGCAAGTGACTATCCCCCACCCCCCACCCCCGAAGCAGTACTGTACCTAATCCTATGCCTGCCGACTCCGAGCCGAGTCCTATCGCGATCAGTAGGATATCCTCCCAGGTAAGAACATTAGGATTGCAGCCTGGCTTTGCCATAAGGATTTTAGCCTTGCAGCTTCCTTTACCCCCGGGTTTACTCTTAAACCCATTCCCCAGGGGGTTCATTGGGACCGCTGGAACGTGTGCGGAGGACAGCTGCGCTGGCTCCTGTTCTATGAATCTTAAGATAACAGCCTTCAGTGGGACCCTCAAACTTGCATTCTTGGAGACGCAGGTGCTTTTTTTCCCCAGGGAGTGAAAGGCTGACCTCGTTCTCTTATCGTTTTTGGAAAAGAACATTTCAGCTGTTTTTCAGGGACGCCTGTTTTCCAAGTAGGAGTCATTCAACACTGGAAAGTCGGCATTTGTCTGTGTTGAACTCACACATTATTATGCCCTTCCACCACAACGGAAAGGGATTGCATTAGCTTTCTTTGGATTGAAATCATAGGTCGTTAAACCTCATTGTGCCACTGGCAGAAATTCAAGCCCTACCACTCAACATCTCCGCATCCCTCCAGTTTTAAAGACCCCTGTCATGTGAATAGCACCCAGTAAACTTGTGGCAAAATAAAATAAAATTGATGATTGGTTGATCTTTGTAGAATTTTTGCTTGGAGTTGAGCCCAAGCTCAACAGTGGCATCTGCTACCAGTGAAATGAGTTTCTAAGAGAGTAGTCCTGGGCATAAGCTAAAATCATTTGACACATTCATTTGATGCTCTTGATCTGTTCCAGTCAGGGTTAAGGCTGTGCCATAGTACGGAAACGGCATTGGTCATCCTGCATGACAACCTCGTCCTTGTTGGTCCTCCTTGATCTCTCAGCGGCCTTTGATACTGTTGACTATGGTACTATGGTATCCTCTTGGGGAGGTTCTCCAAGTTGGAGATTGAGGACACTGCTTTGCAGTGGTTCCGCTCCTTCTTGGAGGACCATCCCCAGAGTACAGCTGGGGGGGGGGAACCTTCATCCATTGGTCTCTCAATTGTGGGGTACCACAAGGGTCGGCCAATTCTCCCATGCTCTTTAATACAGTATCTATATGAGACTGCTGGGTGAGGTCGTCAGGAGGTATGAGGTTTTGTGTCATCAGTATAGTACGCAGAAACCCAGCTCTGTATCTCCTTTTTTTCCATCTGCAGTGGAAACAGTTTTGTCCCTGGATTACTGCCTAGACACTGTTCTGGGGTGGATGAGAGTGAATGCGCTAGTGATAGCGGACCTTTTAGAGACCGAGTGTCCGAATTGCGATTCAAAACCCACTAATACAGCAATTTGACCTGAATACAGGGGGTTATGAAGGAACGATGTCGGGTTCCCACAGAAAGGGTTCCGAGTGCCACCTTTGGCACCCGTGCCATAGGTTTGACAACACTGGAATAGACTGAGGTTGAACCCAGGCAAGACGGAAGTCCTCCAGGTGGGGGCGCCAGATGTTGGTGCTTTGGGAAATTCCCACATTTTTTTGGGGGGGGTGACTCTCTCCACACAGGATGAGGTGCGCAGTCCAGGCGTTCAATTTGACCGGACACTCACAGTGGAAGCCCAGGTGGCGCAAGGCGTAAGTGGTCCGCTCCGCACATTACCAACTGTGGTAGATCGCACAGCTGCATGCCTTGCTCAACCCCAGTGCCCTCACTACTCTGGTCCATGCACTCATCGTCTCGATATTAGACTATTATAGTGCTCTCTGTTTGGGGCTGCCTTTGAAGTTAATGTGGAGGCTCCAGCTAGTGCAGAATACTGTGGCTAGATTAATAACGGGTATAAAAAGACACCAACATATTACCCCCGACGCTGGCCACACTGCACTGGTTGCCGATCCGAGGCCTCAACAGCATTGACTTCAAGGTTTTGATGTCGACATACAAAGCCCTAAACGGTTTAAGACCTCGCTATAGCACGCCACTCCAGTATTCCTGCCAAGAAAACTCCATGGACATGGGGTCACGAAGAGTCGGTCATGACTGTAATGACACAACACACACACACACACACACACACACACACACACACACACACACACACCTATCAGAATGGCTTCTACCTTGCAATACTGCCCATAACACTTGTTCTTCCCAGGCAGGTCATCTGAGGGTGCTGACGAGGAGGGAAGCCTGTAAAACATTTACAAGGATCGGCCTTTCTTGGCATCACCACCTCTCCTATGGAATCAATTCCCTCCAGAGATCTTCCTGGCTCCTACATTGCACATCTTAAAAAAACAACTGAAGCCCTGGCTGATCTCTGAAACCACTGCTGCTGATCTCTTTTTGAATACTTAAGCCACCTCTGTTCTCTCTTTTAGGGCATCTTGGATTTTATTATTGTCTATAATTTTGATTTTAATTATGGTTTATTATGTTTGTTTTATGTTAGATATGATGTATGTTTTATTTATCTTAAAACTCTGTAAACCGTCCAGAATGGCACTTGTGCCAGATGGTGCAGTATATGATTCCAATCAATTAATCAATCAAATAAATTCCTTGTAAAACCAATCCACAGTCCTGTGACCAGTGTGCAGTTATTTATAGCCCAGAAGGTCAGGCTTGAAGGAACCTCACATTCTGCAGGTGAGGCATGTTAGAGCAGTGCTTTATTCTCTCCACTTTGGAAGCTTTAATTTGGAACTACCACTCGAAAGTGAATCAGAAAATGAAAGGAATCAATGAGCAACATGTCTTAAAGTCAAGGAGTGAAAACATTACTCTCTTGAACTGCAAATCCCTGAATACCGTGGCACATTAGCTAGGAGTCTGGGAATTGTAGTCCAAAAAGTCACTTTTCCAGAGCTCCAGCAATGCATTTAACTACAAGTCATATTGGTTCCAGCTGTTTATGGGCATTAAATTTTGGAATTTGGAGAGACAAACATGTGGTTCATTAAACACTAATACAATGATACCTCTACTTATGAGTTTAATCTATTCTGAATGCATGTTCATAAGTCAAACAACTTGTAAGTAGAGCAACGATATCTAAAAAATAAAAAATAAAAAATAAAAAATTGTAAGTAGAGCAGACTGCATCTAAAATTTGTAAGGCAGCAGTTAAAATGATAACACTTCTACTCTTAAGTTAAATTGCTTGTAAGTACAGCCACTTGTAAGTAGAGGTACCACTGTACATTAAAAATACTGGTAAGTATTTGAAGTGTCACAATATTTCTCTCTCTCTCCCCTCCCCTCCCCTCCCCTCTCGCTTTTATCTCCAAGATGAATTATTATTATCTGAAAAGTTGAAATTCATTATATTAGCAAGAATGGGAAAGGAAAAAAATATCTTGATAACCAATTGCAAATAAATTCAATAAAGTAGATCTATAGATATATATCAGAAATAGGTAAGTTTATATAGCATTAAATTTTGTGATTACACATTTGCACATGTGCCATAGCTTTAAACTCTACTACATAACATATCCCAGAACAAATTAAACTGTCTTGCCAGGAATAATAATAATAATAATAATAATAATAATAATAATAATAATAATAATAATAATAATAATAATAATAATAATAAATTTTTAAAAAAGCATAGAAGGGCAGATAATTTGAACCAAACCTTGTGTCATCTGGATGGCAGGAAAATACTGAAACTATGACAATTTACAGGAGCAAATAGTCCATCTTGTCAAGTCCTTATGCAGCAAAAGAAAGTGAAGTTAATTCTCACTTAGTTAAAGCTGTAATTTAATTACTGTACATTTTTGTTATTGGGACAATGAACTAATTACGTATGCTTCCAAGTTTGTCTGATTACTAGAATATTGTGAAAGGATATTCTGTTCTCTGTAAATAGGACCAATAATTGGTTACGGTACTTCCAAGGCAGAGAGAAACCTGTTGCTTGGCAGCCATATAGCAGAATATATACTAATAATTACTTGTGAGATCTGAAAAGAGACATTTGTACTTGTTTAGAATGGAGCCAGAAAGGATATACAGTGTTACCTCAACTTACGAATTTAATCCATTCCGAATGCATGCTCTTAAGCTGAACTACTCTTAAATTAGGGAATCTATCTTAAAAATTGAAAAAATAAGTTAAAAAATAAAAAAAATGAAAAAAATATATTTGTAAGTCGAGCAGACCATATCTAAAATTTGTAAGGCGGCAGTTAAAATACCAACAGTTTTCCACTCTTAAGTCGAATTACTCAAGTTGAGCTGCTCTTAAGTCAGGGTACCACTGTATTCACATAACTACAGTGGTACCCCGATTTAAGAGCAATTCGACTTAAGAGCAGGGGGCAAGAGGGGGGCAAGATTACTTGAAGTGGTATGGGGTGGTATATAAGCAGGACACTTTGCTTTTTTGCTTTATTTCTTATTAAAGCAATTACTCTCCTTTAGGCACTTTACTATTTTATATAATCCACTTATTATTATTATTATATTGACATTTATCATGTTTGTCAGCTTGTGTTTACTTCTATCTTCTACCTCCGCCCCCACTCTGGTTAAGACAAAGCAAACATATTAGTTGAAGAAGTCGATATATAAATATATCTTTAAAATAGATTAAATGGTGGATTTAGGAGTTTCAATCATACAGTAGGTTTCAGGCAGTTTAAGGCTTGGAGGAGCCTGTCCTTTTCCCCAGATATCTGTTCCTGGCTACCACTTCGTAATCCACATATCTGGCATTTCCCCACTCTACCCCTATGCAATCCTCTAAATATGTGATAGCTGTTGCAGTGGCATCTACTTGTAGAATACCACGTGGAATGCCACAAACCCTAGGAAATTTACATGAGAATTCTATGGAATCCAAACCAGACAAACAGATATGGTATCAGCTGGAGGAGTATCTACGCAATATAAACCTGTAAAAGAGCTTAAATGATAATCTATTTAGAATGCAAACTCAGCATTGTGGTATGCACTCAAGCACAACTTTATTTGGGAATAATACTTCCCACCTTTTTTTAAAATCTATAGTCCCTTTGAGACTAGGCCTGATCAACTTTCTCTCCTCCCACCCTTCTCTAGGTTGCAGCAGTCATTAGCAAATGTAGCTGTAACACAGGATCTCAGGTGCCTTTCTGATAAGGCCTATTATTATGCATTGAATTGTCTGGACTTAAGAAACAGTGACAACAGCCAGGCCTTGTGCTTGAAAGCAGGCAGGTCGCTGTGTGGTGGCGAGAGGTGAGTGCTGTTCATTTCATGAAGAGAAGCAGCCCTTGCTTCTTGTACTGGCTGTTCTAACAAGGGGGAGGAGGGAAAGGGAGGGGATGTGAAAGTGGGTCAGGAATGTAACTAGATGCTGTGCACCTCCCAACATGGTTTCAGGCACAGTGACTTAGTAATGGAAAACATTCACTACACCATTGATGCCCCCAACACCACCACTACCACCAGAAGGGCGGATGGTTACCAGGGGATTCTGAAGGATGTGTTTCCCTGTGTGACCTTGGAGGCCGAGGTGGTGTTGGTGGGGAGATTTGGTTGCCACAGTAACCAAGTTGGCTTGGATGCAGTGATGCAGTAAATATCCTTAGGTGAGCTTTTCTCAGTGAAGGAGGAGAAAACAGAGAGTGGTTCAACTCCAAAGATGATGTTTCGAGTCCACATTTTGTCCAGGGGGCATTGCATATCAACATGTGAGCTTTCCCACTTGCTCCTTTAAATTCTCACTCACTCCTTCCCTCCCCTTGATGGACTAATTGGAAAAGAGCTTG
Organism: Phrynocephalus versicolor; assembly: GCA_023846285.1. Classification (NCBI taxonomy): domain Eukaryota; kingdom Metazoa; phylum Chordata; class Lepidosauria; order Squamata; family Agamidae; genus Phrynocephalus; species Phrynocephalus versicolor. Next base: position 72,654,595 of record JAHTLZ010000204.1, read on the forward strand.
CAGAATTTTTTTATGCCCTGTAGACACACCCTTGGAGTTGGCTGATTGAACACATCACAATACTACCAGGCCGTGAGCATTTCTTGAAAAGCTGGTTAGACAAATCCACTGGCATTGAACGGGAGGGAAAACAAAGTAAAATGTTTAGTCAGAGAAGCAAGTATCTTCCTGGTTTAATGCTGCAAGGTGTTTTTCTAGGTCTGTGAGAAACATCTTTCCTCAGGTTAACAAGAAAACCTAATTAAATCGAAGAGTCCTCATTGAAAACTCTGTTCTCAAGTCAGCTGTGAAGGTGATTAATTGCCACCACCAGTTCTGCCACAACACCTTGAACATACCTATCTTGTCTGATTTTAGAAGCTAACCAGAATCCAAGCTGATTTGTAATTGGATGGAGGATTACAATGGAATACCAGGGGCCTCCAAATAGAGCTGGGGAAGAATCTTGACCTAGAAATCCCTGGAGAATGAGTACTAGTCAGGTTTGACAACATCAAATTGAATGGACTAGGAGGAATTCCCATGTTCTTATGCAATTTTCTCGACACACACACACCATGCTCAACAAGAAACAGACAAATTTGATAAGGTGGAATTAACTAGGCTTCCACAAGCAGAAGGATCTGTATTTGAGAATGTTTCCAAAATGTTGCTTGCTCTTGAGCAAATGGGTAAACAATCCCTCCCCTGCCCAGAAAATGAGGAGGTGCCTGGGCATCTTAGAATTAGAAGGAATCACTGAGAGTAAATTTGTCAAACTTCCCCTAGTGGCCCATAGAATCCATATCTAAAACATCACCAAGAGAAATTTAAAAACTTTTAAGGCAGGAGACGCCAACACCTTCCTTGTGTCAGGTTACCCATTATTCCATCCTGGTCAGGTCATGAATACACAGACAGAGGTTGTCCAGGGTTCCCATCTCACCCAGAGATATCAAGGATTGATCCCAGAGCCTTCTTTTTTCAAAGCATATACTCTTGCCAACTAAGTTAATGACCATGACTGTTGCTCTGAGAAAGATAGATTTCCATATCACCATTGAGCACTCTCCACCACCATGTCATAACTGGCCATTTTGAGTGACCATTCCAGGTATGGAATAATCCCTGTAGTCTCTTATAAACTGATATGCACATTAATTTGTCCTTGCTTTAGAATTCCAAATAATTTCAAAAACATATGATTATGAGGGTTGTCTTTGTTTATGAAGAGACTGCCTAGGATTTCTAATTCCATTTTAATCAGAACTAGCCCATATGTTTTCTCTGCTTCCTATCTTCTAGGCTTAGTTAAAAGATGAAGAACCTTGAGCCTTCTAATATTTGGGCCCCACCCAACATGGCAAGTCCTAAAAGACTTGAGTTGCCAGTTGCTACCAAGAGGAGGAGGAGGAGGAGGAGGAGGAGGAGGAGAAGAAGAAGAAGAAGAAGAAGAAGAAGAAGAAGAAGAAGAAGAAGAAGAAGAAGAAGAAGAAGAAGAAGAAGAAGAAGAAGAA
>JAHTLZ010000204.1:72656100-72669713 GCA_023846285.1 Phrynocephalus versicolor
AAGAAGAAGAAGAAGAAGAAGAAGAAGAAGAAGAAGAAGAAGAAGAACTCAGAGCCAAAACAGTTCTGAAAGTGGTCTCTTGGGTTCCTATTGTTTTGAAAAAATTGTTTCTCATTCCAGAACAAAAGAATGTTCCAGACTGGAACAAAGCATACAAGTGGAACCCTAAGGGCATATGCCTGCCAGAGATTTCAGGGTTGTGGGTGATCAGATGTGCTCTGGAATTGATGGCATTATGTTGTGATGGAACAAAGGGGCAATTATAAATCAGTGTGCATAATGGGAAAATGTAGACGGACCCTCTCTGTATCTGGATCAGGGGCCCACATACACGTGTACCTTGCAAATTAATTTGGCATACCCTACTGGGTTGTGACATCCAATTTAAAAAATACGACAACCTATCTGGGAAATACATTTGTCATTTGGTCTATTAGAGAGGCATCCAAGCATTCTGGCTAAAGTCCTGTTGCCTAAATGTGGGAGAGAATCAACACCACACCATGTGCTCCTCCTATTCCAGCAGGTTTCCCGTTGGGTGCATATTCTCACATCATGTACAAGACTGATCATGCAGTAGATCATGGCAATGGGAGCCTTGTGAAGCCAGGTGAATGCTTTCACAAGCTGCCCTCCTCTCATTTCTAGGGTAACAGATACAAATCATTTATAATTTCATTAATTACATCAGTGTCTTGACCATCCTTCAAACAGCACCGCTAATCCTATTTGACTGATTATAGCCCTATGCATTGAAACAGAGTGAGCTGCAGGATATGCTCCTCTAATGATTTATCAGAGCTGAGCAAGAATTTGGAGCTGGATGCAACCTGTACTGATTCTTGTGAAATTGTGAAATTGCCTGGCGTAGTGATGTTCTCCTGACATTATGGTTCATGGCAAGGGTAGATAATACTTTAAGAGCTATCATCGCACGTTGCTACCCAGTGTGGTATAGTGATATATCTTCCAAAGAACAACACAACTTGAAGTCGGAGATGAGTGATGGACTAGGTTTCCAGAGACTTTGTTTCAAATGTCTGCTTAGCCATGGAAACACACCGGGGGTTGTGAAACTGAAAAAAAAAAAAACTCCTTAAACATCTCAATAGCTTTAAGAGTTATGTTAGGGTTGATATACGTAAGTTGGTTCTGACATGATAGCACGTAACAATTCCAGCGTTGTCAATTTTAACATGGACAATGAAGAAATTGAAATAGTTATGAGATTTTATATATCTTGATTCACTCATCAGTCTAAAGGGAGACTGCAGCTAAGACATCACAAACAAACAAACAAAAGCAGAGACTTGGAAGGACAACAATGAAGCAATTAGAAAAGATCGTCAAGTATGAAGATGTGTCATTGAAGACCGAGACCAAGATCATCCCCACTCTTGTATTTTCAGTCACCTTGCATGGGTGTGAAAGCTGTACGGTAAAGAAAGTTGACAGGCAAAAGTTGGTTTGTGCGGGAGGCGTGGCGTTTTACCCCATTTGGTGTTGAATAATTTATTAGATGTGTCTGTGTTGATTGGTTGTTTGTGGTCCAATGAGAGAGTCTGGGGGAGTAGCCTGAGGGGATTTAAGGCTCAATCCAGCACCAAATTAGTCAGATAGGGACAGATAGGGACTGACACTGATAGAAGGTCAGATAGGAAGGACAGATAGGGATCTACACTTACTGAGAAAAGATAGATAGGGTCTGACTGAGAGACAATTAAAGACTTAGAGAGAGAAGAGATAGGATTTTAAAACTTCTGTGAGGAAAACCAAGTGTTGAGTGTTTGTAAACTTAGGAACAGTGTGTGCATGTGTTCAACTTTGTCAGCAACCAAACTTTAGTGGGTTTGACCTATATTCTTCCTTTTGTGTGTACCTAAACACATTACCCTTTATGCTTTTGCTTATATTTTGTAATAAATAAATTTCTTTTATCTTTATTCAATTTAAAATCAGTCTGAAAGAATTAAGTTACTAAAGAAGCTAGTTGGTGGCAGCGAAAGAGAAAAATTAAGAAGCGGAGCTTGTCAATAGCCTCTGAAAGGGCGGGGGGCAAGGCAGGGTAACACTACACCCCGGACTACCAGAAGGATGAGCAAATGAAGAGCAAATGAAGCCTGAACGATCTCTGGAGGCAAAAATGACAAAACTGAGGCTGTCATACTTTGGGGTTATCATGAGAAGTCAGGATCCTATCGAAAAGAGAAAAATGCTGGGAAAGGTTGAAGGCAGCAGGAAAAGAGGAAGACCAAATAAGAGACTGACTGACTCCCTAAAGGAAGCCATGTGCTTTAGTTTACAAGAGCTGAGAAGGGCAGTTGAGAACAGGGCATTCTGGAGATCACTCATTCACATGGTCACTATAACTTGGAGGTAACTTGATGGCATATAACAACATTTCTAAGTTGTTGTTTTTTAAACAGGAGTTTTGAGCAACCTGCTCTCTAGAACACAGCTTGCCACATGGCCCACACTGTCTGTTCAGGAGCATAAAGATATATTTTGCTTCTTTAGAAATATTTGATCCATACTCAATGGTCAATGTTATTTCATTCCCAAATGTTTACCTGATCATTGCCAGATGAACAGCCAAATCCCACGCACATTTTCGTGAAAACGTGTCCAACTGGATGGCGTGGTTCATGTTCCACTTAAAGTGTGCCCTGGGTTTTAGTCCAAATTATGCAGACATGTTGAAGCCATAACAGCTACTGCTAATATGTTCAGCCTCAAATATATGTGTAGTTAGGGCCTACCAAACCTATTCCTGACACATTCCCCAGCATTTTCTAAATTGAAATTATTAGTGAAATACAGTACATGGTTGAGAGTTCCACTTTGGGCACAAACCAACCATCAGCTTATTTGGTTTCAAGTCTAGCAGGGCATCAAAAGCATTTGCAGTCAGTTGTAGAGTCAATCATTCCTGGTACTCATAAAATGGATTGAAAGGCAGACGCTCCAAGGATGTGACACTGGCCCAGATAACAGCGTGTGAACTATTGTCACGAATTGCTAATCCCATTAAAGATGGGTGTTCATGAGAAGAAGAAAAATGTGTAATTGGCTCACATTTGAACTCACTTTGAATGGAAAATCAAACTGATGCTTTTGGTCTCCTCTGTTTTTCAGGAGTGCTTCAATGAACTCCTGCTTATCAGTCCTGAAAAGATGTGTTAAAACCAGTTGGGCTACTTTTCCACGTTACGCCCATCTGCTAAAGGGCTTGGCAAAAACAATGTTGTAACCACACATTGCTGAACCTCTGAAACTGAACTTTTTAGAAAAGAATGTGTTCACTAAATATGCTTTCTTGAGGAGTTCATTATTTGGGGCATGCTGTTCAAGTACATAAGGGCAGTTTATCATGTAAGACGATACTCACACACATCTCACTTGTGCGTAGAAGTGGTGGACTGAAACAATAATTTTATAAAATAATTTTTTCTCCCCCATAAAATTACATTTGTGTTTCTGTTCAATATCAGAGCAAGGTAAGAATCTGGTTTTTAATTATTTAGTTTATGCATTTAAGGTATGTATTGCTTTTCTATCCATAAGAAATTTATTTTTAAAACAATCAAATTTAGAGCATTTTAGCAGTCATTCTGGTAACAGGTTAGACACTTGTTTCCTCATATAATGACCAAAATAATCATTTTACTGGCAACACTGTGCCCAGATTTGTCCATTCCTTCACTCCCCATCCCCCGCACACCCAATGTTATAGATCCTCCACCCCCTGGCTCAGCCCAAACCTATTGCCTTTTAATCAGGCACCTTTTTGTGGTTTCCAGTCATAGATGCCAGTGTTTGATAAATGGAAGGAGTTCAATGTCCCATGTCTGGCCCTACCAATAATCCTGAGCTCCACAACTTTTCTCCTTTACTGCATCGTTGTCCCAGACGGTCCAAATTAGCCTGAGGCTACAGATGTATAGAAGGGTGCTTTCTTATCCACAGTGTTGCTGACATTTATTTATTTATTTACCGCCCATCTTCCGAAGGAACTCCAGGTTAGAGATGGGCATGAAACGAACAATTTTTCGTTTCCGTTTTCATTTTTTCATTTCGTTATGTAACAAAACGACAAATGAATTTTGTCTCTAAAATGAAACGAAACGAACAGAAACACCGGAAATTTTGTCGTGCGTTTCGTTTACATTACTGCAATATGAGTGAATTGCTTAAAATCCTAAAAAAACACAAAAAATGAAATAAATGGTTACGAAATGGTAACAAAATGAATGAAAACGAAAACAATTTTTTTGCAAAAATTCACGAAAAATGGAAATGAACCGAAACGGACCCTCCAGACGACAAATGAAATGCCATTTTTTTTATTCGTGCCCATCTCTACTCCAGGTGGTTTACAACATCATCAACAACAAGGCAACAATAATAATTAAAAAAAATGATGGGGGCACCAATGGATACAGTAAGACTTGAACATAGAATGGGGAAGAGCCACCATCTTTTCAATTGTCTCAGGCACCAAAATGTTGCCAGAAAGATTTGGAGTTGTCTTCTTACTGTCACCCTCCTGTTGACCTTGGTACAGTAATGCTCCAGTCTTTCGATCGGATGAGTCTTGTCAGGGTAATGTAGCTTAACCCTATGTACACCAGCCTTCCATTCCTGGGAAGAGAATTGCAGTATATAGGATTACTAAAGAATGTATAGGCCAATAAAAGCACGAGCAGCTATGCATGCCAAGATGCAACTAATCAGCTAACCTTATGCCCCAAGGCAAAACATAATCACTGAAAGAGACAGAAACATCTTCCCTTTGAAACTTTTCTACAGCAAATCCGATGATGTATGCAATGGAAATTGATTCTGAAAAAAGTGCAACAGTTAAACTTCACTTAATGAGTTTTTTGTTAAAATTATGAAACTTTGCTTTACATGTGTCGATCCATACCAAACATTGGTTTATGCTGATTGCAATAAGTAATGAATTTGGGTGGGCAGGAGATGAGCAAATGTGGTTTCAGTTTTGCAACACAGTTTTTTGCCATAGGATGTGGATAATGCTGAATGTGATTTTGCCAAGATCTATACACCCTAGACCAGTGGTGGCAAACCTTTGGCACTCCAGATGTTTTGGACCACAACTCACAGAATTCCAAGCCTGTATTGCCAATGACTAAGGACTGTGGGAGTTATCATCCAAAACATCTGGAGTGCTGAAGGTTTGCCATCACTGCTCTAGACTCTAGAGAAAGAAACTACATGATGGAACCTGTCATGCTGCCAGTTGTGTGCATGCTTGACGTGGCACCAGCAAGCACAAGAGAAGTATGAGACCCAGACAGATTTGTGTGGTTAGAGTGGTTACTCACATGCAAGAAATCTCTGGACAAACATCTGACACACCTAGTCTGGAAGCGGACGACTTGGGGCCATCTGAAAATGGGGACTTGGGCACAATCTGTCTGCCACTAATCATGTTGCCCTTTTGATCCCCGGACAAATCAGAAGCACTTCACACCTCCATCAGGAAGGCACGGCTAACGACCCATACTTAATGGGTGTTGGGAAAGGTTGCCTAGGTGGGACTTTCATGCACCCCAAGGCCGTTGTCCACCCACCAAGCCTATTCAGGCTACTGTCCACCTGAAGAGACTATTTGGACCAGGGTAGTGTGAAAGCAAGGTGAACTATAAATTGGAGGCCTTGCGCCAACTTTCCTTAGACTGACAAAGCTGCTTGGATGAGTAGTGAAACATTTCAATCCCACAAGAAAAGGTCCAGTTGCCATGACTCAACTTCCAGATAACCTCACCTGGATGACTGAGAAACTTCACAGACAATGCTGAGGGAGTAGGAGAGCTCTAGGCCAGAAACATCCACATCCAACACCCACGTTGTCCACCCTAGCTTGATTCTAATTGGTATTATTTGATATTTCAGAGATGCACATGTCCAAGTGCTGCTACTTAGTGTTGCCTGTTAGAACTGCCAAAGGAGGGGGTGACCACTTGCTAAGGTGAAGCAACATATTTTCTTCTTCCTGATTTGAATGCAACTGCAAAAGAGATGTTATCCACTAGCTTCACCCAAAATGCAAATGGCCTTGTATAGCAATTGTTTACTCTTTTGATATGCTGTCTCTCCACCCCACCCCACCCCCCCCGGCCCTCCACTACCAGAGTTGTCCTGATACCAGATGATTTTTTGTTCTTTTATACTTTAGCAGCTCGGCAGAGAAGCAGCTGTGTAACAGCAAAAGAAAATAGAAACCCAACACTCGTTGGCCTTTTTTTCTGTTGTTTTTGTTGTGGTTTCATGGGCCACGAGAAGGTGGCCTCGTTGTGTCTTGAGGAACCATTTAAGAATTCTAAGTAGTATTTAAGGACATGAAATATTGGACGGGGCTTTGAACCTTTGGAACTTTGCCTGCATGCATTGTTTCTTGTGCAAACAAGAGCACACACATGGGCATATCCTTCTCTTCATGCATTATATTGTCCACACTGACTGGCAGCAGCTCCCCAGGGTTCTTTCTTTGCCTTCACTCCACTGAAGTGCCCGCAAATTTCAGGTTAGAGACTGTACTCATCTACTGAGTTCTAGTCCCTTCCCATCTTTTCATTGTTTTTCTTAAATTGTGTGAGGTGTCTGAGTTTTGCTTGTTTTTACACATTTTTCAGCCCAGTCCTCCACATCTGCCCAGATGTTAAATCAAATGTGTTGACAGTGCAATCTTAAGCACTCTATGGAATTGGATCCAATATTGGAGTGAATTCATTACTCTGTTAATGGGATTTAAGAGAAGCCATAGCAGGCTCAAGTTTGGGTGTTTTGCAGTGAGTCTGTTATACGTCTGACAAACTTTTGATATGACCATTTCTTCAATGAAGCTCTGTGTAGCTTATTACCTAGTAGATGTCCTTAGGATTTCACTGTTGCGATTTAGTGTGAATTTCCATTTTAATATTTGTACTGTTCATGAGATGGTGACCCAATTTGAATAATTCACCGCTATGTAAGATAGCGCTGAAAATAAAGCCAGTTTCAGATAGGGTAGTCGTGTTAGTCTTTTCAAGAATTGCAGGCAAAAAGAAAAGAAAAAGAAAAGACACAAAACATGTGGCACCTTCAAGACTTTCATATTTTAATGCAACATTTAATGTAAATAAATCTTAAGCTATATGTCTGAAGAAGTGGACGTGTCCATGAAACGTTACATGAAAATATGAAAGTTAGTCTTTTAGGAGCCACATGTTTTGTGCCTTTGCCTTTTTTGTTTTTCTTTGATTTTTGCCTGTAAAGCCAGTTTATAGACACAATGTATTATTTATTTATTGCACTTTTATACTGCCCATCTGGCAACAAGGCCACTCTGGGTAGTTTACAACAATATTAACAAGTAGAAAATTTAAATAATAAGGGGAAAAAACATAACAGCATTAAAATACAAGCCACAATGTCAAAACATTACACTCAACGATGCCATATTGCAGGCCAGCCAAACAGGTAGACCGCGGGCTACTGGTAGCCCGTGAAGGGTTGAAAAGTAGCCCACCAGCCATCAATTAAAAAAGTGAGGGGATAAGTTCTCCACCCCTCCCTCCCCCATCCCAAGGACCACCACTGCCCCAGCAAAGTTCTGGGTCTGCCAGCCCACTGTCTCAGCCAAGCGGGGCAGTTCAAGGGCTATGGCACATTGAAATCTGTTTCCCCCAGAAAAGATTAATTGGTTTTCAATGCATTCCTATGGGAAACCGCTGCTGTACTTACAAACATTTTTTACTTACGAGCATGTGCTCAGAATGGATAAAAAAGTAGACAGTGTAGTAGCCCTCAGGCACTTTGGGCCAGAAAAAGTAGACCTTGGCCTGGTCAAACTTGAGCAGCCCTGCCATATTGGGCAGAGAAGTGAGTCTGTCAGGGGACAAAGGACACTGAGTTCACACAGGAAATGCCTGCCTAAATAGCCAGGTCTTTAAGGCTCATTTGAAAGCACTGCAGAGGAGGACTTGAGGATGGATAGGGATAGGTTATATTGTCCTCTGATCACTCCTGTCTCTCACTGGCACTTAATTCTATGAGTTTTGTTACTGAAAATAAGCATGATATTACCTTCCTTGATCTTCTTGCTGCTTTCCTAAGTAGACTGTTGCTTTGGATCAAAATTTAAGGTTAGGTCCAGAAGAACCCTGGAAGTATAAAGGCAACTAGCACAGTTTCTCAAATTCTTAAGCTATCTGCGGGACAGCATCTCTTCTTACTCTGCCCAGTCCTTCTTTAAAGAAAATAACTTCATAACCATTTTTGGACCATGGCCTTTAAAGATGAAAAATATATTATGGACACATCAAGATGCTTTATTCAACAGCTGACAAGGAATAGCAGCAGCTTTTCATAGGTTTGGGAGGCATTCTTTTCTAGCTACACCCATGGATGCAAGCTCTGGGCATTGCTAATACAGAACGGTAGTCTTATATATCCACCCTAGTGTTTTCTAACCTTGCGCCCCTCAATGTTGTTAGACTATAACTGTCTCCACACCAAATTGCTAGTCATGTTGACTGGGTTATGCTCCAACACAGCATCAGAAGACCCAAAGTTGGGAACAGCTTATCTGCTCAACAGCAGACACAACCATTTTGTTCAATGCTCTGTTTAAAGATTTGGAGCAAGATGCAACCTACACAAAGCATTTGCCTTTTATTTTCTGTTTACAGTCACTCAAATGGATTAGACTTGGACTCAGACCACATATTGAAACACTGTAAAAGAAATCTCTTTACCTACTCTTTTAAAAGTGTGTTTTTAAAAGGTAATGGAAGGATGAAATGATAATTTAACTGTATTAGGGGTTAAAGGTTGATGATTGCCCTGTGAGCAGGGAAATCTCCAGTCAAATCTTCCCTTAGTTATCAGAAGTGAAATGAACAAGTTAAAAGAAAAAGAGAGTAGGATGCCTAGGAGTGACGAATCTGTGCCACGTGACGCCTTCTTTTAAATACTGTTATTGTTGTTTATTTATTTATATTTGTATCCCATATTTCCTCCAAAGAAGTTAAGATGTGTTGTTCTTCTCCCCTTCCCACCACAACATGGGCCACATTACTTTATGAAATAGTAACTAGCCCAAGGTCATCTAGCATGTTTTGGAGTAAAACCAGGATTTTGATCCTAGTTTAGCACTCTAACCCCTATACTGCAGTGGCTCAACTATAATGTCAAGCCAAATGAACAAGGTCAAGGCGGCAAGATTTTAAATGCATACAGATCTATGTACTCTAATAGTCACAGTGTGTTTAGCCATGTGGAGAGACTACTTGGAATGGGAAAAAATATTGAGAAAGGAGACAGCCTTAGTCTTACTTCTTCATTCCAAATCATCCTCTTCCTCGACTTTAAAATGACAGTGACTGCCAACAGGGGCTCTGTTACTTGCATTTCCCCATAATCTGAATGTAGCCCTTCAGGTGAGGACCAGATGTAAAGCAGGGACAGGAAGGATAAGAAGGAGAAAGACAAACAAGGCATAAAACAATAGGTATGTCCTATAGCAGCATCTATGGTAGTCATCACATTTCCCAGATACTTCCTGTTTCCTGATTTTTCCCCCTTAAATACTCCCAGGAGATCTCATGGATGCAGTTTTGTCAGCCAATCAGACATCCCAAACAAATGCTCCACAGCAGCTTTGTTCAGGCTAATTCTAGTTCACAGTGGATGTTGATAGCTGTTCTGTCCAGCAACACATACAAAACCGTAGACCCAGAGGAGTTGTTGGTTTTAGATTTATCGGGTCCTAATTATATACAGTACTAAGAACGTAGCTTCTTCTTTGTCTTTATTGATCAAATGTGAACTACTTTTACTGAAACGTGTTTCTTGTTGATGATTGCCTTTATTTAAAAACAACAACCAAACACACCTTTAACATAGAGAAGTGCTACACTGAAGAAATACAGAAATTCGGTACTGGAGAACTACCATCCTGGGAATTATAATCGGCATGTGTGTTGAACTGAACACCTCTCTACATTTTTTCTGTTGGGGATGGTAAATACCAGAATGGCAATGCCGGATAGGGAATTCTGGGAGTTGTAGTCTCTCCCCAAAAGTAAAAAGAATAGAGATACCAAGGTAGACTGGGTCAGATGAATTAGCTGTTTATAGCTGCATGAGTTTTAAAAAGGATTTTAAACACATACCAGCATGGAATGGTATGCTTGATTCTCTAAACCTCAGGCAAGAATGTCGCTTGGTCTTCTGAAGTATGTCATTCCAAGATAAAGCCTCAGCTGCATCTTAAGACAAAGCAGCAGACTAAAAGAATAGCTAATATCTACAGCATACTGTATATTGATCACATTGGATGGATTTACAGTTAGCTAGTTCTTAAATGGCAATAGTTTTCTTCCATATTAGCAACAATGTAAGTACAGTACTGTTTTCATGGCTGCCTCACTGCAGAACTGGGTACAGTGGTACCTTGTATAAAGGAATTAATTCGTTCCAAATGAAATTATGTTAAGCAAATTTTTCTTGATACAAATTTCCCATAGGAATACATTGAAAACAGAAATCCCTAACTGCGACCATTTTTATGTTGTACGGATTCGCCCCATAGGCGATTCTGTTAAGCAAATTTCCCCTATCTCCGGAATTTTTTATGTTGTACAGATTTTATGTTATATAAGCTGTTTGTTATATGAGGGTCCATTGCACTTTGTGCTGAGAGATGAAACTGGCTATAATTTATATAGTGCTGCTGAAGCACTGTGGAGGGAGGTTCAAGTCAGCATGGGGCTTGGACAGTCCCCAGCCTGTGCAGTACTTCCTGTAGAAGAGAGTTTGACTATCTTTTCAGTTAGCGAAGCATGGAGCAGATACGCAAAGAAACACCATACGTCCTACACCATTGCACTAGATTCTAGTAAGTGGAAGGTCACTAGGGTGGTAGATGAAACGGGGTCTCAGGGTGGCTTCAAGTGTTGTTTCCAGATGAAGATTTCCTCACCTACCACTGAGAAGCACTGCTAGGAAATGTAACCTGTTTAGACCACAATTTCTAGATCATCCCAATCAGCATGCTGTATTGGTAGGAACAGAGGCTCTCTCACTCCGGGTAGCCACCCCAAGGGAGGCCTGAAAGGTGTTAACCCAAACCCCGGCCTTCTCAGTGGCTGCCCTGGCTCTATGGAATAAACGGCCTTGTGAGATCTGCCTTAATGAGTCCCTCCTGGCCTTCAGGAAAGCTTTAAAAACTTCGCTCTTGGAAGAGGTTTTCAGCAACCGCTGATGTTTTGTGATGTTTTGTTTTATTTTTGTTACTCTGCCATCCGTCTTGCTGGGATTGTTTGAGGATTGTTTATGTTTGTTGTTTTTAATCTGTTATACTGTGTTTCATTTACTATGTTCTATTGTCTTGTGAGTTCCTGTGGGAAAGTCGGTGTGGCCAATAAGTGCAATAAATAAATAAATAAATAAATAATAAATAAATAAAATGTCAGACATTGTAGTCTAAGTAAATGTGTTATTCCAAGCTCTGGAAAAATGTGTAGATCTTCTTTCCTCTTAGTAGATTTTCTATGGTAATGTGAGGAAGATGGTCAGACCCCACCTGGAGTACTGTGTCCAGTTCTGCGCGCCTCAATTTAAAAAGGATGTTGACAACCTCGAGCAGGTAGAGGAGGGCGACAGGATGGTTGAAGTTCTGGAAAAAATGTCTTATGTGGAACGGCTTAGGAACTGGGAATGTTTAGCCTTTCAAAAAGAAGGCTGAGGGGGGATATGGTAGCTATGTTTAAATATTTGAAAGGATGTCATATTGAAGAGGGAACAGGTTTGTTTTCCATGGCTTCAGAGACTAGGACTCAGGACAATGGTTTCAAACCACAGGAAAAGAGATTCCATTTGAACATTAGGAATAACTTAATGACAGTTAGAGCTGTTTGGCAGTGGAATATGCTGCCACGGAGGGTGGTAGAGTCTCCTTCTTTGGAGGTTTTTAAACAGAGGCTGGATGGCCATCTGTCGGAAATATTGTGATGGGGTTCCTGCCTGGCAGGGGGTTGGACTGGATGGCCCTTGAGGTCTCTTCCAACTCTATGATTCTGTGATTCTATGACAGTGGCACAGGCCTCCCTGCTGGGTAGCCATCTCATGTCTACCCAGATCCCAAGGAGTTTTGGACTATGAATTCCCTTGTAACCGTGGGGGACACCCAGACAGAACTGCCAATAGAATCCAGGGTTCAAGAGCAAGGAACCCAGATAGAAATCTGGGAGGGTGAGGCCCAGACAGAACACCCGTAGGAAGGAGAGATGATAGTAGGGCCCTGGAAGCTGGGGGATATAAAGGAAGCAGGAGGTACAGAGATGTCTGGGGAGGAGGAGAAGGTAGAGCACCCCAAGGAACCTGGGATTACATCTGTACGGTGGAGCCTTGGACCAGGGTGTTAGTACAGATGATTCTCCAAAGGGGAGGGGAGGAATATTGGCTATCCTTGTTACAGTCCTCATGGTTCAGGAACGCTGCAGGAGAAAAGGGTGGGCTGGCAATCTCTTTGGTGAGTTAACGGAAGGGGCAAAGAACTTGGATCTTGACTTGGGGAGGTGTGTGTGTGGTGGGGGAAGCGAAGGCAACTCAACTTTGAGGACTAAAACAGCGGGTGGTTTGTAAGCCCCAAACCAAATGCAATAAAACCTGTTTGTGCAGAATCACCTGTGGCTGCATTTCTGGATCCAAGGATGGAGGAGGGGGCTCCTGTTAACCCCATTCAACAGAAGCCTCACAGGAAAGGAGAGGGGGGAGGGGCTTCAGAAGCAGTTGAAAAACAAGCCAGGGTTATGAACTGGATGGCAGTGACAACACCTGAAGACCCTGTAAGGTTCCATGAATGAACCAGGGCAATGGTGTGAGGCAAAGAAAAATCTAGTTTGGATCACAGCTAGCAGCCCCCCCCCCCCCCCGCTGAAGTAGGAGAGTAAATCTGCCCTTCTGGGGTGGGGGTGAAATATCAGTTACCTATCAGGTCTTTTGATCTCTCTTAACTTTCTGCTTTTCAGATAGGGCTTTGTGTAGACACATCCCTTATCCAGAGGGCTTTGGGCGGGGCCTGTTGGTCCTTCTTTTCTTTTTCATTAACAAAGCGACATTTTCAGCATATCTAGAGTCTAGAAGAGATACAGAATTCCCTGCCTGATTGGTGGATCTCTTCCTCTTTCTTTAGCAAATGAGACATTTCCCTGCATACCTTTGGGGTGTGGCCAATATGGAGAATTGGCTTTACATACCTACATGGCTTTCTCCCCCTCTCCCTCCTTTGTTCCCTTCCTTATAAAGGCATGTTTTTGATACCCTATGTGGGGACTGCCAAAATATGCAGAATCCTTTCCTCTTCTATCAATGGTTTATTCTCATTTTCCGTCTCCTTGGCACAGGGCTCTCAGGTTAGAGGGAAGTATATGGATGGGAAGCAACCTGGCAACATTAAGAAACCATTTGCTGGAAAGGGCAACTGGCACCATATCTATTTTTTAAAATCCGTATACTTTTGTTGGTCTATTCATAAACTCACTATGATAGCATACCACTGTGTGTGTGTGTGTGTGTGTGTGTGTGTGTGTGTGTGTGTGTGT
>JAHTLZ010000204.1:72675595-72715492 GCA_023846285.1 Phrynocephalus versicolor
TTTATTTATTTATTTATTTATTTATTTATTTATTTATTTATTTATTTATTTATTTATTATTGAATTTATACCCCGCCCATCTTCTCAAGGGAACTCTGGGCGGCTTACAAGCTGAGGATTCAACAGCGAACAAAGATACAAACATAAAGGGACACATAGACAATTACCTATGATTCTGCAAGTCAAAACCAACTTATAGAGACCATAATAGGACTTTCAAAGTGAGAAATATAAGGAGTGGCTTTACCAGTTCCACTCCTCAAGTGCATTTCATGGCCAAGTAAGGATTCAAACCCTGTTTTTCAGAGTCCTAGTCCATCCCTCTAGCCTTATTGACTTAATGGTGTGATCACGTGGGGAAGTAGACTGAATTTTGGATCACTTATGGAGCAGTCCTAGTGCCATCTATCACCCAGACAAAAGGATTTTCAGTTGCTAATGCATGCTAATGCAAAAGTAAAATCCGAAGCTACACAATGCATATAACTGTAATTTGGAATGTCAGAAATATAAATCAAGATAACAAGAATTGGTGTGTTTTCACATCAGAGTACTTCATGTGTGAACTATAGTGGGTGTGATAGGATATTTCAATTAAATACCTCCATCAACTCAGAAGAGAGTTGAAGGCACTAATAATAAGAAATGATGTAGCAAAATAAGTTGGGAGCTATAATGTAAAATCTGACCGATTAATATGCAGCAAGCATCATTAAATGTGTACAGTCACAGCTGAAATCTGTGCTTCAACTAAAGATCCTGAGGAAAAAGAAACTGAAAGTTATTGTGGAAGTGTCCAGGACAAAACTGATCACACACCAAAACAGGATGTGCTGATAGTCATAGGTGATTGGAACACAAACGTAGGAAATAAAACAGAAGGAAACATACTGAGGGGATTCAGCCAAAGAGCCAGAAATGAAGTAGGAGAGCATCTCATAGAATTCTGGGAAGCCAAATACAAATACTGTTTTAAAGCAACTGAACGGCCAATTGTACGTGTCGCTTCCACCAGATGGCCATTACAGAAATAAAACATACTCTTTAAGTGGGAGTAGCGACAGGCACAAAACATCTCTAACTGGAAGCAAAAAGATGTAGGAACTACTCTCTCTGTAGAAACAAAACCAGCAGCGGAATGTGGTACAGACTACAAAATGATAATATCCAAAATGAGAGTAAAACTAAAGAAGAACACTCAAAACAGCCATTTCACCAAAATATAATTTAGATCAAATTTCTGAAGAATGTAAATGTCATGTAAGGATACATTTGCATTATTAAGATGAATTGTCTATAAACCAGAAGAACTGAGACTGGAAATAGGAATCCAAGAGAAAGGCAGAAAGACTATTTCTGCAGCCAAAGGAAAATAAAAGCCTAAACAGTGACCGAATGTACTGTTAAAATTGTAATATAAAAGTGAATAGGGTTGCAATGCAAAAAGTGGCTTCTAATTGGATGACACACAGATGACAGTTCTAATAACTGTACTAGAGAAACTGGAGTGGAAAACTGAAAAGAAAAACCAAGAGACCACTCCATAAGGTATCCTCCCCCCCACCGAAAAAAAAAATCAAAGAGAAATTTGAACCAAGATTAGAGATGTAGAAGGACCAACATGGGAATTGCTTATTTGATCAGGACAAAATAGAGACAAAGTAGAACCAATACCTGGAGGGCTATATAGAAGAGGCCCGAGATCAACTGATATCTTTAAAGAAGAACCTTTCAATGAGAAACCTGTAATTTTAAAATAAATGAGAGCTGTTTTCAAAGCACTTGGAAGAAAAAAAATCACCAGGAGGAGATGGGATGCCAACAGAACTGTTTTGAGCTACAGAGACGGAATCTGTCAACTTTCTAAAATGTATTTATGAACAAATTTGAGAAATAAAACAATGGCTCACATTTTGGAACTGCTGAATGTATATTTTAACCCCCAAGAAAGCAGACACCACAGATCGTAGTCACTATAGGACCACTGCATTAATTTCCGATACTAAGTAAAAAGATGCCCAAGAGTCTACAGAAGAGCATATGTGGAGTGAGAAATACTAAATGTTTAAAGCTGGATTGAAAGGAAGGGACATGCTACAGAGCATATTGCAAATATATATGTCAGCGGCTGCATTGTGCTAAACAGTTTCAAATAAAAATCAGTTTGTGCTTTACAGATCCCAGTAAAGATTTTGACTGAGATTATAAAAAGCTATGCCACAATGTTTCATCGTTCTGATGGGTAACTTATTTTCTGGACAAGAGGATGCTGTTAGGACACAATATGGAGAAGCAGACTGGTTTCTAGCAGGTGACGTGGTCAGACAAATGAGCAATTTATGTTCAGTTCTAGTCTGTTTAATTTATATGCAAAATGTGAAATCCAAAATGGGATTAGACTAGATAAAGAAGGTAGATGGAGGAAGGAACATCAATAGTTGAAGAGATGCACATGACACCACATTATTGATAGATAATAGCAACAACTTGAAATGAGTACCAATGGGTGACATAGAAGAATATGTAAAAGCAAGATGCAAGTTGAAAATTAAAAAGATAAAATTATAACCAAAGAAAAATTACATGACTTTGACAATGAAAATACCAAAATTGTTGAAGTTTTCCTATACCTCGGTTCAATTATCAATCCAAATGGAGATTATAACTAAGAAATTAGAAGACTGTGTTTTGGAAAAGCAGTATGAAGGAACTGAAAATCATTCTCAAGTATGAGAATGTATCAATGGAGACCAAAGCCAATATTATGATTATCCCTAGTATTCCTAGTTATGTATTCCTAGTTACGATGTATGGATGTGAAAGTTGGACAATGAAGAAAGCTAAGGGGAAAAAAGCAGACTACTTTGAAATAGTGTTGGAGGAGAGATTTATGGATAACATGGACCACAAGAAAGAAACAAATTGGTTGTGGATCAAATCTATGTTTCAATCACTCTAGAGAAAAAAAATGACTATGACTAAACTGGGGCTATTGCAGTTGGGTTATATTATGAAAAGATGCAAGACATATTGTAGTTTCATGATTCACTGGATAAGACAGTAGGATAAATTGAAAGAGAGGAAGTATAATATTGTCAGTAGAAAGAGAGACTGAATGGGAGGTGGATTACTCAATTAAGGAAGCTGTAACTTTTAGCTTGCAAGACCTGACCAGGAATGGCAGTGACTAGATCTTTGGGAGGTCATTAAATCATAAGGGCTCTGTAAGCTAGAAGTGATTTGATGACACATAAGAATTAAAAAAAAACAGAGAGTTCATTCAGAGGGCATCAGATTGCCAAAAACTGTGGTTAATGTCATAAAGTGCCCTTCTTTTTATGTGTGGATGTTTTCTGGCTTTTTGTCTCATTTCTCTCATGTCTTAAAAGGCACAATATGGATTACTCTCCCCTTTTTGGCAATATGATTCAGATTTAAGGAAAGTGTACCAAGGGTGTAGATAGCTGGATGTCTTCTTATACTACAGTACTACTTCTTTTAAGGGTGAAGGATACATCAATAGTTTGAACAATTATTCCATGATACTTCCTAGTCAAGCAAGAATTACAGAGTTTTATTGTGCTTGAAAAGCTGCCAGACCTGCTTGAGAAGGTTTTGATAGTGGGGCCAGAGAAATTCATGTGGGTTCAACTCAGAGGACCATAACCCATATCCTACACCACAGGCATCTCTCTGAATTACTACTCTATACAACATGGGCATGGAAACTTTGCCCTCCAGATATTTTGGGTTTCAACTCTCAAAAGTTCCAGCCAATATAGTCAGTACTTAAAGAATTCTGGAGGGCCTAAAGTCCTATACCACTACACTATGGAAGCATTTCCCGAAATCCTTCCCTTCAGACATTTTGAATTACTGTTTGTGTCAGACCCACCTAATATAGCCAGTCTTGAGGGGCCACAAAGGCTGAACTCCCCAACATCAGAAAGGTTGGAGCAAGCAGGCCTATAAGCAGGAAACAATTAACCCACTCATTGTTGCTTTTAAGATACTGTGCTACTTTTATCCTATTAACAGTTATGTTTCAAACAGTAAGACAGCTAGTAGGAATGGAGTTAATTCACTAACTTGACAAGCAGCTTCCTAGTAACTTTAAAACATTATTTGTAAGGGGTATAGTAAGGCATTTTCCAGCCACTTTGACTGGAACTGTTCAGATTTTGTTCCATCCTGCTGCAAAAGACTTTTTTTTTCAAACAAGCAGCTTTACTAAAAACGCCATAATGATAAATTCCCTTTACTTTATAAATACTGTTAATAGGTACAGTAATGGGAACTACTTTTTAAAAAGTCACTTTGCTTACTTTAATAAGAATATATGTTATAGGAGTAGATCCAGCTAAAATAATCAGATTGCTTTGTGAGTCTACGTGAATACGTTTGAAAGGATGGCACTCATAACCACTCTTGTGTGTTATTTACAATAATGGATACTTCTGTTATTAACAAGTACTGTAGTGCAGTTCTAAATTATGGCTATGCTTATTTTGCATTCTTTTCAAATTAAATCGAATCATCAGGTAATAGGCTTTTCAAAATTCAATACCAATCAGACTCCCCCTTTATTTTTACTTCACATCTTGCACGTGTTTATGTTTGAGCCTCCCCCCACCAATGAAACAATGAAACACACCAACATTTCATGAAGTTTGAGCATTATTTTATTTTCAGTATGAAAATGCATAGCATCTTCCTACAATACAAGTCTCCCTAAAATATTATTTTTTTTAAAATATGGAGGTTTCACATTCACCAACAGCCACTGATAAGATGTCTCTCTTACTAATTCTAATACATTCTCATTTTAAATGCTACACAACTGCTACATTTGGTGTTTATCACCAAACACAAAATGCTACATTTGGTGTTTATCACCAAATCTTCCACCGATCCATCCAGATCTCCCGAGGATAATCCCATCACATTGTGGTGATAGTTTGGCAAAAGATGTTTCTTCCAATTGAAAATGATTATTCCTAACAAAAGAGATGATGCTCTTGATTGGCCAAAACTCTATTGGTAACAATACTGTTGAGAGATGATGCTGCGGGGGTAGGGGTGGTGAGTCACAAAGCTCAAACAACTGCATTTGGATTACAACTCCCCAGGTTGACCATGCAGACTGGAAGATTTAGAGAGGAAGAGCACAGGAAAGAAAATGTTGCAAGCCCTCATGAGCAAATAGAAGAGATGGGTTGGAGAACAAAGCTATGTGTTTCACATGATCACTCAAGCTCCTCTGTAACCCTCTGGGGTATTCATAAAAGGCTGTCCCATTGGATTCCATTCCCTCCTGCTACTCTGAACTTAAATGAGACATCAGCTGACTTCAGAAGCAAAGTGGGGTTGGGCTTTGTTTACTATCAGGATGGAAGATCACCAGGCAATTGCAGAAATCTGCATAGTGGGCTAAGAAAGACTCCTGCTGGAATTCTACCCTGGGCCAGTAGTCTGGGTCAGCTTAAGGCAGCTTCTTAATTGCCAATTCACCTGGTTTTGCTGCTTAGAAAGGGGAGCTGTGCACCATTTTGTCTTTCATCATCTTAGACAGCAAAATGTCTTTCCAAGACCAGACAGACACCATGACAACTACACCATCATGTGACTAACAGAGCCATCTGAATCCACTTTTTTTTTCTGTTCTTAAGTCAAATTGCTCGTAAGTAGAGTAGCTCATTAGTAGAGTTACCACGGTACTTAAAGGAAGGCCATGGGGAATACATTTTACAACTTAATGTGATGGTTCTTGAACTGTGTGCTGGGTCACGTGGTGAAGTACAACATTCTATGAAGGGTTTTATGCAAAATTTCAGGCCACAACCCTGCCTGCAACAGAGCTAAAGGTGCTATTCTCCCTCTTTTTGCTCCCCACCATCCTCCACCGCACCAAAAAAAAAAAAGCCAATGGAAAAGTTCTGTGTTGTTTTTTTCCTGATATTTGTAACCGTATGCTTTTTCTGAGTCAAATCTCCCTCACAAGGTTATTGTGAGAACAACACATGTGTGGAGGGATATCATGCGGGAGGCAGCTATGTCCCAGTGCAAGCTGTCCAAAGGAAAGGGAAGATATAACTTGAGTAGGTCTTAAATGTTCTGGGCTATATACTGACTCTCATTATTGTAAGCTGCCTTGGGTCCTTTTCTAAGGTGAAAAGTGGGATAAATATATTCAAAATTAATAAATAAAAATAAATATAAAGGCAAATAATTAATTAATTAAACACAAACTCTGGCTAGGTCCAGAGCAGCTACTGGGTTTGTGGGTTGCCAGCACAGCTTTGTTTTAAGCTATATGGGAAAGGAGCTGCCTAGATGCCCTAAGCACATCCGATCTTGCTTGATTTCGGAAGCTAAGCAGGGTCGAGCCTGGTTAGTACTTGGATGGGCGCCCACCAGGGAATACCAGGTGCTGTAGGTGCCTGGAGTAGGAACTGGCAAGCCACTCCAGTACTCCTGCCAAGAAAACTCCATGGACATGGAGTCACGAAGAGTTGGTCACAACTGTAACAACACAACACACACACATATGGGAAAGGCTTTGTGTGTACATGGGTCAAAGGAGAAAGAGTGCTCAATTTTATTTATTGATGCATTCACATATGGGGTTTCTCCCCAAAATCGAGGCTTCTTGGGACATGATGAAATATAAAATGAACAGGTTGCATCTCTTCAGGCTTGAGCCCGAATGGACTGCAGACTGCCTCAAGATTCAGGGACCTTTAATCTTCTAAATACCAAATTCTCTAAATGATTTAATATTGGTCCAACTCACAGGAACTTGGGGAAAGTGACGTTTAAAATTGCAAAAGGTACCCTTTACCAGCCTAAGTCGTCAAAAACCACCACTCATTGGTAGAGACTGAGGGGAGAGGAAATACTTTTAACTACTTGTATTCTCTTTTTAAAAAGGCCTTAAAGTGTCAGAAATTATACATTTGCCTCCTCTCAAAGGGTGGGTTGACGGATGACAAGTAGCCAGCAATTAATCATCTTCTAAAGCATCTGCTGACGGAGCTGCCATGTAAACCAAACAAGCCTGCTCTACCATATTTATCTTTATGCCTTTTGTTCATGTGGATGTATAGTTGGCCTATCTTTCAGGCTGCGGGCAGGTAATAAAATCGCCCATCCTACAAACCCCCTCCACTCAAGAAAACAAAAGGAAGATCAAATCAAAACATCAAAAGAGTTCAAACAGTTCAGATTAAATACTTGAATACCCCACCTCTCTTTGTTCACTTGATCCTGCTCTCTCTAAACTCCTTCTTCTTCGCAATGCTCCCAAAAGTTGCTCAGCTAAATGGTCCATTTAAGCAGCACAGCATCCTTTCACCAACAATGGCATGTCAATGGATGGACCAAAGGTGGACATTCCATTATTGGGGGCAGAAATAATACTGTCCTTCTTTGTCCCGTCTACCTTTCTAGAGATTAGAGGGGGTAACTGTGGCCCTCCAGTTGTCTTTGGAGTATATTCCCTTTAATTTCTCACGATTGGCTGCATCAGCTAGGGAACTGTTGGCTAAAAAAGATACTCCCTGTCCCTGCAAAGGGGGAGACTTTTCATACAAATCTCCACAAGCTATTTATTCCACTGCAATTTCTTCTTGGGTTCCTGCTATATGAAAGGAGGAGCTACACCATGATAGGTACAATGCCCTAAGCACATCCAATCTCTCCTGATTTTGGAAGCTAAGCAGCATTGTCCCTGGTTAGTACTTGGATGGGAGACCACCAGGGAACACCAGGTGCTATAGGAGCCTGGAGCAGGAACTGGCAAACCCCTCCAATATTCCTGCCAAGAAAACTCCATGGACATGGGGTCACAAAGAGTTGGTCACAACTGTAATGACGAAACACACACACACATGCTTTGATTATTAAAAGAAAAAATAAGTATTTTTAACTAGATCACAGTTTAAATCAATTTGATTTTTAAAAATCATTGATGGTCACACATATTGCCTTTCATGGTAGCACATGTTTTTAGGTTACATGATATGCCTCCTATCAACATGCTATTCATTATTCAGCCTTTTAGGACATCTGGGGGAATCCTTCAGCTATGCATGTATGGGCCGCAGACTTGTGATGCCAGGTAAGGCTTAACACGGTGACAGTTGTATATAGCAGCTTACTGCAGGTAAGTGGCAGAATATGGTGCCCCATTGTTAGCATTGAAGAAAGATTTGAAGTCTAGTCTGAATGGCTCCTGCATAAGGCCTGGAAGGGGGTGCTGTTTGGTACTTCTCCTCAGGCTGCAAAATGCCTCTGGCTAGTCTTGCTTCTCACCGGCTGATGCAATCTAGTTTCTATCTCCCTTCCTGCTCCTTCCAAAGAAAGATGGGTGGGAGCAGAGAGGCAAGGCCACTTGTGAGAAGAGGAATCATGTGCTTCCCTGTAACAGCATTTTTTTTAAAGGAGGAAGCCAAGGTGGATCACAAGGACCAAGGCATCCCAGCAAAAGTTGGATATATGTCACCTGCCTCTCTTGGCATTCCCTTCTTAAAAGGGTGGAGGATGGGAGGCACTGAATCACACCAGCAAAAGGAAAATTCCTCCTGTTCCTGTTGCAGCATGGAAACCAATCTCGATTCCTTCTTGGCTTCTGCACAAGGAACTCAGGAAGGAAAAGGAAAACTGAGAGAACGCCAATCTCCCTATGCCAGTGTTGGCGAACCTATGGCATGGGTGCCAAAGGTGGCACGCGGAGCCCTTTCTGTGCGCACCCGACATCGCCCCTTCACAGCCACCTGTATTCAGGTTAAATCACTGTATTGGCACTTGGGTTTTGAATTAGTGGGGTTTGAATCACAGTTTGGGCACTCGGTCTCTAAAAGGTTCGCTATCAGTGCCCTATGCCTTTGAGCTGTACACACACACACACACACACACACACAGGGAGGGAGAGAGAGAGAGAGACCGACAGACAGACAGACAGACAGAGAGAGAAACCTTCAAAGGGAGAGACTGTGTGGTTTAGTAGAACAGATCACAACATCTAAGGTAGGCAAACCATGTGTCCAACCTTACAGTGGGTGATCCTCTATTAACAGGATTCACATGGGGACTGTCCTCTAGATGTCCTGTTTTTTGAGAACGAGTCAGTCTCTGAATCCATCTTAGAGATAACAATCCATCAGACGAAAGAGGAACAGGGACACTGATGTTGCTTGTCAGTAATTAGCACCTGGACAGAGCTTACATACAGTGCTCGCTATGCTGTTGAGAGTCTTCATTGCAGTTATCGTTATATCACAGCAGTCCTTTCTCAAGTTGCACCCTCAGCTCCCTAGAAAAGTTAGAATTTATATATGTTTGTATATTTTGTGCACATCCATCCCAGTTTTTTTTTTCCGGTCAGGAAGGCACTGCAACATAAGAAGCTGCCGCCTATTGCGAGTGGTCCAGTGCTCTTGGTGAACTCTGCCCAAGTCCTCCGAAACAGTTATTTTTTCAGCTGGTTAATGAATGGAGCTGTTAATGAACGAACCCAGGCCTTCTGCTTCTGCCACTAAACTGCAGTTTCCTCGCCCCCTATTCTGAACATCAGCCCTGAGTGCTGGTCCTTCAACATATGACATGACACTGCATATGTACATGACAGAGATATCAGCGGGCTCAAGGGAATCTAAGAATTGCAATCTGGAAAACTGAAGGAAACAACGCAGAACAACTCCAGGATGTCCACTTTACAGCCTAAATATACAGATTGATTGTTGCAGTTAAATGGAAAAAATGGAAAATGTGACTTGGGTTTGTTATATTCAAAAGACATTTTGAAAATTAATTTACCAATTGTACTTGCTTCCTTGCCTGTAGATTTCATCCCTGTAAATCCATGAATATTCATTTTGCCTGGGCTGTGCACTAAATTCTGATATCTAACATGGATGGTGATTTCTGTGCAAAGTATTGTTTAGTCTATGAAAAACTTTTTCATGATGAATTAAGTGATAAGGGTTGGATTGTTCACTCTTTGCCATGCAATAGTTTGCACACGTTCCTATTTTACAGATGGAAGGCTGAGGTTCATAGGGAATTACTTGTGAGAAGCCATTCAAGGAGTGATTCAGATAAAGTAATGCAAGAAGTGTATTTAAAGTAAGCCCTGCTTATTTCAGAATATTTAAAGTTGTCTAATTAAGTAATAAATTTCCATGGACATTTGGAATTCTGAATATATTTTTAGTCTCCCTACAAAATTTCCACAATTATGACTTTTGTAAATGAACCTTTTCACGAAGATGTACAACTGCAGTCTGACTTTAAAATGGTAAATAGAAAAAAGTAAAATACTAATCACCATTGTTTTACTGGATGATCCTTTTCCAGCCAAAATGGCAGGATGTACTCCAACTGTTCACCCATTTACCTGGTTATGACTGTGATTATATGAGATTTGAACCCATGACCAGCTGGATTGTAAAGGGCCATACAATGTTATTACATGGGCACTCATGTGGTGGATTACTTTATACCTGTTCATCAAGCAAAGGAAGGCGAGGTAGTGGAAATAAGCAGAAAGAAGTGGCATATTCAATAAGCTCTGTGATGCTTCACAAAGCTAGCTTATACTACTTGGGTAAAATCTTCATGCCCTGAAGCCCACTTTGTTAGATGCAGAGAATCTTGGTAGCCATTATACATATGCTAGGTACCACCCTGTTCATGATTAAACCAAGTTAATGCTAAGTCAGTCTTGGGCAGTTTTACAGAAACAAGACCCCTCTTCTTTTCAACAAATATGGCTAGGGATCCATGGTAAAAAGGTTATCCAGCAATATACTCAACTAGTCAGTGAAGATCTCATTTAAAGGAGTTGAGAGGAGGGGGGGGAGAAATCGCAGTCAAATCCTGATAGCTTATTTTGTACCAAATATTAATCCAGTCCCTTCATGCAATACTGGGAATGAAAGATATTTCTAAAGTGTAGGCTTTAGGAGATGTGGTGGTGGTGGTCGAAGCTAGCCTCCCACTGTTGGCCCTGTACACAGTCAACTTTTAAAAATAAAAATAAGAATAAAAATAAACGTTTGAAGGCATCTTTGCCCACAGGCCTGAGGTAGTGGGTGACAGCGGGCCTTCAGGTGTTTCTGACAAGGGCCACTGAGTGTGTTGAAAAGAAACCAAGTGTTACCTCCATCGGTACTGAAATCTACTGTGGCCTTTGGGGAAGGGTGCGCACAGATGAGACGGGCGAGGCCTTCCCCTGCCTGCCCCTGAACGGTACCACCCGTGCGCCACAGAGGGATGTCAAAGTCGCGCAGGCCTCGCTGTCCTCAGGTTGCAAAGTGTATTACTAATTGTGTACCGGGGAAAGGGGGGGGAGGAGGTCGGACTTGTTGCTCCATCCGCTTCTGGAGGCTGGGAGCTGCTGCTGCTGCTAGCGCCGCCGCCGCCGCCGCCACCATCACACGGGGCTTCTCCGTCGCCTGGCTCGTTAATGAGACGGGAGCGAGCGCGAGTTGAATGCGTGGCACCTGGTTGACAATGGATTAAGCGGCCTCGGAGCCCGGGAGCGGGGCGAGCGGGGAGGGCCCTTCAAAGAAGATACTGCGCCGCCTGCATCCCTGACGCCTTTATCAGGCTCTAACACTCCAACGGCCTCGCTCGCTCGTTCTCTGCGCAGCAGCCGTGGCGGCGGCGGCGCTTCCTCCTTGCAACTGGAAGTCTGTAATGGAGGGGAGCAGCAGTAGCCGCCGCCGCCACCACCGCAGCAGCAGCAGCCAGATGGTACACTACCACCCCGAGACTTTCTAGTCTCTTAACTTCCTCCTTCCCTATCTCGCCCCCATTACAGTACTTGCACGCAAGGCAGCCGAAGCCAAGAAGCAAAGCAACAAGTTTCTCCAAAAAGAGGAAAAAAGTTAGTTCTTCCCGAAAAGCGACCTTTTTTTTGGGGGGGGGGAGGCAGACCGAGCAACTAGGAGGACTTCTGTCCTTGATGGGTGAAGGGAAAAGTCTCTGCAAAGTCGCTCAGGGAAGGGAGGAAGAGGAGGAGGAGACGGCGAGGTGGCTCCGTGCAACTGGGAAGGCAGGCAGGCGGACGGACCGGCGGGTGGGGGTGGAGGGGGTGCGGGAGGAGGAGGAGGAAGAAGAAAAGTTTTACTCACTTCTCTTCTTAGAGGAGGAGGAGGAGGAAGAGGAGGAGGAGCCCCTCCCAGCTCCGGCGAAGGAGCGAGCGCGATAGGGATGCTCCCGCTTGCAACAGGCAGCGGCAGCAGCCTGGCTGAGCAACACGTCCCCTGGAGACTAGCAGGAGCAACACGTGATGTGTCTACTTAGGGTGAGAGGGGGAGAGCGCCGCGGATGAGGAGGAAGGGGGGCGAGAGCCGCCGGCAGAGAGGGGCACACTCGGCTCGGGAGCGCGGCTCCGGAGCTGGAGGGGGGTCCCTAACACTGTCCATCTTCTGCCTCCAGGGAGAAGAAGAGGAAGGGAACTTTATTGCGGAGTTGATGAACTTTGCACATCCATAGAAACGCCATTTTGAATTCGATTCCTTCTCCCCCCCCTTCTCCACACCCCCCTGGGTGATTCCTCCCCCTCCACGAACAAACTTTATTTTTTTTTTCTTTTTGATGCATTTGTATCCCTCGCCGGCTGTCTCTCTCACCAGCCCCTCCTCTCCAACGAGCATTTGTTTTTTTGAGAGAGGAGAAACCCGATCAACACATCCATCAGCCCAGCTTTCCATCATGGCTCGACCCAAGCAGCCCAGCTTGGAGGAAGGCGAATGTAAGTACGCGAGGCTGAAGGGCACCGGGGCTGAACATGACGAAGGGGTCCCCCCCTTCACCTGCCCTTGAAGATCCGGTGGGGAAGAGAGGTGGGGGGAATCGTTTTCTGGGGGGCTTCAAAGGCATGGCAAAGAACTTTTTATTTGAGGCTTGATGGGGTGGGGAAACCAGGATGCCGCGGAGGAAGGAGAAAAGTGTGTCGAAAGGTAGAAATGTCGGTTTTAATGGGAGAGGCATGACTTCTTTCTTTTTCGGTGGTGATGGGGGGTCGTAGGGAAACTTTCTCAGAAGTTGGTTGGCGGTGGCGTAGAAGATGCTGATGAGTTGTTGCAGCCTGCCTCCCTCTTCCTTTCCACCCCCTCCTCCTCCCAGCCTCTCCCCCCCCTCTCCGCTCCCCCCTCCCACCCGCTCTTCCGTGTTGCAAACTGTACCAACAGCAGCACCCGTTACAGCCAGTTGCCTCTAGGACCTGATGCTCATCCATATTAAACCGTCTGAGCTCAGGAATTCATCCAGATCATCTCTCCCACCCCTCCTACTGCAAAGTTTATTTTTAACCAGCGCTTTGGATGGGCCTGCGAGAAGCAGCATCTTTTAACCCAGTTTGGCCTCCGCGCTTCCTCAAGTACATCCCACAGATCGCATCTTCGTTAGAACCCCCCCTTCTTTTTTCCAGTTTTGTTTGTTTGTTGTTAGCTGTTTGTCTGCGGAGTTTCTTGCGATTGATAACGATGGAAGGGGTGAGATGGCCTTACGCTCTTCTCCTAAGTTGGGAGGAGTCGCTTTTCGCAAGGTAAGGAGAAGCCCACCCCGCAAAAAATCTTTCCCCCCCCCCACGCGTCGTCGTTTCTTTCGGGCATCTGCTAACTTTTCCGCCTTCTTAGGGCGGGTGCTGGAAAGCATCCGTCTCTCTCTCTCTCTCTCTCTCTCTCTTCCCCCTCCCTTTCTTTTTCTTTCCAATTCGCACTTTGGTACTTTTCGTTCCTTTTTGCGCTCCCCTCCCTCCCCCTTCACCCTCGGGCGTGTGGGGGGGGAGGGAAGAGGGAGGGAGCCTTTACAAGATCATGCCTGCTTGCTGTTCTTCGCGACTTCTCCTTGGCCTTCAGGAAAGGCGCAGACGTCACCGGGACAACTTTTTCTGCCTTTTCGAGTATCTTAGGCGAACTTTTGGGTGGGGGGTTGTTCCTTTTTTTGGGGGGGGGAGGAGGGTTACGGCCTGTGAAGAAGGAAGAAGCTGTATGTTTCCCGCCCCCCCTTCTCCATTGCATTGTGTCAAAAGGCACATATAGCTGCGTGTTATGGATTATAGGAGGAAACACACGCGCGCGTCGTCACGCGTACAGGAAAGAGCCCAAAGTGTAGCCGAAAGTAGGAAGATGTGTCGTGTTTTACTTTCCTGCCGCGTCTCACCCCCCCACCCCTCTCTCCCCAGGCCAAGGGGGCGCAGTATTTCTACTCTTTTGCATGGCAGACTCATCTTCTTGGTCCAGATCTTTTTATTTCCATTTTTGCACCGTCTTGAAACGCTCCCTCGCGGCGGCGGCGCCCCCCCCCCGCATCCGCCACTCCTGCATCACCAACTTCTTGGAAAGCCCTCCCTCGACTCTTCCCTACGTGTTGATGTAGACTAGTCGGGACTCGTCTCTTAGGAAACTGCGACCTTAATCGTTGCTAAGAAGCGGGGAAAGGTTTTTCCCTCTCCCCCGCCCCATGTCAATCGGCATATTTCTTCTGCTTCTCTCTCCAACGCCCCCCCCCCCCCCCCCCCGCCCCCCCCCCCCCCCCCCACCTGCCAGTCGGGCTTATTCTTGCAAATGTAAGCAAGGGATGGAGTTCCTCCTCCGCGGAGCAAGATCCACTCGGTCCTCCGGGTTGCTCCAGCCGCTCCTCCCACCCCCGCCCGAATTTCGCTCCCACCCGTCGGTGTTAAGCAGCAACGCGACCGCGCGTGTGCGTGTGTGAGCGAGTTGGAGTTTGTAAAAGGTTCTCTAACCGCTCTTTGGAACTTGACCAAACTTTTCCGTGAAGTTTGGGGGGGGGGCGCGGAGAGAGAGAGAGGCTTCGCTATTGCTGCTTCCTTAACTCGGATGTGTGTGTGCGTGTTGGGGGGGGGGGAGGAGGGAAGTGAAGAGGAAGAGCCGCGGTGGAAAAAACGTGGTTCCCTGCTCTCCGTCCTGGGCCAAAAAGTAGCTCCGGGCTTGATTTAGCAAGTTGTGCAACAACAGCAGGGCAAAAAACGCATCTCGTTGCCGGGCAGAGTAGAGAGCCGCAAGAGGAAGCGAGGTGGGGATGCTGAAAAACTCTGGAGGGAGGAGCAGCCGCGGCGAAGGCAAGGCTGCTGATGGTGGAGGTGGATTGAACTTTGTCATGTCGGTTGATGATAAGTTTGCACAGGCTCGTTCTCTCTCTTTCTCTCTCTCCCCCCCCCCCTCAGCTTGCTTCTGCGCTTGCTCTTTTCCCCCCTACCCCACCCCCTTCTTTACCTCCAAGTTATACTCCCTCTCCCTTTAGGAGGGCTCTGCAAGGCATCCTTGATAGGTTATAAAAAAGGGGAGGGCGAACCTTTTCTCCTGGCTCAGCAGATTTGTCCTCTGTTGCTCCTTGACTTGCTTAGCTAGAAAGATGAAAGGGGTGGGGGGGAGAGAGGAGATCGGGATGAGCATTTCTCCTGCCCTGGCAAAAGTCTACACAGGACTTCAGAGGGAGCAAAGAAGACCCGTGCCCAGAGGCAGGCAGTTACAGGGATTCCCCCAGGTGTGTTTTCTTTGAAGGGGGCTTTGTCATTGAAAGAGCATTTGCATATTAAAAGTGTCTGAATGGCACCCATCTGTATTTGTTTAAAGAACAAAAAACACCTCTGTGTTTGGGGTGTCATTGATGTGTGTATGGGGAGTCTATATACTTTCTTGTGAAGGCCACACATATTTAGTTTAGTTCATCCTAAGAAGGCTATTGGCTTAATTCATGGCCAAAACCCCCAGGTTGAGATACGAATTCTTATATATCCTGTACACATTACCTTTTTTTTGGTCAAGATCCAGTTGTGTGGTCAACTTAATTCCTTTCATCCTTTTGGTTGGAGGAAAAAATGCACCTGTGTGAACTGAAGTAGGAGGGAGAATTTAATTCCTTTTGCTTTTCACGGTCTTCCTATGCCGGCCTCCTTAAGGGGGTTGTTGTTTCTAAAACATTCAAATTAAATTCCACATTCCAAACTGTGGCGGTATCTATAAAGATATCTCCTTGGTATGGAGTCTGGAATTTGTTTTGTGTCAATATGGCCAGTAGTGCTTTTCTTTAATTGAACCTGTCCTATGATATGTGCTTCACTTGACCAGTATTGAAGTTGATGGCAGTAGGCACCTTCCCTTAGTTTGGGAAGAGTTAAAAAGTTGCCAGCACTCCCCTTCCACAGTTGAATGAGTGCAAATGTAAGAGAGGGGGATGCACCCAGTGACTCATGATCACACCAGCCATATTTGTTTTAGGGTTTTATTTTCCTTTTGAAGGCTTAGGGGTATAGTCTTCGCTCCATGTGTCTGCATAATGCCCATTAGCATTAACGGGTGTTATGTACATCCTTTGGAGAATAGGCTCTTTTGTGTGTTAGAAACTCAGAAACAGCATGGCTCCATCATCCAATCAATCAAGTTACCACAACACTTCTTTTCATCCTTCACTGAAGACACACCTAATCGTTTTGTTTGTTTTAGTGCAATTGGCCAGAAACTGATGTCTCTCTCTCTGTGTGTCTGTTGGTTTGTTGTTTAACATTCTGAACCAAATACAGATAATAAAGCTTTCAGTTGTATCTAGCAAAGTGCTTCGTTTCAGCTACCTGTACTTTTTAATAGTTTTAAAACTAGAGTTCTTTTAGTTTGATCATTTATTTGAAACCCCTTTTTGCTTTTATATGCCAAATCCAGGTACTTTTGGATATTAGAAGTTTGGGAAATTAGGGAACTGAAGCAAACTGAACAAAGCAAACATTAAATGCAGTTGGGTTTTTCTTTCGTATTCGTGCAACTGTAAGTGTTACCATAATTCCTGCTTCACTACATCAAATGGTGAACTTTATTTTGGCCTTTGAAGGTCAAGTGTTAATTCAAATAAAACCTTAAATGTGGGCACTGAAAGTGTGTGCAGTATTAGTGGATTTGGCCTAAGGGTGTATATGTTTTATACCCACCCCTCATATTTTTATAAGTTTGCATCTTACCTGGAGAGAATCCTCCAATTACATTTTATTCCCCGCCCCCCGCCGCCCCCGTTCCCATTAGTGAGGATGTCTTATTAGAGGCACATACATGATTTCCCCCCTTCTTCTTGCAAAAGCTGTTTTTTACATAGACAGTCTTGCATAGTTAGTCAAAACTGGCTATCACTGCTGGATCTTTGAGGTTGTACTTATTATCCCTTGCGAAAGTAGGTGGTGTGTAGAAGGTCATAGGATAAGTGTTGCTAAGCAGCTAAACAGAAGGATGCTAAAATTAACTCAAGTGCATCTATTAGGGATTCATTCTCTTGTTCCTTTCCTTTTCCAAAATAAAATATAATTGCAGTTTTTAATTGAAGGAAGCATTTCTAACTTTCAAGATCAGACAAAACAGAGTCCTGAAATGGGATGTTCAATATTGGAAATACACTTCAAGATTTCGAGTGCAAATAAGCTCTTGCAACTAAGTCTCTGCAAAATTCTGATGGAATGCCTTGCTTTTAATCAGTGTTTGTATAAGTTCATACATGCCGGAGTGCTACATGCATAGGGCCACAGTCTTAGTCATCCTGATGTTTACTTGAAAGCAAGCCATACTGAGTTCTATGGGATTTACTCCCTTGCAAATACGGCAGAGTTGGGCTGGAATCCTTTTATGCATGTACTCAAACTGTATGTCTAGAGTTCATTGAGGATTACTCCTAAGAAACTGGATAAGAAAAGATAGGTTTTCATTGTTTAATTACAGGTACCTGAATTTACTTAGTTGAATTGCATGTAACTTCCATGAGAGTTCATGGGGCATGTTTCCTCATTAAATGAATCTTTGGACTGATGGTGCCAGTTTATCAAGAATGGCCTTAGGAACATACTTGCCTCCAACTTGATGTTTATAGAACCTTTGGTCACAGTTATTTTTTTTTTTTTGAATGAGATCAAACTCTTTGATTTTTGGTTTCCTCTTTTGCCCTCCTAATCTCATGTAGTGAGTTCAAACACAGGTGGAATGTAATGTTTCTTCCTAAAACACTAGAAAAACGGGTGTAGGAAACAATATTGCACTGCAGGTAGAGCCATGATATGTAACTTCAGTGATGTTCTCTCAAGTCCTCTTACCCTGGTTCCTACCTCCAATTACTTTGTATTGAATGAATTCCTCTATCATAAAGGGGGTTCAGGATAGACAGTTGATTCCTGCAATCTTTTGAAGACTGCATTTTGTTAGGGTAATTCATATTTTCCTCTTTCTTTCTATTATAGGTATAAAGCACAGTTCTGAAGAGCTATCTGAAGCTTAAACAGCGGTAGGCGTTACTTTATGCTTTCCTTTAAACATTTGTATTTGCAATGCTGCTGAGAAGCATCTTGAAATTGTCAAGTATAATAATGAAAGAGATGGCGATAACTGGTTTCTTCTGAATTTATAATGGGTGTTTCTCAGGACTGCCAGAATTTGGGAAAACTGTTGCCTACCATAGTGTTTCAGGTGTCATGTTAAGAAGTACTGTGTTGTTGCCTCTCTTAATGACATTAAGGAAGAGCTGATACCACACATTTTGTGGACTTCGTGTGAATTGTGAGATCTTGGCATAAGCCTAGGATGCCTAGTCTCAGTAGTTGTATCAAGGACAATGGAATTTAGATTTTAATAATAACAATAACGGTACCTATATTTCTGTAAAATGTTTCCTATCATTATTATTATGTATGCTAGTTCTGTGAAATTTATTTGAGCTGCCGTCTCCCTGTATAATGTGTTAACTTACAAGTTGATTTTTTTTTAAAAAATATAAATTTAAGACAGTTACAAAATGTAAAGATTGTCTTATTAGATGCTTAAACATAGGAATTATTAAAAGGCAGAAAATAAAAATCCTGTTAAAAGTAGTTAACAATACATGTTTAAAGATGTGGAAGGGAATTCTTCCCATAAAAATTCCTTCATTGTCACCATTTTGCAAACTTGATATGAAAAGCCTGTCTGAAAAAGGAAGGTTTTTGCCTGGCACCAGAAGGACAGAAGAATGGGGTATCCCATGGAATGGAGTTCCATATTCTAGGGGCAGCCATCTTTATACCAAGCATGCCTATGCTGGTTTAGTGGAGCTGAGAGAAAGGCCTCCCTGAAAGATCTTCAAACCTGGGGAAGTTGCAAGGGACAGATACTGTCTTGCAGACAGCCTGCACCCAAGTTGTACATTCAAACCAGCACTGGTTATAAGGATACAGTAATACCTTGGTTTAAAAATAACTTGGTTTAAGAGCGTTTTGTAAGACAAGCAAACATTTCTTCTAAATTTTGCCTTGATCAACAAGCAGTGTCTTACAATACAAGTAACTGGATCAGGTCACATGATCACAAGTGAGCCAATGGTGGCTCTCTCTCTCCCCCCTACTGGATTGTGGGTGATTGTCTGGAATATTCCATCTCAGGCAGCCTCCAAAGCAGAGGGAGGAGAGATGAATGGAGGTCTCCCTTAGACCAGCCAGGAATGTTTTCAAAGGGGAGTTCAGGTTAGGGAGTTTGTTTTATTTTTCTTTATATTTTTCTTTACTTCGTTTTCAGCATCCCTTCTTATTTTTCAAACCATTTCTAGTCATGGGGCAGCTAGTCAACTGCGTATAGGGCTACAAATTACATTTTATTATTGTCACATTTAAAACATAGAATAAAATCCAGTTGTTAGTCCTAAGCAAAACAAATTCCACAGCCAGGTACCTAAACCATGGTGTGCATGTGGTTCTGTGAGTTTTGCCATTTTGTGTGTACAGTATGTGGTCTGTGGGACCCCAGAACAAATCATCTGAGTTTCCATTACTTCTTACGAGGAAATGTGCTTTGATATAAGAGCGTTTTTACAAGCATGTTTCTGGAATGAATAATGCTCGTAAACCAAGGTATTACTGTATATCAAAATATTGTAGATTGTGTGGACATAATCCTTTTGATTAGTTAAGTCAACAAAAGTGCAGTGGATAAAAATTTCAGGAAGAGGCACTTAAGCCAAGCACTCAGGAGAAAAAATTGGTTGCTGGCACCTGTTCTTGTGTATCCAGTCTTGGAAAACTCCTCATATTCAGTTCTCCAATTCAGTATTTGCTGGCATAAAGTAGGACAGTGGTTTGAAGGTAGGCCATACATTATTTAAGGTGGCAGCAGCTGTTGAGGCAGAAATAACCCAAGTTAAAGCATTGTGTCTTTATTCTTGTATGTATATTTTCATTTTGCTCCTAAGGCTATGATCCAGAAAGGATTATATACTTTAAAGTCCTGTTAAGATCTGAACTTGAGTTGAAGAATATTGTGGCCCACAATGATTGCTTCTTTGTGGCATGCCGGAAAAGAGAGAGGGTGGGTGAGGAGAAGTTTGGTCACTGTGGAATTTGGAAAGAGCTTTATATTTCCTTGTGGGGAACGATTTGAGGTAATAAGCTAAACTTTAAAGCAGCAGGTCCCAAACTTGGCATCTGGATATTCTTAGACTATAACTCCCAGAAATTCTGGCCAGCACAGCTAATGGTGATGGCTTCTGGAAGCTTTCGTCCCAAGAACATCTGGAGACCCAAGGCTGGGAACCATTTCTCTGAAGACTGGCATTGGTAGTTGGACCAGGCCAATGTTGGTAGGTCTCAAGGGCCAATGGTATGAATTTGCTATGCAACTCTGTAATCCTGCAACAGCGCAGGCTGTGGATTTTGTTACTTCCAGACAGATGTTAAATCTTTCTAGTGCGTTTTCTTCTAACTCCCTCTCCAGTTTTTCATGTTAACCTGCCTTCCAGTCAATAAAGGTAGCTCTCCATGAATAGGTGCTGTTAGACAAAAGAAGTAGGTGATGGGTGGGGATTGTTTATTCAATGTGATTCAAGTAAGTAATGCTAAGGGAATTTGAAGGCCTCCTGAGATGGGAGAGCTGAATAGTTCTAAAGAAGATTTGCAGACTTCTTTAGAGATGGTATCAAGAGGGTGGAGGAACGCAATGGAGACCCCTCCCAGTCTGTGAGCATTGTTACGTTTAAGTACCCAAAAGGGGAATGTTTGCTTTGATGATTTTGTGCTTTTCATTAGACCAATGTCTGTATTACATCTCTGCATTTTTTGAGTGGGGATGTGTGTGCCTATGTATATCTGTCATTAATAAAATATTTTAATGCTTTTCTAATTACCAGATTAAATGGCCTAATAATTCTCTTGTGAGAGCCTGCTTTATCCTGTATAGTTGTGGAAGGCAGCTATTGGCCATAAAAGTTTAAATTAAGGTGAGGTGGGTTTTTGAGGGTGGTGTTGGAGGTGTTTTTCAAGTTGCCACAGGGCTCTTGCTAAATCAGGGCTTCCCGACCATGGGTCCCCAGATGCTCTTGGGCTAAGACTCCCAGAAGCCTTTACCACCAGATGTGCTGGCAAGGATTTCTGGGAGTTGCAGTCTAAGAACATCCATGGACTCAAACTTGGGAGCTACTGTGCTAAGCAAATTTACTCTTATGGAATTAAAGCAGTGTATGGTCTCCTGTAATGTTGAAGAGAGGAATATGTTTTTTTTTTAAAATTAAGGTCTGAGTTTTCCATCCCATGTCTAACTGCTTGTACTGCTGCAGTAGCCTTAATTCAGAATTCACTGGTCTGTCTGTCTCATGCTGTAACTCATTTTAAGTCAAGCATTCGATTTAGTTGGTAGATCTCTCAGGGATTTCAATGTATTCTCAAAGGCTCGAATGTGTAGCCTTCACACTGTAATTAAAATTGTAAACCGCCCAGAGACTACTTAAA
Organism: Phrynocephalus versicolor; assembly: GCA_023846285.1. Lineage (NCBI taxonomy): Eukaryota > Metazoa > Chordata > Lepidosauria > Squamata > Agamidae > Phrynocephalus > Phrynocephalus versicolor. The sequence goes on from JAHTLZ010000204.1 coordinate 72,697,341, forward strand.
GTGGTATGGGGTGGTATATAAGCAGAACACTTTGCTTTCACTGCCAGGACCAGGTGGCTGTTGTGAGTTTTTCAGGCTGTTTGGCCATGTTCTGGAATTTTTTTACCTGAGGTTTCACTAGTCTCTGTGGCCAGCATCTTCAGAGGGCAAGGAGCTCAGAAGAGTTAAGAGTCGACTCCTAGTACTCTGGGGCTCCTTGCCCTGTGAAGATGCCAGCCACAGAGACTGGCAAAACGTCAGGAAGAAAACTTCCAGAACACAGCCAATTAGCCCGAAAAACCCACAATAGCCATCCTTCCGGGATTTTTTCCCCTCAAATGGGATTCTGTTTATATATGCGATCATCCACACAGAATATATAGCTTGTTAATTGTCACAGTTTCTGGGAGGGAGCATGTAATTAGGGCTTTGGGCTTGTGCCTAATAAAAATTATTATGTTCTAAAGGTGCCACAAGACATTGTTCTTTTTCTGGAAAATTGCACGTTTCTTTGTAGCCACACCTCTTGCCAAACCTGAGCCCTTTCTGAAAATGGAGAACTACAATGCTTGTGTCATATTAACTGCAGCTCCCTTCTTCTCTTACCTGTGAAGGTACTCATTGAACATAATATGAAGAGAATTGATTTAAATTGATCTCGACTTAAGAAGCATCCTTCTTTGCTTAGGGAAAAATGGTGAAACAGCCTTTTAAGATTGAAATATCAGCTTCCTTGCATAGTATTCTGATCGTGTTGAACAAATTAGTGCTGTGATGACAATAGAATGAGTGTAACATTGAGATTCTGGGAAGGAACAGTTGGGTAAAGCAAGGAATTCTAGGTTTCAGTGCAGCTTTACTGATCAAGAGTGGATTGTGACACTGCCTGATTATATAGCTGCCCAGCATCAGATTGGACGGTGTTATCTGTCTCAGAGATCTCCAGGAGTGGATTGGCTCTCATAGTTGTACTTAGGAACAGAGTGGATTTGATTTAAATCGTGATGTAAATCATAATTCAATTCATCATGCAGAAAGATTCAGTGTTCTCGATTCATAAAAGTGGGCCCTTAACTTACTGTAACCATTGATACGCATTTTCTTGAATACCTATTTTGTTTTTCACTGCCTCCTTACCCATATAGCCATTGTTTTCCTGTAGGCTTCTGTTCTCAAGACACTTCAGAGTGGTAAGGGCTCAAACACTGTGTAGAGGAAGCTGCAGAGGGATAGTAGTTAGGTTATAGGTGTTCTAAAGAAATCAGCATAACCCCAGGGAGCTATTGAAGGGATTCCTGGAGATTTTAATTGATCTTCCAAGAATTTTCACATTTCATCTGCATTTTATGATGCGTGTGGGGGGGGGGGGAAGAAGGCTCCACAGATGCCTGGAGTCAGAATTGGAAAGTAGGACTGATCAAGTCTGTTTTTCCCTTCTCTATGGAGCTGTTAATAACCATGTATGTCTAGAGACACAAACTCAGTTTGAGAACTATACCTGCCTCTGATTTTCTTATTAGACTGAGTATTAGAAGAAAGATTAAACTTAAGGCCTACTACTAGAAAGAGTACTGTATTAGGGGAACAATTAAACTTAATAATATATCCTGACGCTTATGGAGCGCCTTAAAATGAGGCCCCAATCCAGTGGTGGTGAACCTTTGGCACTCCAGATGTTTTGGACCATAACTCCCAGAATTCCGAGCCTACATTGCCAATGACAAAGGACTGTGGAAGTTGTGGCCCAAAACATCTGGAGTGCTGAAGGTTCACCACCACTGCACCTAATCCAATAACTACTGGATCGTATTTGCAAAATATTTTTAAAGAACGAGATTAAGATTATTGCAGTTACTGTATGTTATATATCTATATGTTACATTATGTTACATGAACATATATTTTATCTCATGCTATTGCATTAGAATCAATAAATTGGATTGGATTAGGTATTGAAACTATTTTAGCCCTGTTGGTGTTTGCATAAGATCTGTGGCTAATGCCAGGTAGTTGTTGAGATCCTGAAGTATGTCTTACTCAGATGTGCAGCTGAGATATACCCCAGCAGCCTGTCATTAGCTGTAGTTAGTTTCCAGGAGTTATGCAAACTTTTCACATGCTCAAATACAATTCTCTCCTTTAAAATGAAGCTATCATCATGTGGAGTTTGTTTTAAAGCAATAGAAAATAAAAGCCTGACATGTTTTTTTTTAAAATAATCAATTTAAATTAAAATATATATATATTTTAAAAAAAGGACTTTCACTTTAAAATTCGAGAACCTTCATATAATAGAAAACGTCCTGTGAATTAATCTGCAGACACAGTAACTTATAAGAATTATGGCTGTTGTGGATTTTTCGGGCTGTTTGGCCGTGTTCTGGAATCACTTCCAAACACAGCCAAACAGCCCCAAAAACCCACAACAGCCATCAGATCCCAGATGTGAAAGCTTTTGATAATACAATAAGAATTATACTAGCTCCTCCGTTAGATCATATTGAATGATTTTGACTATGGTCCACATAAGCTTAAGCTATAATATATATTTATTTTCTAAAGTACTGTGAGGTTCTTTGCCATTTTAATACATGAGGCATTTTTCAAGGTTACAGTTGGTTGCCAGGGAATTACTAAGTTCTGTCTTGCTGTCTTTCTCAAAATCATGTTTGATGTAGCTTGATCTCATCTGGATCAGACCAGGATGTTGACTTATCCTTTTCTTGGTTGTTGCACAGAGGATAACTTGGTAAACTTTAGTACTGGACTGTTATAGAAGGATTAGTGGGAAAAACCTTTTGTTTCAACATATCTCGTCTGCAAGGCACATGTCTCTGAGGCCTTTAGGCTTCTGCAGCCTTGTTCCTCTTTATCGTATTTGTTTGCCCTTGAGCCTCAGGAGAATAAGCCCTGACTAATCAAAGCTTTGAAAGGTTCAGTTCTTAACCCAATGAAGCTTACTCTGCTACTTTCAAGATATTTTGTGGTATTTTTTGTCAAGTAGCTTTTGACTTCGATTAGGATTCCTTTGGGCATCTGTGGATCTTCTCCTGTGGTGGTTCCTGCAGTGGAGGAGTATCAGGGATGTTTATAGGTAGTGATACTCAACTTTTGATCCAGAAGGTTGGATTTGAACTAATTGAATCTCTCATAATAATTGCCCATGTTGGGCAAACTCCTCCAATCTGGAAGATGGTGCTGATGGTTCAATTGTGTGGGCTTGCACAGACCTTCTGTTCCTCAGAAGGCTTTTCATTACACAAGGATTCCTTAGCAGGCAAGGCACTATGAAAAGGATTCCTGGATTGTTTTGTCTTCTAAAAACTCATTTAGACCCACTTTTCCTTTAGAAAGGGAACATGAAGACATTTTTGAGAATTACTGAACTAAGAGGATTTCTGATTTTGATCCAATGATTTTTTTAAAAAAGTAAAAATTGATTTGACTCATGAGTTAAATCATTTTTTAAAAAATTAAATCAAATTCAAATAGTAAAATAAATAAATAAATTCCTATTCTTAAAATTTAAATTGTGACTATACTTGAGTATAAGTCGACCCGAGTATAAGTCGAGGCCCCTAATTTAACCCCCCAAAACTAGTATTGACTCCAGTATAAGTCTAGGGTGGGAAATGCAGCAGGGCCTGGCAGCTCCTCCTTTGTGAGCTGGGGGAGTGGTGTGTGATGTTTAAAATGACGTTTAGCCACTGATGCAAGTGCTTGGGTCAGTGGCTAAAAGTCATTTTAAACATCGCTCACCGCTCCCCTGTGATGCAGAGGGGGGAGGCATGAGTAGCGGCACACAATGTTTTAAATGACTTTTAGCCACTGACCCAAGCACTTGCCTCAGTGGCTAAAAGTACTGACCCTCATATAAGTTGAGGGCCCCTTTTTTCAGCCCAAAATTAGGGCTGAAAAACTAGGCCTATATTCGAGTAGATACAGTATATCAAATCCACCCTGGAACTAGGATCTAGTGGATGTCTCAGTAGACATTGGTCCATTCTGGAAGGGCAAATTTTTGCTCTTCCAGTTTTGAGGAACTACTCCCCTCTCACCCTTCTTGATTGTTCACCTGGCTAGTGGCCAGTTTTGAAAGGAACTGGCATTTGGTACAACCAGGAGGGCTGCAAGTTATCGAGTTCTGCTTTGTACTTGCTCAGGTTTGTTGTCCTGGTGATTGTATTAGAAGATAATGAGTTGGGAACCTGCTGCATTCTGGATATGTTCGGCTGTAGGGTTGATAATCTCTGACCACAGGCTATGCTGACTAAGCCTTATGGGAGCTGTAATCCAAACCACCAGAAGGAGCTACGTTGGACAAAGATGCTTTATGCACAAAAATGCTGTATTGTCCCCAGTTAAAGGGAGCTGTGGAGTATTCCCACCCAAACCTCATAAAAATGAATGAGATACTGTGGCTGTTGTCGTCGTCTGCTCTTTTTGATAAAGGTCATTTGTCTCCTCACCATCAGTGAGACCTGATATTTTTCACCAAAGGAAGACCAAGCTCTGGTGGCTCCTTTAATATTTTATGTGGCTGAAGGAATGTTGGTAGCTCAGCTCTTCGTGCACAGCTATTCAAGGCACCCGGGCCTGGCTGTCCTTTACATCTGGTCACCCTAGCTGAGGCATGCAGCACCTCAGCAAAGCCAAGAACCCATGTTTGGGTAAATGGGAGAAACCCTTCGTTGCTAGCTGAATGCAGGTTGTTGTTCTGCGTTCCCATATGGAATTCAGCTGTGTCAATTCACACAACAGGAGCTTGCCCTTCAGTGAGGTGCTGTTTTCATGTGTGTATCATGTGCTGTTGACTGTTCCTTCTCTCGGCCTTTCTTTTACCATACCAGTATTTTTGGGAAGTGGCTTTCAGTGTGTGTGAGAAAAATAACACTATGGCGTAGTAATACAGAGCAGTAGGGTAGGTTTTGAAGGCCGCTTTAAGTTTTCTACTAAAATGTGAATGTAGCTAGAGTTTGTACAGATATTACAGGAGATATAAAAAGTAGCTGGTGGGTAGAAAATGAAGCTGCCTGTGAGCAGTTCATGGAATGCTTTCTTGATGGAATTTTTGAAGGTTTCTGATATAGTGGAAATGGTAGTATTTTAGAATGACACTTCTTTCAGGGATATGTGATGCTTCCTACTGCACATGCTTATATTAATATAAGAATGGTGACTGGTTTGGATTGTGGCTGGTTGGCTGTAGCCAGGGGATCAGGCACATAATACAGCCGAAGGTGGACATGTGCTCTCTCTCACTTTCTCTCTCTCTCTCCCTCTCCCGTTACTCTCATATTCAGTCACCTGCTAATCTGTCTCCCCTCCATCCACACCACAGCTCAACTAAAGTACAGAAAAATACATCTTGCTCTCAAATTAGAAATGCCCCTACCGGAGGCTGCTGCTGTACTTTTAGTCTGCTTAAAGTGCTGGCCAATTGACTAATTCACACCCTTTCATGCTCTCTTGTTCTCCTCCTCCCTGACTTTCTAACACGCCCACACAGTGTGATGAGGCTGGGAATTTGACAGGAGGGGCAACACAGTTGGGAGTTCTGGCTTCCCATGTCCAGGAAGGAGGCACTCAGGGACAGGCTGCCGGAAGAACAAATACGGGGCCCCTTTGCCTTCATAGCCTGGCCACCACCCCTTGAGTAAAATGTCCTGTGAGAGCAAAAGAGGTGTCTACATATTGTACGATTGAGAGCATTAGTGCTTAATATTCATAAAATAAAATTGTGCTAAAGCGGGAGGGTGTTTGGAAGCATCAGTCTCTGACCCAGAAGCCTTCTTAGATGACCCCTGGTATGCCTGTCCAGTCCTTGGAAATTACTCAGAGGTGGGGGCTGAAGAAGCAGGAACCAGCCCAAAATATTTGGTGCCTTCAGCAATATATTTGTACAGTGGACCCTTGTATAACAAACAGCTTGTATAACATAAAATTTGTACAACATAAAAAATTCCGGAGATAGGGGAAATTTGCTTAACAATCGCCTATGGGGAGAATCCGTACAACATAAAAATGGGATTACTCCATTTTCTATGCATTCCTATGGGAATTTGTATAAAGGAAAATTTGCTTAACATAATTTCATTTGTAACAAATTAATTCCTTTATACAAGCTACCGCTGTATATGAGATCCCTTCCCACCCTTCCTGCAGAATTTTAGTGGAATGTCAGCTGAATCTTACTTCCGTATTAATGTGACATTTTCCTCTACCAAATCTGGGGCAGGTAACAGGTGGGTGGCTGGGTGGGTGGGATAAATTTCTGTGGCATATGTAGCTCTGTCCTTCCTTGGACGGTGACACATGGAAAATTCATGAGGTTGAGTGGAGAAATAGCCACCACTTTCCACTTCCTAGCATTGACTGCCAGAGATGGTTGTGACAGTGGCTGGCCATGGGAAAAATAATGTGGGAATCTTGAGATTTATCCCCAAGTTCACCCTCATCCTGTAATCAGTTTACTCTTATATGTTGATGTTGCTGCTGAGCCTGCCTTAATGGCTAGGGTTGACTGCATGGGCCCCTGCTTCCTTTTTGCGGACTCCATGTACTTGCTGTCTTCTGTTTTATTCACTGATTAACAACACAGCTTGGTGCCCCTTCTCAGCCCAGAAAGTCCATTGATTTGTATGCATCTTAATAAGCATTCTGCCTTCAGCATACAAAGTAAACCCAATATCAGCCCCTGCCTTGACAGTGGGGTTGTTGGTTCAAAATCTGGAAGGCTTACCTTGGAGGATTATTGTGTTGGACAGTTCCTTCCTTGACCCCAAGTGGGTTGAGGGCACTCTTTTGAATGTGTCCTTGGGTCTTCTCTGCATTCCTCATTCCTGCTCATTTGAAAACATGACTTCTTAAAACAGGACACGAGATAAGCCTGTGAGTGATCAATAGCATGGAATCTTGGTGGGTCTTTGTGTCTGTCTGTATTTGTTTAGGATTTTCCTGTAGATGCATAGTTTTTTATGTGTTGGTTATATAAGGAGAATACAGCCATGTAAATATGTGTGCATTGACCGTGTGGGGAGAACACCCATTGTTAATAAATTGCAGGAATTCTAAGTGAGTGATCCTGGTTGTGCATCACTCACTACCTAAAATCGGTATAACTTCTGTTACGCTTGTGCGTAGGTAGTCCCTCCACTGCAGATGTCACTTGATGTTGCAGGCAGCATACCTATGTAGTTGGTTGCTGTAATTTTCATTTTCATTTTTTTTTTTGCAAGAGGAGACTAGTGAGGCTGCTAAGTTTCCCGAAGGCACTGTTAAATCTGTTTGAAAAGTCTACGGTTGTGAGCTCCTGCACGTGCATCCAGCCGCCCCCTCTCTGTGCAGGGCTCCTCCTCCCCTGCACACCCACAGTGACTGGTTTTGTGCCGCGTACATTGGAAACTGCGTGGGGAGGGGTGTCTTGCACACATAAGCAAGAGTGCCCTGCCCAGGGGGGCTGAATGTTACAAGGAATGTTAGTTCTGGATAATGGTTGTCCAGTATGAGAACAATGTGCTTTTTACAGTATATAGCTGGAGTATAAAATTAATAAATGTTTGAAAAGTGGGTGGCATCTCAACTCCACCTAGTTAAGATGGTTTTAAAACAACACAATCTATATCATTTTAGCTTGCTAACTCTTTGGGGGCAGAAACAGCTTCAGTCATGCTACTAGCTGATTTATGCCAGGCAGTGGATAGAGAGCAGGTAGCACTTTTGGTATCCTGTACACTTCTCAGTTGCCTTCAATACCGTTGATGCCGTAAGTATCCTTCTGGAATACTTGGCGAAGATTAGCAGAACTGGGAGGCATGATCTTAATTACTTTGGTTCCAGTCCTTCCTGGATGGGAGGATCCAGCAATTGGTGTTGCCACTCAGGAAATCATATGGAGGTTTCAACCTAAGGCAGTGATGGCGAACCTTTTAGAGACCGAGTGCCCAAACTGCGATTCAAAACCCACTTATTTTTTCATAAAGTGCCAATACCGCAATTTAACCTGAATACAGTGGTACCCCGGGTTACAAATGCTTCCGGTGTTACCCTTCGGGAAAGTGAGGATCGAAGAGCAGGCTTTTGAATTTCCCACGGCCAGAGCACCCTCGCTCTGGAAATTCAAAAACCTGCTCTTCAATTGTCACTTTCCCAAAGGGTATCACCCCATCTGCCTCTCTGCCCTGGGAAGAGAGGCAGATGGGGTGCTACACCATCAGGAAAGCCAGGGGGAGCGGTGGCGACTTGTGGGCTCATTCGTAGGCCCAGTTTACTCTCCAGCCATGCCGCTCTGAGCATCCGAAAAGCGGTATGGCTGGAGAGTAAACTGGAGCTATGTCTCTAAAAGGCTCCATGCAGAGAGTCAGACGAAGGGGAGGCAGCGGTTTGTGGGCTCCTTTGTAGCCCCAATTTCCTTTCCAGCCACACTGCCTTTAGGATGCCTGGAGCTGCGTGGCTGGAGATTAAATGGGCTACGAACACGCCCATAAGCCACTGCCTCCTCTTTGCCCTGCTCTCTGCACGGAGCACAATGGCATGCTTCGAGTAGAGGGGGAAGTGCCGTGGCTGTGAGGGGGGCGATGTCGTGTGCCCACAGAAAGAGCTCCGCGTGCCACCTTTGGCACCTGTGCCATAGATTCGCCAACACTGATCTAAGGCATTACCAGCATTCTGATGACACATAGCTTTGTTTTGTGTCTCCACAGCCTCCCTTGGTTTGTGTATGAAAGTCTTGAATGAGTTGTCTGGAGGCATTTCTAGATTGATGTTAAGCTACTTTCATGCTAAGAAGTTGAAGCTTAACCCAGGTAAAACAGAAGTGCTGTGAGCAGTGAAACTGGTCAGTTTTGGTAGAGACATAGGACTGTTAGGTGGAATTATACCCTTTAAAAATGAGATGTACAGCTTGGGTGTCCTCCTGTGCTTGGTTCTACTAATTTATGAGTAGTTCACTTTGGCACCATGAACACTGTCTAAATTACAAGTTACGCTTCTTCTTTGTGAAAGCACCATTGGCCACATTTATTTACTAGTAGCCTCCAGGATAGACTATTCAAACCTGTTGTATGTGGGCTGTCCTTGAAAGCTATTTGGAAGCTCTGGCTCGTAGAGAATTGACCTAACTGTTGGTGGGATTAAGGTGATTGGAGAATATACAGTAATACCTTGGTTTAAGAGCATTTTGCAATATAAGCAAACATTTTTGTAAATTTTGCCTTGATCAACAAGCAATGGCCTGATATAAAAGCACTGGAGCAGTTCACATGATCGAAGTGAGTCAATGGTGGCACTATCTCCTTCCCCTGACTGGATTGTGGGTGATTGTCTGGAATGTTCTGTCTCAGGTAGCCTCCAAAGCAGAGGGAGGAGACAAGAATATTACCAAATGTGTACAGCTTCCTGGGTTGCTAGTACACTATAGGCCTAATTTAATGTTTGTGTAAACTTTTAAAAAATCTTAAATAGCCTTGGACCAGGTTCATAGTCTTTAAAGGTATACATCCATCCATCCATCCATCCATCCATCCATCCATCCATCCATACATACATCCATCCATCCATACATACATACATACATAAAATTATTGCTAAACAGAGACGGGAACTGTGAATTACAAATAAGCAAATATCATGGCACCATTAAGATTAACAAGGTCTTGGGACTCATGTGTCTGAAGAAGTTGATTGAACTTTTACTGTATTACCCTGAAATACACTTTTTAGTCTGAAAGGAGCCACAAAGGAATTACTGTTTCAGAACAGATCAACACATCTGCCTGTTTCAAAACACATAACTAAGCACTGTTGTGACTCTTCTGGTTGTGTATAATCTGGCAAATGGCAGGTTCCAGGCAGGGGTGGTAAGAGGATTGTGTTGCATATGTTTACCCCACCAACTGGGCATAATGTTATTATCTACTGTTATCTGGTCTGGTCATTGCAAGAGTTGTTGTTTACCAGCTGAAGAGGTTGTTGCTGCAACAAGCAAAGAGTACCACCCCTCTGGAACCCGTGGCTCTGAAAAACAGCACTAATCAAACTTCTTATGGGCGGTGGCAACACTTGTGTTGTTAGATGTCAAAACAGTCCTTCTACCAATAGTACCTAGATATCTGTTTAATGAAGTACAGTAGTATTAGTTGATGGTTTACGGTTGTTTAGATGTGGCACACAGATTTCGGAAGGGCTGCATTTTTGGACTACATCTCCCAGAGTCTCCCCAAAGAGTTTTGCTTCAATGGCCATGCTTGCAAGAGATGGTGGGGGTTGTTGTCAAAAAGTCATGTTGCCAAGGTCTTACGTGATATGGAAAGGCTGGGGAAACAGTGACCCTCCCAATGTTGACCCAGAGCCTAGGTTGGGGAGTAGATGAGACAGAGTTCCTTCACTTCTGAAGCTCCTTTTTCATCTTTCTGGGGCTTCCAGCAGATGACCCAAATGGTCTTGTTCTTTGTGACCTATGGTTTTGGAAACTGACTTTAAAAATATTCTAAATCTTTGGTTAGCAAATGTTTTTGTCCTCTTAAAAAAATTCTGAATCGCTTTGGGAACCTCATTGGACAGAACATGGAGTACTGTTCCCATCCTCCTTTCTGATTGGCCAGGTTGGCAAGGGGTTTAGGGGAATTAGAGTCTACTAATATCGGGAGGGTCACAGACTTTGCTGGCTTGCCTTGTGTCATCATTCTACTAATTCAAAACAGAACTGATATATATTGATTTGAAAGTTCCTTACAGCCAGCTATTAGATGCTGAGGCCGAGAAGTCTCCATCAGTTTTGTTTCCTTTCTATGGGGCACATATGCTAACAATTGTGTCCTGTTTCATCATCTAGAATTGGGAGATTAGTCTAGCTGTCCTTGTTGATTGTTATTCAAACATCCAGGGGCTGGGAGCTGACATGCTTAACTCTCATCTATACTCTGAGGCATAATGATAGTCTAAAGTGGGTGTGTTGTGTGTATGTTCAATCCACACAATGTTTTTTAAGTGATTTGGATCCTGAGTTAGGTGCCTGGCTGTGGAGTTAAGAGGTTCCGAGTTTGTCTTCCCTTCCCCACCCCCCGCCCCATCTTTCCCAGGAGAGGAACTAGTCTGTGTGGCCTTTGGGCAGGCTGTATCATTCCAAAGTAACCTCCCCCCTAAAGAAGGGACTGGGAAAAGCACTTTTGAATGCTTCGTACTGAGAAAATAATATAAAGATTCCCCTTATGTCAGAATTGAAATAATGGCATGTGATTTTTATTTATTAATTGATTGATTGATTGATTGATTGATTGATTGGACTTATACATCGTATCATCTAGCAACAAGGCTACTCTGGGCAGTGTACAAATAATTCAACAAACAAACATGAACAGTATACAGTATAATGTAAAATGCAGCTAATGAACAAAATAAACATGACTAAATCAACAATAGCATCATAAAAATCAGTGAAAGAACAAAGGATAACATTGCTCCTCAGAATTCTCAAACTGCTCTTGAAAACTTAGACTTCTAGGATGTAGTCGGATCCGATATCTGCTGGGGATCAATTCCAGGCCTTCCTGTGGATATTGAAAACCGTGGATGAGGGAATGCCGCCTCCCCAAAAAGCCTGCTGTTTTGTGACAGTAGGTTGTTTTATAGCTGCTCTTTCTGACAGTAGCTTGCTTTACGGTGGTTGTTTTATGACTGTAGCTTGCTTTGTGGCTGCTGACTTATTTATTTAATTTTTTCCTCTGCCAACCATGGATAACTGAATCAATGGTTAACGAACCACTGGCTATGAGGGTCCTACTGTATAAGTTGATCGGCTGCTTTTTTGGTTACTCATAGCCCATTGTGTAATGAGAGCTCAAGACTTGGTCCAGATGACTTGGTGCAATACCATCTTCCTGCCGTTGTACCTTAAACTCCTTGATCTGACTCATGTGTCTCTAAATAGCTCAAGAAATAAAAGCCTACGAAATTCAAAGCATAGACCCACGAGATTGGCGCAGGCGCGCTCACTGAGGGTGGCCACACCCAGAGAGGCGCGGAAATCGTGTATGCGTGACCACGCCTTCTCTGTGGCGGGCCCTATGCTGTGGAACCATCTCCCCAGTGAGCTGAGCCTAGCACAGTCCCTGCCCGCCTTCAAAAAGGGTCTGAAAACTCACCTTTTTAGGGAGGCGTTTGGCGACCTTTCTATTTAGTTTCCTTTTTTTTTCTTTCTCTCTCCTGCCCGCTTCATCTCCGCTTGGGTTATATCCTCTAATTTTTTTTTAACTGCGACTGGTGGTTTGTCTTGTTTTACTTGGTTTTATTGTAAGCCGCCCTGAGTTCCTTCCTGGAAGATGGGCAGGATATAAGTTTAATAAATAAACAAATAAATAAATAAATAAATAAATAAATAAATAAATAAATAAATAAATAAATAAATAAAACAACTGTGTGGGGTTTGGGCACTACTCAAAGAGCAATGCAAGGGTGCTCTTTTAAATTCCATGTCAGGTACTTTATACATCCATTGCAAAATATGTTGTGGAGGTGGAGCATTTGGGGGAAATAACTTCTGAAAAGGGAAAAAAATATTTTTGTCTTTTGATTGTCGATTAATTATTTTACATTCAAGTTGCTGTGCCACCTGTATTGTTTGCACTGAAAGGAAATAACTTCTGAAAAGGGAAAAAATATTTTTGTCTTTTGATTGTCGATTAATTATTTTACATTCAAGTTGCTGTGCCACCTGTATTGTTTGCACTGAAAGAAGGACCAAGCCATAGGTCCTATCATTATACCTTGGGTCCTTCAGATGGTTCTCCCACCATACTTAGCCATTGGCCATGCTGGGCTGAAGCTTTAGGGCAGGCATGTCCAAACTTCGGCCCTCCAGGTGTTTTGGACCACAACTCCCACAATTTTTTGCCATTGGTAGTCTAAGCTTAGAATTCTGGGAGTTGTGGTCCAAAACATCAGGAGGGCCGAAGTTTGGACATGCCTGCTTTAGGGAATTGGAAGTCTAGAACATCTAAAGATCCAAAGACGGGGAACCATATTGACGTAGTGGGCAGAGACAGCCCAATACAACCACAGTTTCCATGATCATGTGTAGCATGAAGCTGTTTTGGACGGTGGAAATGATCAGAGATTGAACTGACTCATCTGCCTTTAATCAAAAAAACATTAGAATGTAGAGACAGACATAGGATGCTATTTCGGTTATAAGCTGTTCTGTGTACTCTTGCTGCTTGCTTTATTTTTAGAAGTGGGGTGCCAGGGTATGAAATCCTGTGGCTAAAATAATTTGGAGTCTTCAGATATGTTGCAAGGACCACTTACACTGTAGTGTTTTCTGAAGTTAAGAATCTTATTTCGTTGATACACATTTACTCAAAATAATATTTCTTGAGAAGATTGCATCTGCATTGGAGTGATGCTACAAAATAGGACAAGTCTTGAATGTTATATTTAGACTGAATAATCAGAATTTTTAAACCTCAGGTTTTTTTCTTGTCCACTGTTGAGCATTACTGTGGCTTACTTCAGTGTGTCTATAAAGAATAAATTCATAACAATTCAACTGAATTAACATAGCTGTCCTATATACACCAATGATGCCAATAGGTCTTGCGCCTCAGAATGTAGTTACATGCTTTTCCCCAACTTTATATAGTTGCCAATTTGCAAGGCAAGTGGTATTTTCCCCCAAGAAACAATGATAGTCCCCTTTTTGAATTAATTTTAAAAATGAGAGATAATGTGTTTCAAAAATAAATCTTTTTCAAAATAGGAAGTACATGTGTGCTGTTAGGCTGAGTTTGACCATATTTGCTGCCCTTGACAAAAGGAGAACAGGAATGGATTTTGGTTTGGTGCATAAGTGTCAAATGTGTTTGACTGGTACATTTTATATAGATTTTTAGACTCATAAAAGAACCCTGCTCATTGACAGCCAATGGATGATTTCACAGAAAGACTTGTGATGTGTACCTTTACTACACTAGGAACATGTTATCTGAACACCTAGACACATACCTTTATGTTAGCTAGCCTGTACATGTTGAAAAAAAAGTTTGATGTCTTTTGTTCAGTGAAGGCTGGTTGGTTGTTTAGTTAGTTTTTATTTTTTACGGTCTTTTATAGTTAAATAACTGTAAGAAAAATAAGTAAGAAATTATGCGAATGTCCTTGTGGTTATTGTCGCAACATGCAATCAATACCCAGTGAAGATGACTGTTGCTTGTCTACAGGGCTGAAGTGGTGCAGGATTAATTACCCATCTTAGTTTTCTGGGCAGAAGCAATTATTTATCTGAGCATGGAGGTCCTACCTTTTAGAAGAATCATTTTGATAACAAGCAGATTGTGGTAGCTTCCACTTCGGGATTGCCTAATGGGAAATGATTGATTCTTCAAGCCATTATAATTGCCTTTCTGGATTTATTTATTTATTTTTGAATATTATTACCCCACCTTTCTCCTTGGAAAAAGACTCAAGGTGGCTTACAATAATGAGGAACAATAAACAGCCCAGAACATTTAAGACATATTCAAGTTAAGAACAGGTAACATTAAAGCCAGAAAGAGCACGCCAAAAGAAAACAACAACAATCCAATTATGAGGGGTGGAAACTAATGTGGAAAACACTGGTGTTCTTATGGATTTGTCTGAATAGTCAACAGATGCAGTAGCAGACATCTGCTACTATGCTTTGTAGAGTTGGCAAGGCTTCACAGTCTTAGGGGAGAGAAGGGCCAGTCAGTTCTTAGATTTGGTAGAGGGGCCAAGAAGATACCCTTTACTTTGTGAATGATTGCCTCAAGACCACGTTGGGTCAATAATCAAAAGCAGCATTTGGAGTGCCATTGTTGAATGGTTTTATTCACCTCTGGCTTCATTCTCCCTCCTCAAAGAAGATTCCAGTTGTCATAGAATAAAGAGCTTCCATTCCTCAACAGGTGGGAGCCATCTTCTCCTTTGGGATAATCACATCACAGTATGTACTCTAGGCATGTCCAAACTTCGGCCCTCCAGATGTTTTGGACAGCAGTTCTCACAGTCTTTGGGCATTGTCAGTGTCATCTTAGAATTCTGGGAGTTGTGGTCCAAAACATCAGGAGGACCAAAGTTTGGACATGCCTGATGTACTCAATCTAATAGTAAACAAGTTAGTGTAATTAGTTACTGTGATTGATTTATGTGTGCAGGATATAGTCAAAGGTAGCTGCAAACGTAAGCCAGTTCTTGCTGTCCATATGCTTGGTGTAGATTCTCTGTGTTCTCTTGTTCCCTATCTGTTACTGTGTCCCCCTCCTTGTGCTCTGGTTTGGCTGAGATAGCAGAAGTAGGTAGCTTAGTTTCCATATGCCTCTTTTTGTCCGTTGGAAAACAAACGCAGACTCCTATTTCCCCATGATCGGCAGCTCCCAGTAAGCTTTACAGGGTGTAGTTGAATTGTCTGCTGTGCTTCAAGGAAGCTGATGTAAGTGCCCTAATGTTTAAACATTATTTTATGTTTCATCAGACTTATAGCAACCCTAATAGGGTTTTCATGATGTGTGAGATGTTTAACAAGTGGTTATACCAGTGGCACTACTGCCACTGCCTTTGAGTTTCCATGATCTGGCTGGGATCCTGAGTCCTAGTCCACCACTCAAATCTGCTACACCACAGCTGTCCGTGTGTAACTGTCATTTCTATCTGCCACCAAGTCACTTCTGAGTTATGCTGAGCCTATGAATTCAGGTCCTCCAGAAAGTCCTGTAACTAGCAGCTCTGCTCAGATTTTACAAATTCAATGTTGTGGCTTCCTTAACTGAGCCAATCCATTTCTTATTCAGGCTTCCTCATTTCCTGTTGCCTTCAACTTTTCCCAGCATTACTGTCTTTCCATGTGAGTCTTTTCTTCCCATACTGTGCCCATAATGCAATATCCTTAATTTATTCGGTTTTGCTTTTAGTTGGAATTCAGGCTTCATTTGATCTAGAACCCATTTGTTTGTCTTTCATTCAGTCCATATTGGCACTTTGGAATCTGTTGCTGCTGCAGATGTTTCAACACTGAATCCAAGCATAAGAACGGAACTTGGAGTTGTGCACTGGCATGCACGTCTTCACATGGTAGGCATGGGAGCTAATAAGAAAAGGCTCCTACTGCTTACCATGTGGGTAGCAATGTGATCGTTGGTGTTGGGGAAAATGTAATGGATGTTTTGTTCATAAGATATGGTGATCAGTTGTTATTTATAGTATTATATTATATTATTTACATGCACCCTTGCTAACAACTAAACTATGAAATAGTAGTCTCAAAATGCCATATACAGTGGTGTCTTGTATAAAGGAATTAATTCATTCCAAATGAAATTATGTTAAGCAAATTTTCCTTTATACAAATTCCCATAGGAATGCATTGAAAACGGAGTGATCCCATTTATATGTTGTACGGATTTTCCCCATAGACGATTATGTTAAACAAATTTCCCCTATCTCCGGAATTTTTTATGTTGTACAAATTTTATGTTATACAAGCTGTTTGTTATACAAGGCTCCACTGTACATATATTAAATACAGTTAAACATATATGAAGATTAAAAACGATTAAAACATTTTAAAAACATTTAAACACTTTTAAGTTAATAAACAAAGTATTCCGGAGATATTTATTGCTTGGATAGCTAACTGGTTAGATACCTGGCTGTGAAGTCAGAGGTTAGTGGTTCGATTCCCCAGTATTCCTACTTGACAAGGCTGAACTTGATGATCTAGAGCAGGGATGGGGAAACCTTTGACCGTCCAGATGTTTTGCAATCCCGGAATTTCGAGCCTATATTGTCAATGATAAAGGACTATGGGAGTTGTGTTCCAAAACATTTGGTGAGCCGAAGGTTCCTCACCCCTGATCTAGAGGATCTCTTTCAGCTCTGCGGGCCTATGTTTCTAAATGCCTCCCTGATAAGGAAGGTCTTTGCCTGATGATTGGAGGGCAAGAGGGAGGGGGCAACCTGGCTTCTTGGAGCCACTCATTCCAAAGCATGTGACCAGCCATGGAGAAGGCCCTGTCTTGTGTCCCCACCAAATAAGCTTGGGAAGATGGCGAAACCAAGAGAAGCCCCTCCCTGGAAGATCTCAATCCAGTAAGGGTCATATGGGGTGATACGACCCTTCAAATAACCTGGACCCAATTCATATAGTTAATAACCAGCATTTTGAATTGAGCTCAGAAACAGACTGGTAGCCAGCGGAGCTGTTGTAGTAAGCGAGTTACATGAGGCCCCAAAACAGTGCCAGTCAGCAGCAGTCTGGCTGCATCGTTTTGAACCAGCTAAAGTTTCTGAACTCTTCAAAGGCAGACCCTACATGGAGTGCATTGCACTAATCTAAACCGGAAGTAACTAAGGCATGTGTCAAGAGTGTCCCCTGCAACATGAGTGGGATCAGATACCATTCTGGAGAGCCCTGCGTTCTTCATGGTAGACATGACCTCCTGAGTTAAAATTGATATCCGCATAGAGGTTGAAGCATAACAAGCTGAGGCGACTGCAACACCACACCTGAGACCAGCTCAGGTAAGGAGGCTGTTGTGAAATGGAGCGGGCGCTACATCAACAGAAACCTGGAAATCCTGTCCCAGGATAGGGATTCTGTCCCACTTGCTCTCAGGTACATGCATTCAGATCCTGCAGTCTGTCGGACAGGGCACCTATGAAGGTTGATTGAACATTGGTAGAGCCCTCCCCCTACGACTGGCCTCCTGCACAGAAAATCCAGGTGGACTAAGCTGAGAAAGACCAACAGCTTTATCCAGCCAGGTCAATGTCATCACCCAAGATCAAATACTGGATGCTTAATGCCTTACTTTTCAGTGACCTGGCATTTAGCAACAACAGGTTTGCCATCCGGGGTATTCAGACCATTTGAGTTGGGAGATGGGGTTTTGGGGGAGTGGATAATCAGCACTCTTAGTTTCTCCTCTCCTCTCGTGACATCCTTGACAGGATGTCTCCCAATTCCATATCTCCCCCTGCCCTCTGCAGTTCTAATGGCTGCTCCACACCCCCTACAGCCCTTCCTCCTTTGAAAGCACATCCCTCCTTGACAGACAAAAGGCCTCAAAACGGCAAACAAAGTCAGGCAGGGACAGGCCACGTTAAATAAAATCCCTTTCACTCTCCAAAAAGGAACACAACAAAACACTGCTCTCTCTCTC
>JAHTLZ010000204.1:72715532-72764838 GCA_023846285.1 Phrynocephalus versicolor
TTCCAGATAAACTCACCTGGATGACTGAGAATCTTCACAGAAAGAGAGAAGAAAGTAATGCAGCTGCTTCATAATCCAGGAGGCAGGGAAGGTTTGGCCCCGAGGAGGAGCTGAAGTCCCACAGGGCTTGAGTTCTTCAGGGGAAGTGGAAGGCAACAGGAGAAGACATCCCCCTGGCCCACACACACCCCTGTTATCACGGATGGCACAGAGGACCCTTCTTGGCCTGTCACTTCAGAATGCTGACAGTTGTTGCATTTGTCACTCTTTCCCCTTGAGATATGGCATATTGCCATGATCCACAGGGGATCTGGGAAGCGTGCTCAGATCTTCCTTTTTTGTGGTTCACTTTGTCAACACTAGGCAAACAGCTTCAGGTTCTATGTCTGTAAAATGGAGTTAACGGTCACAAGACCTTTCCAAGAAGATGGTATTGCTGTGGGTCCAAAGAATACGATATCATTGGTAACATAAAAAGAGAATTATCTTTTCTTATCAGTAGTTGACAAAATAAAAAGGGGGTAATAATTTTATGTTCTGAATCTGTTCAGAAAATTGGAGGCAACTTCAGTTCTGTGTGTGAATTTGACTGTTGGGCTGCCTAATAAAGCTGATATATTCAGCCAGGTTTTGGGAATCTATTGGGGTTGTAACTCTACCCACACAAGGCCTGATGCCACATCGTCTTGCATCATCACATGAAATCAGTTTTGTTGATCCACACCATTCACATGCATTGCCTGTCTCGATAATTAGCTCCACATGCTGTTTTCCCCATGCTGTCCTGGTTCAATATACAGTACTTTTAATTTGACACTTGAGAAGAATTTTCAGTTTCTAGCAATTTTGAACGGTGTTGAATTATTGGGTTCAAAGTGTTTTGTTAATGGCTCTTATTAGATATATTTCCATGTATAATTGTAAGATTTTTATGGCCATTACTCTTCCTGTGTAAATATAATAATAAATTGATCTATTAAGAAACTTTAAATTAAAACAACTACAAAAGCAAAATAAACTCAACTTGGATATCAGTAAGCTACATTGTAGAAGGGTGTCTTGAATGGTATTCTAGTTTAATGTGGAGGTTTTCTTTTCTTTTATGAATCTAAATTGACATAGCTGGTAACATTCTGAAACAGATAAATCCCTATAATAGCATGTTGATTTATTTAGTAGACCAACACTATCCTTAGTTCAGTGAGATGTCTGCTAACAGATTAGTTGCACTGCATGAAGAAAATCTATGCAGGTGTTGTTTTTCTTCTCTTTTCCTTTCTCTGCAAACTACCTATTGTGGTTTGGAGTCTTAATGTCATCTAGGTTTTAGAGAACTTTTTTTCAGCACTTGAAAGTCAGCTATATTTAAAAAAAGATTTTAGCAGAGTGATACTTGTCGTTGTAGTAGATAAAATTCTTCTGCTGCTCACGGAGTTGTAAGTCAGTTGACTGCAAAAATTGGCTGTCTCAGTCGTGAACTCACTAGGTTGCCTAAAGCAAGTATCTGTCTGTCCGTCTGTCTGTCTCTCTGTCTGTCTGCCACCTTTGCTGTCTTTTTTGCAGTATAGGAGTAATTGTGCCTGAAGCTGCAGAGTTAATGTAAGGATTAGTCAGGAAGACAGAGAGATGGGCTTCCTAAACAGATATGGTAACTTGCAGCTGGCTTTGCATCTCTTGTTCAACTTCAGTTCCCATCAGCGATAGCTGCCATAGACACAAGTGACAGAGGATGAGAACTGTAATCTTAACAACATCTAGAGGGCTTCAGGTTGCCCACTCCTATCTTGTCCAACCAGTGTAATAGAAGCTGAGTTGGCAGCCTTTTTAGTCGGGACTGGCTTGAACTTCAGTAAGTATTTCCAACTTTTGTCATGTGCTCTTACTGTCATACTCTGGTCAGCTGCTTATGTCAGGGAAATATTGACTCTCTGCACACTAGGGTCAAACTGAATGCAGCTGAGATCAACAGAACGTGCTTTAGCAGTGATGTGTTGGGTGTTTAGGCAAGCACGGTGTACATGTCTGTTATGGGGTGCAGGAACCATCCACTTTATATGATGGCCTTCCCAACTATCCAGACATCCCAAGCCTGGTTCTTATACCTTCACAGAAATCATGAAGGTCAGCTGAAATGTTGTCAGTCCCATGCATGTTGGATGAAATGAATGGGTGCCAGGCCAGTGTACTGATGTTATTGTGCACTGTACTGATAGACATAGCCTAGCTAGATGGGGCTGCTGGGAGTTATGTATCAATTCAAAACTTTTGGAGGGCCAGAGTTTCATCTTATCTGGTGTATGGAACTGAATCCTCTCCTGTAAATGCATTCATTGGAACCCAGTATTTAGCAGTTGATCAAGGAAGCTGCTGTGTAGTTCTTGTTCAAATTGGAATAATTTGGGTGACCCTTTATTAGACCATTCAAACATCCTAAGGCCATTTGCTCTGTAATTCCTGCAGGACCTTTCATCAGGCATGAAGATTACAGAGCATGCTTTATAAAGATCATGAGACTGTTTTCGGGAATGGAGAAGCGTCTCTTTCAAAAAATTGTAGGCCTTCAGATTGTGATTTTAAGCCAGGTATGATCTAGAAACGAGGCATGTTGATGCGATATTTGGGTGGAGTTGAACATTACACTGTAAGCCTTTCTTGCAAAGTGCAGTTAAAGGAAGAAGTTTCCTTGGAGGTGGCTAGCGGAGCAAAAACTCAAGCTTGGTTCGCTCTGGTGTCTTAAGAGCATCTGGATCAGTAGAAATCAGAGGGCTTGCCAGCACAGAGCTGATTTCTTGCTGATGCTGGAAAATAAATATACATTGTTTAAGACCCATTTTTAAAAAGTCTTTAACTGGAGGTATCACCGCTAGGGACTTTATAAGTGTAATGTTCCTATGAGAGAAATATTAAAAGACATGCTGCAACATCACCTAGCCATGGACTGTAAGAACAACATCTAAGGACTTTAAAAGTAAACTCCTGGTAAAGCACATCTTTTACCATGTCTGAACTTCTGGGACCTGCTTTGAAGAAGGGTGTTTTACTGCACTCGAAAGCTTGCAGTGTTCTTTTTTATTTTTAATAGTGGCCTATAAAGCTATCACCTGTAACCTATTTTTGCAATTGTTTTGTGATGGCCACGCGGATCCCCCCCCCTTTTATTTGCTGTGATTAAAAGACAGGAGAATGGCCAGTTGAACAAGGCATAGTCAAGGTACCTGAGCTGATTTGAGGGGTGGGGGGAAGTGCTGAGGACACCCCCTCCCAGCTGTGACCTTGTAAAAAGCCCCTGCAAGTGGAATTTTCGGTCATCTTATGCTTCGTTTTCAGAAACGAGCAGAAATGGGGGTGGGATGTGTTGGGAAGGGGAAAAGGGCTTTAAGCGCACATGGAAGGAAGCTGCAGATGTTTAGATATTATTGTTACATGCAGAACAGTCAATAATCATGGCTTTGCCGAGTAGGGAGGGGCCAGAAAGGCAGGCTGTAGGTTATTATTGCTTGTTTAGTTTGTGAACGGATGAAGACACGAAGGGGAGGAACGATAGGCCAGTGAACAACTCAGCATCTTTTCTGGTCCTCCCCTATAGTACCCCCTTCCTAGGACTCTTGGCTGGCAGCCTGAGGATTTATGAGCGGGGAGGGGCAGAGATAGATTTTATCCATTTTCTGCACTGTAGCTACTGCTTCAGCTGTTGCTGCTGCTGCTTGTCTGCGTTTGTAGTTCAGAGGCGTTTTCCCCCCCTCCCTCCCACAGGTGCGGTTTTTAAAGGCTCCAAAGAACTTTCCCTCGTAGTTTTCCATGCAAGTGTACATGTGTGTACGTCTGCCCTTAGTGCTCTCATGCTTAAGGGTGGTAAAACATAAAACCTGTTCTTGTTCAGCAGCAGCAACGCAAGGTTAAGGGCCTTGTTGCTTTTAGCAGGAAGAAATGGAGAAGAGAAAAAGGGTGTGAAGTTAGGAGGTTGGTTCCTCTAGGTTTCATAACCTAAATTATTGATCCTTTCCGTTATGGACTTTTTCCCTTGGTATGCCACTGTAAGGAAGAGGTGATGGCAAATCATGCATTAGGCATCTTTAGTTCCTGTTTGGCTTTAGGAAGGAGAGGGAGGTTTTTTTTTCCTGCTTCCGTAACCAAACAGCCTGCTTGTATTCCTGCAGGATTCCAAGTTACATCTTCCCTTTTAAAGAAAGCTTTTTGAAATTAGCTTTATGACGCAAGCTCTCTGCTGTGCTCATAGAGTCAGGTTGTGAATTGTGACACTACCTGAGTTAATGGTTCACAACTTTGGGTCACCAGATATTATTGGACTCAAATCCCCAGAAGCCTTCACTGCTAGCTTTGCTGGCCAGCATTTCTGGGAGCTTAGACCTAGTCCATTAACATCTGGGGACCCAAGATTGGGAACCACTGGCCTAATTTTGTCAGCTAAACAGTAGCATCTCTGCAAGCAGGGATCTGTTTATAATAAAAGGTGTGCATCAAGTTGCCTTCTTCTACAGCTAGCTGCCTAGATGCCCTAAGCACATCCGATCTCGCCTGATTTCAGAAGCTAAGCAGGGTCGGCCCTGGTTAGTACTTGGATGGGAGACCTCCAAGGAATACCAAGTGCTGTAGGCGCCTGGAGTAGGAACTGGCAAACCACTCCAGTATTCCTGCCAAGAAAACTCCATGGATATGGAGTCACGAAGAGTCGGTCACAACTGTAACGACACAACACACACACACACACAGCCATTTTAAAATAAATGTATTCCTTGAATTATAGATTGCAGTTCTAGGCAGAGTCACCCAGTGAGAAGTTCTTGTGTAACTCCATTTGTGTGTGTGTGTATGTGTGTCTGTGAGATTAGCTTCCAATTAGGTCTGTGTAAGGCAGTGGTGGCAAACCTTTGGCACTCCAGATGTTTTGGACCACAACTCCCAGAATCCCAAGCCTGTATTGCCAATAACAAAGGACTGTGGGAGCTGTGGCCTAAAACATCTGGAGTGCCAAAGGTTTGCCACCACTGGTGTAAGATGTCTATGTGTATTCACCCTTTGCAGGTTTGCTCTGGGAAGATGAACTAAATGGTTTGTCCTCTGTGTGAGGCAATTGATAATAATTGTTAGATTAACTGTGTGAGAAGTTTGCCACCTATGTGGGAAACTGGGTGAGCATTCTCACAAGATCGTCTGACTGTGGTTTCCAGCCAAAGATTCACTCTTTGGGAGAGTCTCACTTCTGGTGCTGAACTATTTTTTGACGCAGTGAATGAATGCAATATGTTAACACTCCTGTAAGCCCCAGAATTGCTTGGCTGCCCCTTGCCCTGCCTGCTTCATACTGGCTGAAAAGGTACCATTGTTTGTTCTGCAAACACTGGGCAATGTTTGTTTCCAAGGTGACTGCAGTTCTATTGCTGCTGCGTAGGAAATTTGGAGGGGGGGAGGGAGTTGGTTTAAACACCTGGGAGCATCTTACTCTACCCTTGCCTCCAAGTAGAAGAGAGGGGGTGTCCCTCCTAACTACTGCAGAGAGTTAGATAAACTTTAATCCTGACACAGGAGCAGAGTTATGTTACCCGTTCTGAACTAAAAGCCATAGAGCTGGTGGCTGTGCTGTTTTGTTGAACTCTAGTTGATGGTGTAACGAAAGGAATGAGAAATTACATGACTGGGAATGAAAATGGATTGTGATTGCTTATAGTGCCTAGATGCCCTAAGCACATCCGATCTCGCCTGATTTCGGAAGGTAAGCAGGGTCGGCCCTGGTTAGTACTTGGATGGGAGACCACCAGGGAATACCAGGTGCTGTAGGCGTCTGGAGTAGGAACTGGCAAACCACTCCAGTATTCCTGCCAAGAAAACTCCATGGATGTGGGGTCACAAAGAGCCAGTCACGACTGTAATGACACAACACACACACATAGTACATATGGAACAACAGGAACAAGTGCTGTGTGAAAGAGCCTATTTAAACCCTATAAAAACCCTTATATAGGGATTTCGAAAAACTGATCAACAACCTTATAACAAAAGTGAGCATCCTGTGGAAAGCCAGAGGAAGCCCAAGGATCTTTGTTGTGGTTCATAAGGAAGCATAACTGGGGAAGACTGAAATCCGCTAACTGGAATAGTTCTGAGCCTTGGTATCCAGTTGAAATCATTGTAGCACTGTTCTGTGCTAAAACCCACAGAAAGCGTTGCATTTTATTTCATGTGTGCTTATTACAATAGATATTTTATGTCCTAGAAGTTTTGTGATATATCCATAGCCCTTGGCCACATTATGTTGTGAATGCACCTCTTTTCCTGGCAACTTGTTCATCTATGTATGCAGATGATGTGATGTTTCATTTCTCTTCATCATCATAATTAATTAATTAATTAATTAATTAATTAATTAATTGTGTAAAGGTCCTTGCCTATGGCCCTGAGTGGTATAGGTAGGGTAGGCCTTCTCTTTTCTGTCAGAGGCCAGCCCCTGTTCTCCCAGTCTGCCCTTCCCTCTCCATGAAAATCTAGATATTTGTTTGAAAATGGCTTTCGGGGGGGTGGGGCACAGTGTGTGTAGCTTTAGCAAAGGGTCACAGATGCTGTAAGTAGAACTTTGCCTCCCCTCCCCTCCCCCACTATCAGGCTTAGTACAGTTTATGCACAGGTCTCAGTAAACATTAACCACTTTTATCAGGGCTCGCAGTATGTGGAATAGTTAGCACAGAGAATGTGCTGAAAGACATCGGCAAAACGGACAAGTCCAAGGTCAAAAGGATGGAATACTTTACTTCATGTTGTGTGTTGTCTTAAATAATGGGATAAATGGGTTGGTGAGTGAGTAAAGCTCGGGATGTGCGTTCTCCTTTCTTTCCTAGCACCGGATAGTGTACCTTGTAGTTACAAAGGCAGAGGGAGCATTAAGCTTCACAGAGCATCCAATAGAGAGCTTATTAATGCAGTTAACTTGCATAGGCCTGGAAGGAACTTGGTCAGAGGTGGCTGTTAGAAACGTTTCTGTATCAGATAGGTCAGTGTTGGCGAACCTATGGCACAGGTGCCAAAGATGGCACTCAGAGCCCTTTCTGTGGGCACCCAACATCGCCCCTCCACAGCCACCTATGTGTATGTGTGTTGTGTTGTTACAGTTGTGACCAACTCTTCATGACCCCATGTCCATGCAGTTTTCTTGGCAGGAATACTGGAGTGGCTTGCCAGTCCCTACTCCAGGCGCTTACAGCACCTGGTATTCCTTGGTGGTCTCCCATCCCAGTACTAACCTGGGCTGACCCTGCTTAGCTTCCAGAATCAGGCAAGATTGGGTGTGCTCAGGGCATCTAGGCAGCTCTCACCCACCTATATTCAGGTTAAATGGCTGTATCGGCACTTTATGAAAAATCAGTGGGTTTTGAAATGCAGTTTGGGCACTCGGTGTCTAAAAGGTTCGTCATCACTGAGATAGGTGCTTGCAAAGTGTTTGAGATGCACACTGCATCAGCGTACTGCCTGACTGAGAAGGTTTAAATGCCAGTTCTTTGTCCTGTCTGCTAAAAAGACTTGCAATTAGCATCTCCTTCCCTCCCTCCCTCTTTCTCTCTCTCACACACACTCTTTCTGGATTGCAAGGATCCGGGTGTAAACTTGACCAGAATTGCTCTGTCTCTGAGCTCGGAGCAAAGCAGAGTTTTAGGACAGAGTAAACAAGCTAGCGGTCACTTTGTTCTTTGTTGAGCACGGCCTGTCACCTTGCTCCTCTTGCATCATGTTATTGCAGAAACAAGACTGATCTGCGCAGGTGTGATTCTGAATCCTGGTTAGGATGAACTCTTATCCCATTATTTAAGCCCGATCTTGTGTTTGGGAGTTGTTCTGAATTGTTCAGAAACAGGTTTGTGTTAAGTTACCTTTCTGGGCTGACATAAATATGAAAATGTGAGAAGCATATGTGTGCTGCACAAAACTGCGAGTTAAAACCGACTATGTTGGGCATTAGAATAGCAAGAGGCACTGAAAGTGACAAGTGGAACATGGAGAGAGCAGGATCTGGTGTAACCCACATCTGCATGCAGATGCCTGTACATCTTTGGCTACCTCCCCAACTTCATCACCCTGCCCTATATTTAATCCATCAGTTGATCTTTATTAGATTCTAAATGAGTTCTAGGAAAAGTACTGTAGGCTTGATGGGAGGAATGATAGAAGACTGTTTCTCCACGGCTTACTTTTGTCCTTGGTGTGATCCTAAACCTTGGTAGAGCCTTTTGTAATGGTCTACAGGAGGACAACAATATCAGGAAAAACTTACTGTTAGAAGAGTATGGCAGTGGAACCAATTACCCTAAGAGGTGGTGAGTGCTCCATCACTGGAGGCATTCAAGAGACATTTGGATGACCACCTGGCAGATATCCTTTGATCCATATTTCTGACTTGAGCAGGGGGTTGGACTTGATGTCCTTATAGGCTCCTTCCAACTTCACTATTCTAACAATAAAATACAATATTTTCCTGACAAATATGCAACTTCAAAATTATCTCTCAATACAACTTGTGATGTGTTGTGGAGCTTCATGCTTGCTCCATCATACCTTTGTACGTGTGCACACGCAAAGCTGCATGCCATTGGTGGTTTAAAAATAGACATGGTACAGGGAAATTAGAGGCGTCTCCACATCAGAAATACTAGCTGTCTCACTCGATAAGCATCTTGCATGCCCTGAATCTTCACCCAGCCAATCTTCTGTCATTTGGGCATGTTTAATACTCCATTGGGATGCTTTTTTGCTGTGTTTTTGCAGTGATATCAGTTGGGAGTAAAGTCACAAGTAGTTCCGTAGAGTTACAGAAAAGGATACTTAAGGGTCTGTTCCACCTAGTGTTGTAAAATATTGGTGGAAGGAAACAGAGGTGTTTCTAAGTCCTATTTGAGGCCAGTAGTCAGAACTCCCCCCCCCTCTCTCTCTCCCTGTGTGTGTGTGTATTAGAAACTGACTGAGAACCATCTGTCGTAACAAGAATGTCCCTGAAGTGTTTCAACAAGGATTCCCCCCTTTTTGGGGTGTGTGTGTGTGTGTGTGTGTGTGTGTGTGACAGAGAGAGAGGGGGGGGCGGAACGAACAAATGAATGAACAAACATGTATGATGTGTATGCACACATTTCTTTCCCCCCACCATTACAAAATGGGGTGCCTAGAGAGAAAATGCAGATGTTAGGATGCATTTCCTGGTACACTGCAAGCCTCTCTTTTCTCCAGTGATGGATGACACCTTCTGCAGTAACAGTGCACTGCTGTCAGTCATTGGGTGGGAGAGCAGACTTGAACAGCTGGGTGGAGGCAAATGATTGGCTCATAGATGCCACATGGGGGAGGGAGGAGGTCAGCCTCTGCAAACTATGGTTGGCTAATTTTGCTTGCTTGTACTTTGGCCTGTATCTTCTTGCCTGTTGCTCTGACAGGAAGGAGAGTAGAGAGAGATTGCACAGAACGGCAGGCAGTCCTGCCGTTTCAGCCTTCGGAGAGATAGGTGGAGCAACTAAAAACACAGCTACATATTTTTTTCAGATACTCATATACTGTGAACATTTCATGAACTATCTTCAAACAATGAAATAAAGCTGCAAAATTTTAGAGCATGTTTTGGACATGTACAGTCTTTTAAGTCTCCAGCTGCGCGGCTGCTACTATTTTCATTAAAATAATACTTTTCACAACGATGCCTTTCTTTAAAATGTCAGGTGTAATGTGGCTTCTGTGTTTTGTTTTTTTTCTGGAGGGTTCGGCACTCTCTCAATAGTGCTAGTGCTAATTTCATTGGTTCTTATTAGTTTTAGCAGTTTTGTCAAGTCATCGAGAAAGAAGAAATTAAAATCCAAAACCCCAAATGCTATATTTTTATTAAAAGGAGTTGCCTCAAATATTATCTGAGTATTGCCAGACATAAGTTTTATCTGGGTGTATTAATAATATTTTTAAAAGCAAATAGAGAACAAATTACCAGAGCATTTTCAGGTCTGCTGTATATAATGCATCATTAGTAGGAAGAACAGGTGCAAGATGCTACTTACCATAATTGATTTATATTCTTCTTTTTTTACAATATGCATGTATGCACAAGTAATTTAGAGTTTATATAAAACAAAAGAAACTCCCATATGTTATGTCTCAAAAATAAAACTTATGTTTCTAGTTTCATAATTACGCAAGTGACTGGAGTCTTTGGTCTGCTTTGTATCCCAGCTAATACACAGACAAACCAGTCCTCTCAGAGAAGTAACAAGTTATTTCCTTATTTCACCTACTCACTCTGGATCTTTGAAATTCATTCAACAGCTCTTTCACTAACTAACAATTGAGGGGAGAGTTGGAGTATTTATTTATACTTGCTAGGTGAAAGCCTGCAGGCATTGTGTTGCTATTTCTTAGAGATGACCAGTACTGTATATGAGTGAAATGATCTTATTACCTAAAAGGCAAAATTGATAGCAAATTGCAAAACAAAACAAAACATGAGTTTTATATCCCCTCCTAACAATTTAATTGTGTTGTAAAATATGACATTCATTTTTGAGAACTGGGGAAAGGCTTTCTAACTCTTCCTCTCACCTTTGGTCTGATAAACAGAAGCTATGCAACGCTTCAAAATGATGAATTTAACGGAGCATAGAAGATTTTGTTACATTGCAGTGTGCATTTCAATTCAGTTCATCTCAGGTGAAGTAGCGATATCTATCTTAAATCCTTACCGCTTGACTTATTAACATTTTGGCATGTAGTGTTCATGTAGTGTTTTACTTTTTACTTTGCTTCTGAACATATTTGGGAGATCCAGGTAACATTGTCCATGGTGGCCCGCAGGGGCTGGTTCTTCCTCATAGCTGAATGAGCTAGTCAGGTCTGTTGGTTGAACCAGCTTTGTTAAAAGCAGGGCCACTGAGATCCAGGCTAATGTCCGTAACTGAGTGTTTTTGACCAGTATGTTTGCTAGGCATCCTGTTCCACACAAGATCTGGAGTCCCTGTCCTGATGATTTGCTTAGGAGCCATGCCTTCTGAATTATGGTCATGTCTGTTTTAAGCTTTCATTCCTAATGATCCTTAAATATCTGGAAAAAAAAACCCTGAGCTTTTCTTATTTTAAAAGGCAGTGTTCTTGCCCATCCTCCACTTGAGTACACCTGTTACACCCTAAAAGCTAGTTGTCCAATATGTTCTCAACAGAACAGGGCTTGCTGGAGAAAAAGGTATGCTTTTCTTTGCTCTGGTTCATATAAAGGAAATAACCTAAATTGAATATATCTCTCTTTGTTGAAAAGGGGTGCCTGCACTTGGTGGATGAGCAAAAAACAAAACAAAACAAAAAACAACAACAACAAAAAAAACCCTGTAGCTGTTTGATTGTCCTCATACACATTCAGGAGTCATGTTTTCAAATATCTGGGTGAATGCTGCAAGTATATCTGTCTGGGAAAATAAAATATTTTTCTTGATTACTGTCTCGACTTTCCAGGTACCCCAGTAGAAGGTTTATGAAAGTAAGCATGCAAATTGATGGCATTATTCACGACTCCAGTATAATATAGAAAATATCCAGTCGACTGTAAAGATCACAAAAATAGGTCCAAATAAAATTGTACATAAAAACATTCAGGGTAATTATTATTTCACTTGCAACCCTGCCAAATTTCTGTTAACTTCCTTGAGGGATTCATATAAGGAGTCAAGAATGAGATTTTCTGAACCCACCACATGTCATACCCAATGAATGGCACAATGATATATTGAGGTTGGTGTATCCACCTATTGTGTAACATGGCTGAAACATCTGAAAGGCATCTAAGTAGGGGGTGAAAACTGAGCAGTGGTTATGAGCAGTGAAGCAGGGTCCCGAAGGGAGACTAATCCTAGAGCCAGTCATTGGTTGGAACAGGTCTTCTTGTTTTACATCTTCTGACATTGGGGAGGATGTAGGTAAGCAGATCAATGGGGAAAGCCACCACTTCAACTTCCAAACAGTGATAGGAGGCATTGTGTGAACTTGTCCCAAATGGAAATGCCTAGGGAAGTGATGGCAAACCTTTTAGAGACCGAATGCCTAAACTGTGATTCAAAACCCACTAATTATTCGTGCCAATACAGGTGGCTGTGAAAGGGTGATGTTGGGTGCCCACAGAAAAGGCTCCGAATGCCACCTTTGATACCCGTGCCATAGGTTCGCCAACATGGATGGAACTTCCTCCTCTGTGTGGTTCAAATGGTTATTCTCACATGCTTTATGTGGAGTGTTATATCAACTTTTCTTATATCAAAATGCAGACACTGTCTTTCCAGTATACATGTAATGTTGCTTGGTCTGTTTTCTAAAGTATCATTTCATATGTACTGTAATTACATTGGTAGATAAATAGTTATTCATATTTATCATACAGAACTTGATGATCTATCACAATCATGTGAAGGGCACCGTTGATGGGTGGTTGTATGGATTGAGATGTCTTTACCTGATGTACTATTGGAGTGACACTATTTTGCAGAAAAGGCTCCAAATTCAATAGTTTCATCTCCTGAAAAATTTATAAGGGATTTCTACCATGATATTTAGTTCACACCAGATGTTTCCATTTTGGTGCAAGTGGGAGGAGGCACAGTCAATAATGCAATAAACATGAAATTAATTAGTCTCATTTGGCTGATCAAAATTCGCTGTCCGTGTTTTGGAGTGCCTGTTTCAAAATCTTCAGTATGTTTTGTAAAGCACAAAAGTTTTACTCCCAATACTTTTCTTCTTTTTTTTTTGCCACTTTTCCCCCCCCCCCCCCAATCTTTCCATGCATATTCTATTGTGCTGTACATTTTGCCTTTGGGCAGTGCTTCCAGACGCTTAATGGGTGACAGTGCTCAACAGTAGCTTTTATTCATCTTGTGTCTGGTGTGTGTGGGATTTTAAATTGATATTTCTTTTGCATATAACATTTTCTGCATGTGAAGCATCTCTCTTTCTTACTCCTTCTTGGAGTAATTTTTTTTTAAAAAAACACTCCCTCAGAATAGCGTCAGCAAAAGATTGTTTCACTTGTAGAATTTAAAATCTCCAAACAGAGGCTCTTCCAGTCTTTATGAATGCCCTATTTGTTGCTGGCAGTGCAACTGTTTGATATAACTGGCAGCATCCCACTCTACTTGGGACCAGTATGGCCTGCAGAAGGTCTTTGCCGAAACCAGATTTTTGTATCAAGTGGCTCCATTTTGTCTTTCATAACCAGCCCTATTGTTCTCTCCCAGTTCCCTCATTTTCAGTCTTTAAAAAGCTCTATACCTTTCTCTCCCCCTGCCCCATGCAATCATAAATTTTAAAAAAATGTTGTACATGTTTCTAGCATATGCTTAGGTAGAAGTGGTTGCAATTTCTTCTATTCTGTGCATTTAAAACTTAAGCAGCCCAGAGTGATCAGTGGAGAATTTGCTGAGCTCACTCTGTAAGACATATTGATTGATATGTATCACCTGCTGAGCAAGCCAAGTTTTTCTTTGTTAAATTTCTTTGCTAAAACCTCCACAGCTTGGCGGCCACTGTGAATATTAGAATATTTGTAAGACTGACTTGGAGATTTTAATTAAAAAGTGCTTTGATGGGCAGAAAAGGAAGCAAAGTGCACATATAGTTGACCAGAATCCAGTGGTTTTGCCTAACTGACATTTCAAATCCTGCCATTAAATTTATGAGAAGCTAAAAAAGTTATCCCTGGCTGGATGCTTAATCAGGTGTAGGGCAATAGGGAATAAATAACAAAAGGAACTTACTGTCCCTGTTGGTGTGCATGTGTGTGTGCATTTGAATGCACCAGAACAGTTTCCCCGATATAACCTTTCCAAGAACAAGTTCGAAGAAGAGATTTCAGGAGAGGTATCTATCTTATCATGGAAGAGTGCGCGAGGCAGCTGCTACAAAATGTTGCACTCTTGCATGCCAGTTGAATGCCCAGAACCTTGGGCTCATATTGTTGGCTCTCTCACTCAGTCTTAGCACAGCTACAGAGTCCATAATAAATGTCCTGGGTATTTGTTATTGTGCCATTGGAGAGTGGTTCTTTTAGCCTGGCATAAACAGCATCTCAGAGAACCCCTGTCCTCTTTGGGAGAAAAGATAAGAGACTCTTTCTGCTAGCGCACAAAGCATACGTGGCACAGAAGCATGTGTCCTTACCCCTTTCCTGGTTCAGAGCTGGAGAAGGGGATGATGTTTATCTGTACTGAGCCTTGGACATGGAGCAGTGTCAAACAGTACACTACCTCTTCCTCTGCAGGAGGGAACGGGGTAGTGCTTGGCACAAATTTGTGCCAGCTACAAAAGCCAGGGGAAGGGAAAAACCCTTGCAGATTTCTGCCATTGAAACTGCCAGAAGCTTACCTCAGCATCTGACTTGACTCTTTCTTTGAGGCACCGTAGAACAGTAGTAAAATGCAAGGTGGTCTGCTAACCAGCCTGCGTATATTCTTTTCTCCCCAGGCACAGTGATAGCTAAGCCATTCCCTTTCACCCCAGAACGATACCAGACATTTACATTAAAAATACTGGATTGGGATCCTGTTTTCCCCCTTGATTTTCCACCTAATTTAGCTATTGAACAGCATATGTAGGGAAATATTTAATAACCGTACAAAAATTAATGCGCCTTTCTGAATAACTATGCCATCAACGCATGTGAGCTGGAATTCATCAGAGGGGTGACCAAATCTAGACTGGCATGACCTCTCCTAGATTGTCTTTAATACTTGTGGCATTGTTAATCATTTAGCATTTAAGAGAAATGATGTTTAGTGGCTTGTCGTGAAACGTTACACTCTCTTTGCTTTTACCCTACATGACACCCCCCTCCCCGCCTCCTGTGCTTACTTAAGCTAGAAGTTCAGGTTTCCAAGAGTAAGTGATTTGATTGTATTTCTTGACAGAATGCCATCTTGTTCAAGATAATGGCACCCTATAGATGCTGTCATTTTGTGGCGTCTGCTGTATATCAGATTTGTGGGGTTTTTTTAACTACTTCTTTCAGAATTCTCTAGGCAGGTAATACTAACTATGGATTTCTGGAGGTTGTAATCCAAGACACCCCCCCCCACACACACACACATACACTTGGATGCTTCTATCAGGTGCACTACACATGAGCAAAAGATTGACGTGTTGCATAGAAGGGTGTGTCAAAGAAGTGGCGTAGTACTTTTGATGTCTGAATTGTTAAGAGTGGTACTGATTAAAGTATGACACGAACTACAACCTTGGGTATATTGTAGTCTTAAACAAAATCTTTTTTTTTGAGTTGTTTTTGTTTTTGGCTGTTTCTTTCTTTTTCTTTTTCTTTTTAATGGATCACAGAACCGCAAAATCAAGGGCTCATGGACAAAAATTACAACAGTCTGAAAGGTTTTGGGGTTTATGTATGTATGTATGTATGTATGTATGTACGTTCTGCTTGCTTTCCTTTTCCGTCTTGTTCCTTAGGGAGAGGAAACATTTTATACTATAAAACACTAAGAGTTTATGGGCCTAATGTGACTAAAGATTCTCTCCCCGCCCCCTGTAATGGAAGAGGAAGCTGCCAAAGCTACAGCATTTCAGGTCCAGAAAAAGGACCACGCCTGCTTCCTGGACTGATGGGAAGGATGTGTGCCAAGCACACTGGATTTGTATAGAAAAGACGAGTTGCCGTTGAATGTACAGCTTCTGAAGGATGTTGAGATATTTGCCTGAGGGGAAAGATGGTTCTCCTAACCTGCCCTTACTGGACTAGAAGGCAGTTGGGTGTCCTCTCATGAATGGTGCAATACAGATCATGTTATTAGGTTGGCATTGCACTGGTCTTTTGAGATCCAACTTAGGTTGCATTTAACCTTCTATGCGAGATTGGCCCCATGTGAACTTTAAAACAGATTCTTTATAAACCAGGAGACAACATGACTTTTGCGTAGTTGCAGCGTTTTTGTGGTACTGGTGCCTTTTCAGGTTGAGACATCTTGATGGCCCTGTTGGAAAGCACTTGACGTGTTTTTAGTGTAAGCTTTACTTTAGGTTGGATTTCAACATTTGTCCAGTGGCGTTTGTTCATGGGGTGGGCAATGTGCTAGTCTCTAGATGTTTGTTGGATTGTAACATCCAAGGCGGCTTGGCTAGCGATGAGGAATGCTGTGAGTTAAGGGTGCAACATATTGTGCATTGCACTCTCCTTGTTTCAGCATATGGGCAAGGTTTAGATGAGCCACATCTCAAGACACGCCTTGACTGCTTGCAGCTGAAAACAACAGACAAAGGGAAATAGATTAGCTCTCCCACCCCTCACAAGAGATATCCTCCTGGAGGATATCTTGCACATTTTAACAAGATGGGGCTGTGGCGAACGGCTTGGTTTCCTATAGGATACTATGGTTTGGAAAAAAGTGTGCTTCAGGCACAGCCCTGCACCAATGAATTTTGCAAGACCCTATATGCCATTTTTTCAGAGTTTTTTCCCCACTAGCTTCATACTATTTTTCCCCATCTGATAAAGTTTGCTCCAAGCTTGTTTGAAACTATTTGGGAATTAATTCAGTGGTTGCTCCTTTAGGGCAGATGAGGCAGTGCCCAGTTGTGACTGGATTAGGCAGGTGGCTCCTGTGTCCCCTTTAAATGTAAATATCTCTCTCTTTCTCCCCCCCCCTCTGTGTGTGTGTGTGTGTGTGTGTGTAAGAGAGAGAGAACACCCCACTTTTGCAGCTGTGCCCACTTGTGCCAGCTGTTACATTTCTACCATCCCAACCACAATGGGCGCAAGCTGCCACTGTGTGGCATAATGTAACTTGGAAATGTGAGTCCTTAATTTAACCAGTTCATTTTCTTCTGTGCTCCTTCCTTGTTCATCACCTTCACTGGTGTGATTAATGTTAACTGCTTGATGGCTGCCAATATATCCTTACAACTTTGTTTTGCCTCTGAAACTCCATCTTGTCCTCCTCCTGCCCCAGCCTTGGATAATGTTTGGGTTGCTGCTGTTTTGCTTTTTTATTAAATCAAGCAAGTACCTGATTTTCAGTCTCCACATTGACCTGTATGTTTGCACATAACCTTGCAATACTGAGGTAAAGGTATGTTTGCTTTTGCTCCACGAGCTTTCTGCCTGGCTGGGACTAAGTCGTGGGACTAAATTGTAATAATGGATGACGCTGGACTGAAAACGTGAACCAGGCTTGGTCTTACTTCTGTGATTGGAAGGCAGCGAACAGGGTTCTAAAGCAAATACAGTATAACAGCGGAATTATTGTGTGCTGTGGAATAGGGTTTAATCATTCTCTCCTCCTCCCCCCCCCCGCTTTTTCTGTTGAGTTTTTGCCAGCCTGATCAGCTTTAGAGACATTTCCTTTAGATATGCCCCCTTTCCAGGGGCCTGTGTCATGTTCAGATGTGAAAGAGTAGAGGAAAGGGGCTCTGATTTTTCTTGCCAAGAATGATGAGAAAAGAAACAACACAGTTAAACGGTACATACCACAGAACAGGTTAGGCAGGACTCTAAATCCAGTTATAAGTCTGCTCTCCATGCTCTAAGGCATCTCCAGTAAACCTTCTTTTCTCCACCCCTTGAGACAACCATCCTTTCTCTCTCCCCCCCTTCTCTCTCTCTCTCTCTCTCTCTCTCTCTTGGCTCTGTTACGAAATAGTCTTACAAAGGCTCTTTCTCCCACGTGGTGGGCAGAGAGATGTAGCGTGCTTTGCTGCTCCCAGCTGTTCCTTAAGTAAGAGTGGATGGTCGGCGCACTTGTCTGTGCTCGTCAACCTTTGGAACAGGCAGCATTCTTTGCTGTACTTTCATGCCCTCTGTTGGGAATGCCTTGCGAATGGGCGGGCAGAGAGCGAGTGAGCCAGAAGGCAAAAGCTGCTACTGCTGCAGCAGCAGCAGCGAAGCCGTAGAGGGTGGAGCTAGCAGTGCCGATATGTGGAGCTGAGCTGTTCGCACTGTGAAACCCTTTAACAAAGCGGCTGGTTTTTAAAACACCCACCCGCCCCGCTCAATTTGCAGGCAAAAGGCATGGAAATCTGCCAGCTATATAGAAGGCAGAATTAAATTGCTCTTATGTGGAACATTTGCACTCGGTTGCCTTTTACAACTTGTTTATGCGAGATATTTTGTAAAATGCAGCATGCTAAGCTTTTGCTTTCTTTAGCATCAGCTGGGAGGTAGTCTCTGCAGAAATATACAGTACTTCCATGTATAAGACTATATTTTTGTCTAAAATTGTTAGACAAAAGAGGGTCATCTTATACATGTGGGCCTCTTGCAGACAGACAAAAATATGGGTACGTGCATATTTCTTTATATGTACACACAGAAGGAGCACCATGAATCAATCTTCTACTCATGCTTTTCTGGGTTTCCTAGTGAGTTGAAATGCAACAAGATGCTTCTTCGAAGTATTGCAGTGCCCCAGATACCTGCTGGGATAAGGAATGTAGCCCCATGTGTCAAAGGTCATCAAAGGTGAGGGCTTGGTGGGGCCCACATACCTGGTAAGAGACACATCACTGACTGGAACTTCCAGAATTGCAGACTTTCACAGCTTCTCCCCCTTGCTTTTTCTGTGCATTCTTCTACAGGTACACCTGCCTCCCTAAGTGCTTGTGGGAAAAGGGTAGGGTATAAATTCAACATTATTTAATCAAGTAGTGGCAACCAGGAGTGAGGAAAAGGGGTTCCCTTTTTGCTGAAGATGCTTTGAAAATATTTCAAGATCTCTCATGCATACTGTTTTCTGGGTCAGCTACTTCTCACAGGTTCATTTGGCTCCATGTCTCTTCATTGGAAATGGCCTGAATCTCCACTAGTGGAATGAGCTGCTGGACAGTAAAGAACAGTGTACCCTAGTATTGTTCCTGAGATAAGAGAGACCGATGGTCTCTGTTAAGAGGAAATACCAGCTTCATCAAAGTGGCTGGTTTCTGGCTTGATTCCTCATGGAGTCTGCTGTATAAGTTGGTTGAGCCTAAATGCCAAGCCTTCCCTATCCGTCCTGGTCTCTGTATTGCTGAAAAAAGGCTCACTTCAGTCTGCAGGTTGGCTTTTTATTAACTACCTTGATATGCTTTGTCTGCCTAGAATATATGAGTGCTCCTAAGCCCCCTTACTTTGTAATTTTAAAAAACTTGCTGTTTTAGACTTTGCTATTTGTTGCAAGCTGGATTTCGAAGGGGCAGAGGAACTAGAGGTCAAATTGCCAACATACGCTAGATTATGGAGAAAGCTAGAGAGTTCCATAAAAGCATCTACTTCTTCTTTGTTATGCCAAAGCACTTGACTGTTGGGACCACAACAAACGTTGGCAAGTTCTAAAAGGAATGGGAGTGCCTGACCACCTTATCTGTCGCCTAAGAAATCTATATGTGGGACAAGCAGCAAACGTCAGAACTGGATATGGAACAACTGACTGGTTTAAAATTGGGTACATCATGCAAAAGGCAGGTCTGGATGAATCACAAGCCGGAATTAAGATTGCTGGAAGAAATATCAACAGCCTCGGATATGCAGATGATACTATTCTGATAGCAGAAAGTGAGGAGGAATTAAAGAACCTCTTAATGAGGGTGAAAGAGAAGAGTGAAAAAATGGGTTGAAGCTCAACATCAAAAAAATTAAGATCATGGCCACCAGTCACATCACCTCCTGGCAAATAGAAGGGGAAGAAATGGAGGCAATGACAGAGTTTATTTTCTTGCCAACATAGGCCCGGATAGTCAAAGCTATGGTGTTTCCAGTAGTGATGTATGGAAGTGAGAGGTGGACCATAAAAAAGGCTGATCACCGCAGAATCGATGCTATTGAGCTGTTGTGCTGGAGGAGAGTCTTGAGAGTCCCCTGAACTGCAAGGAGATCAAACCTATCCATCCTGAAAGAAATCAACCCCGGATGTTCACTGGAAGGACAGATTTTGAAGCTGAGGCTCCAGTACTTTGGCCACCTCATGAGGAGAGAGGACTCCTTGGAAAAGTCCCTGATGTTAGGAAAGGTTGAAGGCAAAAGGATGGCAGAGAATGAGATGGTTGGACAGTGTCATCAATGCAACCAACATGGATTTGACCAAACTCCAGGAGGCAGTGGAATACAGGAGGACCTGGCGTGCTCTGGTCCATGGGGTCACACAACAACAGCAATTTGTTGGCTAGAGGGAGTGGTGTCTTTTTAAAAAACTTATTGTACCATCAGAATATTATCAACAGCCCAGTGGATTCTTTGGGCTCATTCCTTTTTAATTAACTCATGTTTTAATCTGTTTTTTGAAAACCAGCTGAGAAAACTGTATTTAAGGACCATAGACGCTATTATAAAAGATATTGGACTAATTTAGAGATATGGCCCATATTATTTTCCCCATTGGGGCTGTTGAGAGGAAAATGGGGATATCTAAATAGGATTCCAAATATGAAGAAGGATAGTGGTTTAGTAGAATATGTTTCTGCATATGTGCACTGTAGAACTAAATGGTTCAGAATTTGCATGTACAGCTATATCATTAGTCATTAAAACAGACTTGCTCTAAATTATTCCCAGTTCTTACCCATGAGAGGACTAGGTAGGCTTTATATTGGTGCCTCCAGATAGCTATTTATACTTGGTGAGCCATTTTTGTGTTTTTTTCCTCTGTAGACGATGTTCAGATGATGCCTTACTTGACAGTTTGAGACAACATAAAGGGAAACTGCTCAGTTGTTGTGGTGAGCCACTATATGTGTATGGCTTGTTGCGTATTAATTCAGACACATGGTGTAACTTGCAAACTAATTTCCTCATGCCACGTACAATGCTAAGCAGTGATAGTGAAAAGGAGTGGAAATCATTAGGGGAAGTAACCATATTGAAATCGGAATATTCCTGTATGCAGATACCAAAATTTTAAGACACCCAGTGTTAGGTAGCAAGAGAGTCAGAAGATACCAGTGCCTGTTTATTTTTTAAAATGTTACAACATTGTCATTTGGAACACCCTCTGCCCCTCTTTATACTATTTCTGGTAATTTGCTGAGATGCCTAAAAGCCAGTTTTGCAATGTGTTTATGGCATGTTGAATATTCAGAAAATAATGGGTGATATTGGCTCCCTGATTCCAGCACTTTCCTTATTGCACCAAACAAGTCCTACGAATGTACTCCTACAAAGTACTGGATTTTGTATGTTGTGCATCTATAAGGCCTTTCCCCAGCAAATGCCTACTCTGTGAAATATCCTTACATTGTTACCTGTTCCATAGTTGTGTGTGTGTGTGTGTGTGTGTGTGTGTGTCGAGGAATTTTAGTGCCAGAAAGGTAGTGTTTCAAAACCTGTCCTCATTTACAATGAAATATTAAAGTATTGCTCCACAGTGGCTGTATCTGCCAGATGTTCTTATGGTTAAGATCCCACTACCTTCCTCAGTTGCTCTGGACAAAAACAAGTGATGCTGTGCCTAGTCTGAACGGAGCATAACAGAATGAGAAAAGATTTATTACCCGCGTCTGCACAGGAGCAGCCTTGAGCAGATCTTGTTTTCCTGGAAGGTAGTGTAATATATCGTTGACCTCTTGGAAGTCTTTCTGGGAAAGTTGAAGAGAGTTGGATGAGTCGCCACCTGCAAAGAAATGTAAGACTGTTATGTTAAGTGGTTGAGACCCTGCAGTTTCTCCATCTTCTCTTCTCTGGTTGGCTTCCTCACAGTGAATTATGTCTGACTGCTTGGTGGTTAATTGGACCAGCCTTCCCAATTCCTAAGCTGATAAGTCCCTCTCTGTCTGCCTTCATCAAGCTTCTTTGTTTGAGAAGTTAGTAAAGCTGCAGCAGAACAAAATAGCCACTTTCCTATTCGCTGCACTAAATGAGGTCACTGTAGTCACTTTAATAGCTGCATCTGTGAGCGCACAACATCCTCTAACATTCAGTCTTTCTAGATCTTCCAAATCATCCTTCCCCAATGAAGAGACCTTTTAGAGCAAACCGTTCAATTGACCTACCCATGAGGTAAATGAGTGGTTTTGAGTAGCGGACATCTGTGTGAATGTATGCTTTCTTGACATGTTTTTTTTTTTTTTTTTTAAGCAGGCCAGTGACTACGTTCAAGTTTTCTCCCTGTTTAATTGTGCAGGGAGGGGCTCTGATCTTATAAAACACTGGACTGATATCCTTTTGGAAGGGTCCCTCTGTTGAAAGGTACCCACTGTTCCTT
The DNA here is from genome assembly GCA_023846285.1 of Phrynocephalus versicolor. NCBI lineage: Eukaryota > Metazoa > Chordata > Lepidosauria > Squamata > Agamidae > Phrynocephalus > Phrynocephalus versicolor. The sequence goes on from JAHTLZ010000204.1 coordinate 72,737,714, forward strand.
GCAGAGGTATACATTGTTCAGGTGTGAGAGGGCAGGACTTGAACCAGGCCTAGTAAGCCATTGAGGATTGGATAGTGTACACTTTGCAAGGGGGTTACTGTGTCACTCTGATGAGCTCCTGTGGCACCTTAAATGCCAGCTTTATTTGGTACTGTGTTTGTTAGATGTAATTCTTGAATCTTGGAGAGGGTGGTACGGCTTTATAACGTTGGTCCCTACAGGACAGCCCAGAGCCTGTGGTTTGGCCAAGCCATGTATTAAGATGGGCAGTATGACCTTTTGCCTAAGTGCCAGCACAGTTCTAACCACTCCTCCCTGAGGCATACTAGTACCCACTCTCCCTCCCCCTACCAGCTCAAGTCAGAGATTCAAGAGATTTAGAGGTTTACAACTGGGAAGCCCTCTAATTCCACCTTGGGAAATGCCCTCTGCCCCCCCCCCCGTAGCTCCACCCTCATAGACTGCAGCCAGGTACTCTTTCTAACAGTTGTGAGGGAGTGGAATCTAACATGTGTCTTGTCATGCACAGCTGGGAGAAGCTATGACTGCAGAAATTCCTACTCTAGCTCAGTCTGAAAAGCAAAGGTGTAAAACCCCCCCCCTTTCTGGGCTTCTACAGTTCCCTGTGATTACAAGAAACTGAGAAACAGAACCACCAACATAACACCCTTCCTCCATACCCAGTCATCCACAGTTGGCTGCACTGCAGATATGTTGGACTGTGTGCCATTATTCCCAGTTGAGCATGTCTACAGTGGCTGTGGGTAATGAAGGGCCCGGTATACTGAAGGCATCAGTTGAAGCATGGAGCTGCTTGGACATTAGACAAATGTTTTCTAACGCCCCACAAGGGAACCTGCACTTATACAGGTTGTAGTGGGTTTAATGATTCCACTTCGGACTCAAATCCTATATTTTCAATCAAGTAGCGTTGAAGAATTAAAAAATAATGCAGAGTGAGAGAGGAACTGCTAGTGGTAGAATGGAAAGGAGAACAAGTTTCTTGTACTGAATGGCTGTGATTTACCCAGTATTTGTGTTTACGTGTTGTCGTTGTCGTTGTCGTCGTCATCATCATCATCATCAATGTCATTTTGGTTTTGATTGACTAGTTTGTTTATTTACTATTTTAAGTTGTTTAATGCATTTTATTGTTTTTGTTTATGTTTGTAAACCACCCAGAGTAGCTTTCTGCTAGATGGTTGCCTTATATAAATCAATCAATCAATCAATCAAACAAACAAATAAATAATATTAGACTTTTTGTGTGTTTTGTAGTTTTAATAACTTACAGTATATTTTAATAGGAAAAACTTATTTCTTGCAGTACCAGGGGTCTGATGCATCTGTTGAAATTCCCCTTCATATGGAACTCTTAAAAGTGCATCTTCTTACCCTTAATAGGCTTTATAGTAGGCTCCCTACTTCTCTCATATACGTATCTATATATAGATTCCCATATCATTTTCCCCTGGTTCCCTGTCTTACAATGTCCATAAAAGAACATTTCTAATCTTTTAGGGTAGGGTACATACTGTCTTTTCAATCTGCATATCCCAGTTGTGGGCAGTCTGCAGCCCCAGGCCCCCTGTGGGCCTTGACGTGATCTTACGTGGCCTCTGACCTTATTTCAGAAGCCTTCTGCAAATGATCAAGGAAGATTTGCTCTGGAGTTATCTAGCCCTCCTCCCTGCCATATGCCAGGTAGGGAGGCTGGAGGGGAGAAGAAATGGCAAGCAGGAAGGGGTGGGTTTGCCTATTATGGGGTGTCAAACCTATCTACTTCTGGCTAAGCAACAGGTTGTTCCTGAGGGAATGTGGTCCTCCACAGAAAAAAAAGGTTGCTCATTTCTGATCCATCCAATGCTGAGTACTATATCTGCATTTCTAAAACACAGCTGAATTTGCATTCTACATCACCACCCCAGCTTACTTGTATTTAACTTATAAGTCGCCATGCTATATGATTTATGAAAAGTACAAATTCATCACTCTTGCTGTTCAAGAAGGGAGAAGTTTATGTGTTCTGCTCAGTCTCCGGTGCCTGGGAACAAGGGAAAACCCCAGGGAACATGCTGGCTTTTTCATTTGAATACTTGTATTTGGAAATGTGTGCAAGGAAGTTGAATAAGAATTACAAATTCTATGTATTGGGTGCAATACAGGACTTGTGTGTGTGTGTGTGTGTGTGTGAGAGAGAGAGAGAGAGAGGGGGGGGAGAAACTTGATTTCTCTGAGCTTTGTAGTTTATACAGTGGAACCTTGACTTATGTCATTATTCCGTTCCGGAGGTCTAGACTTAAGTTAAACATGACTTAAGTCAAATGAACTTTTCCCATAGAAAGTAATGGGAAAGTGGATTAATCAGTTCCAGATGGTGAAAAAGACCCCCGAAAACAGCAATTTAACACAAATTTGACTGGGATAGGAGATTCCTTCCAGGGATGTAAATGAAATGTCTCTTCAAAGAGAGGAGGAGGCAGTGGAATTATAGTCCACAAGTTATACGCCTCCACTTTTTAATGGTCATAGCAACAATGTCTAACATTTATGTTTTACTTATTTTTAACCTGACGTTCCAAGTTCTGAACAACTCTATGCTTACCATTAGAGTCCCACAACTGTACAGCTCCCCAACTAAAATGCTTCCATTGTGGACCAGACTTCTGCAGCCAGATTTTTTACAAGACTGAGCCGACTGTCTAACCAGCGAGGCCAGCCCCGAGCTCCCGGCCCTTCTCCTCCTCCAGCAGCAGCAGCGGCTTTGGCGAGGCCGAGGACCAGCTCCAGGTGCTCGGAGCTGGCCTCGCCGAAGCCGCCACTGCCGGAGGAGAGGAAGAAGGCAGGAGCAGTTTGGAGGTGTCAGCCGTGATGCTGGGTCATAGCTGCCGCCCGATTCTAGTGCCTTGCGCCGGGGCTCCGAGATGTAAGTCAAAGCCTGCGACTCAAGTCAAACAGGCCCCTTCTTGCTGCAAGTCAAATATGCTGCAAGTCAAGCAGCATGTAAGTCAAGGTTCCACTGTAAAAGGTTCCCCCCGCGTCTGCCTGCTAGTCATGTCGCATGATGAACCATCCGGTGGGAAATGCACAGCATTTCTTGGTAGTGTGGAAAGTCCACTGTAATTGTGTGTGCAGGTTTTAAGACACAGAGCGATAGTTTGTTAGCAACAGGAGTCCTCTGTCTGGTACCACTCAAGGAGAATCATTCCTGCCTACAATCTTGAAGATGGGAGCTGTCATCTTGTTTGGCAGAACAGCGCTGGATAGGAGAGGCCGATGGTCTGTTTGGGGATTAAGGCAGTGTATTGTGATTAGCCGCTGCTATAGTTTTATCAATAGACATGCAGCTTCCAAACTAGAGGGAAGGTTTAACCTTTCTTGGTAAACAGAAGAAAATCAAGGAGTGGCTGTGTGTTTGAAATAGAGAGCTGGGGCGTGGTAGGAAGAATAACTTCTAAAGCCTTACAGTTTCCCCTTGGAGTTGATTGAGGAGGAAATGGAGGCCCTGTGCTGCACAAGGTGGATGCACCCATTGCCTCAGAACTTCGCTCCGAGGGCCTTTTTGATACTGCTCTTTCAGTGATGAGTGGGTTGGGTGTGGGCTGCAGTCGCCTGAATGTGTGAACTTTGGCTGGGAGAGGGAAGGGCAGCCTTTGCAGGGGATGCTTAGACAGACAGAGGCACAAAGCTGTTATGTGAAGAAAGGGGGAGGGATTGTCCCACCCCTCCTCCCCACAGCTGTTTCTCTCAGAATGTTCCTCTTGACTGTGCAAAGGGAGATTTGTCTGGCTGTCAGTGCTTCAGATGCCCTTCTCTCTTGCACATCGTATTTGGGCCTAAGGGCTTGCACTCAAGATCGCTTTATGTGGATTACTTTAACCGTTTAAGTAAAAAAAAAATTATCCAGACTGATAATACACACTGATACTGTAAGGGTGAGGTGCCCACTTCCCCATTCAATATGTCCTCGTCTCTCCATGCCATTTTAATTTTATGGTTTCTTATGCTTCAAATAATAACCCACAAAGTTTATACCCTGCAATTAAAAAAAGAAAGAAGGGGGGGGGGGAGAGTTCTGCTTTTAAGAGTAACAAACCATTATTGTGTCCTAGTTAGCGATGGCGAGGAATTGAAAAAGGAAGCATGTTTTCTTTTGACAAACTTCCCTGATTCATCAAAATTCATCAATTCGTAAGGGTCATGAATGGAGTTCCCCTGACAAAAACAAGTTGATGAATTTTAGAAATTTTTGATTCATTAATTCATTAGGCTGTAAAATGAAACCTGGAGAAAGGGGAAGAATGTATTCACAACTCTCTTCTTCCTTTTCTTCACTTCTTTTTAGAACAGAAATATAGGGTGAATGAAAAATAGGATTTTTTTAATCTAAAAAAACTGAGTGTGTAACAGATGTAGCCTTGTGCCTCCATTATTTTATTCCCCCCACCCCACCCCATGGGGTGTTACTTGTGCTGGCTTGCTAATGTTACTAAAGAGGGTAGAGGAAGTTCTTATTAAAATAAATATGAAATTGCTTTTTTGGCCTCTTGATCCATCAAAGTGATAGATTTAAAAATGCAGTAAAATCAAAGCAAAATACTGACAAAACTCAAGCCAAAACAGTCCAAACAAAACAGTACAGATATGGTCATATATTCTTGAAATAGTATGTCTCTATTACCCTATGCTCGTGTTGCACTGTACAGCAACCCTAATAGGGTTTTCAAAGTAAATGAGATATTTAAGGAGTCTTTTTACCAGTTCTCTTCCCCCACTGAGTGTACATAGCCAAGTGAGGATTCAAACCCCATCCTTCAGAGTCCTAGTCCATAACTCTTTTCCCTACACCACATTGGGAAACCTGCCCCTGAATATTAAAAGTAAATCACCTGAGGTGGCTAGTTATTTCCCTAAAAGGACCGAGCACAGGCATCCCCTCTGTAAAGGGATTTGGCAACCAGTAATTTTAACACATTTTGTTGGGTTATATAATCGACTGATTAAACTTGTCTCAAACTGCCTTGTTCTGCTATGGGCCTGTTTTCTGTTCATGTTTGTGAAGGGAAATGAATTATTTCTTCTGCTTTCATGAAAAAAACATATACTTTTTGAAAGGAACAATGCTGGTCTCTATCGTTAAATATCAAACTTTGAATTCTGCTTCTGAGAATCAAAAGTAAGCATATGTCCTCCCTCCCCATGGGTTAATAGCCACATTGGAAGCTCCATTATTGTGTAAATATTTGGATGTAAGAGTACCTCCCATCCAAAAATGCCGTTCCTTTCATGAATCCAGATGATTTTTTAAACCGCCCTTGAGGAGTTTCCTACCTCTCTGATGCGTGATTCTGTTGAAACCTTGGTTGATCTTTGGATTGGGGAAATGAGCAAAACCATTGACTGGATAGCTCCTAAACGTCTCCTTCCTCAAAATACTGTACTGTAGAGCCAAATTGCCTCCTTGGATTACTGGGGAGCTGGCAAAATTGAAACGGGTGGCCTGTAGAGCTGAAAGATGTTGGCGGAAAACCCAGAGTGAAACAGACAAAGAAACAGTGACAGGCCTTTGGAAGGCTTACTCCAAGGCAGTGGAGGCAGCAAATAAATCATTTTTCTCTACCACCATTGATTTGTCACAAAATGGCCCAATGCAGCTTTTCCAAATAGTCAGAAGTCTGCTACACGCTGACCCATAAGTGGATAACACATATCACTCTGTATCAGGATGCGAAGAATTTGCCCAACACTTTGCAGGTAAAATTGAACACATTTGGGCTACGTTTGATGTTTCTATTGATCCAGAGCCTGTAAATAAAATGCCCTGCCCTGCTTGTCCTGTATTAATGGATGACTTTCAGCTCCTACAGCGGATGATGTGGTCAGGACTCTTGGGGAGATATGTGCCACCACATGTGTGTTGTATCCTTGCCCCTCATGTATCATAAAAGCTGCCAGAGAAGGTATGGCAGACCGGTTAGGAAGAGTAGTGAATGGCTCCTTACAACAGGGCAGGATTCTGGCATGCTTAAAGGAGTCAATAATAAAACAACTGTTGAAAAAGGCCTTAGACCCAACAATACTGAAAAATTACAGACCGGTATCGAATATCCCATTATTGGGGAAAGTCCTAGAGCGGGTTGTGGCCTTGCAGCTTCAGAGGTTTCTGGATGAGATAAACTACCTGGATCCATTTCATTCTGGCTATGGGACTGAAATAGCATTGGTTGCATTGGTAGATGACTTGTGCAGGAAAAATGGATAGGGGATGTGTGTCCCTTTTGGTTTTACAAGACCTCTCATCTGCTTTTGACACTATATAGAGTCTAGACATGGCATCCTCCTGACTCATCTCTCTGAAATGGGAGTTGGAGGTATTGCATTAAAGTGGCTCCGGTCCTTCCTGCAGGAAAGAACACAGAAATGGTATCAGGTGATTCAAGTTTGACACCTCAGCCACTAACCTGTGGAGTCCCCCAAGATTCTGTTCTGTCTCTTATGTTATTTAACATCTGTCAGCAATTGGACACATTCAGTGTGCTGAACTTGACCTACAAAGCACTGTATGGCCTGGGTCCAAGCTACCTCAAGGATCAAATGCTGTATCACAGTATGAACTGGTTCTGTTGTTAAGGTCATCAGTAGAGGCCTTTTTCTCCAACCCATCTCCCTCACCGTTACGTCACATGGGAACACATGAAAGAGCCTTCTTGGCTATGGCGCCCAGTCTCTGGAACTCCCTTCCACTAGAGGCCAGGACTGCTCCATCTCTGATGTCTTTCCGGAAACAGGCAAAGACCTTTGTCTTCAGGCAAGCTTTCCCTGAATGATGGGAAAAGCTTTCTTTTTATAACCACTTATAACCTTGTGTAATTACATTGACACTATGTTTTCAATGTTATTTTCTATCATTCATAACTTTACATGGAATTTTATTCTCCTTTTAACTGCTCACGTCCTCTTGTAGCTTTAATGTAATGTTGTCTTTTAATTCTGTAAGATGTTTCTCAATTCCCTGTTCTCAATACTTGAACATGACTTAATTGTACTGGACTGTATTTTATCCCTCGTTACTGTAAGCCTCCTTGGGTTCTTTTCCAAGGAGAAAGGTGAGGTAAAAATACTCTAAAATAATAAAATAATAAATAATAAAGTAGAGAAGCCAGATTTTAAATATGTTTCTCTGAAGGAAGTCTCCTTGAATTCATCTGTACTTGATTGCCTTTGAGTATGCTTGGAATGGAACCTTGGTGTTATTTTAGATATAGAGCAGAATGCCTCTTTCTGTTTCACCCAGCCTCATCGATTTAATATCTGTTAGACCAGTGGGCACTAACCCTGAGCAATTGCCAGAAACTCCAGCCAGCACAGCTTGTGGTGAAGGCTTGTGGGAATTGTAGTCCAAGAACATGGGAGTAAGCCAAAGTTGGGAACCGCTGAGTTAGACCACTATTCTCATATTATACACAAGGGAGCTTGAGGAATTATAGTGGTTGGAGTCTGACCCATCTGCAAGCTTCAAGGGCAAGACAAATCTTGCTTCTGCTGAGATTTTCTGATCTCTGCATGTTGAGGTGGAGTTTGCTGTTGAAGGAGGTTCAGAGTGGCTTTCTAAAAGGAGTGGAAATTTTGCGGCCATTTAGATAAGTGGTTTTCAGCATGTGGGTCCCCAGGTGTTCCTGGACTACATCTCCCAGAAACCCCTTCCAGTGCAGTGAGTGGTGGAGGCTTCTGGGAGTTGCAGTCCAGGAACATCTGGGGACCCACAGGTTGAGAACTACTGATCTAGATGTTGTTGGATTCCAGCTTTCATGCATTTTAGCAAGCATGCCTGCCGCTGAAAGATGATGGGAGCAGCAGTCCAGTAACATTGGGAGGATTACAAGGTGATTCTCTGATTTCTGAGGTCTGTGATCCCAGGATTTGACCACTTTGTTCTGCTGGATGTGTCGATCTGGTTCGGCCTGAAGGGGCTTGGGTATCTTTCACTATTAATGTCTGCCCTTCTAAAGATCTTCTTCCATTATGTGTTTCTTGGATGGCGTTTAGCCATATGCTCTGTATTTGTTTGATTTGCCAGTTGCTTTATGGAACTGCTGCCTCTGTGTGCATACAGCACACTGCAGCAGTATTTACCTTCTCCTTTTCTAATGCCTAGGAATGTGGCACACCTAGAAAGCTTTCACATGTTTCTGGCAAGTGTTTAAAAATCTCTCTGCATAGAAGTAGGTCTTCCCAGGCAATCGACTCCAGCCTTTCCCACCTCCTCTGAGCCTTAATAATAGTGGTTGACATCTTAGGAAGTGTGAGGATTCAAACGGAGCTGGAATGGCTAGGAGATACCAAAATTATAGGTAACCTGTAAGGAGTTGGCTGGTTTTGAGTGTCTCTGAACAAAAACAGGGATTTAATAGAGTTCAGGCTGCACTCGAAGTTAGCTTGTTTTTTAAAACTTGGCAAGCATAGTCTTATAACGATCAAGTTTGCCTCTGCAGAGGAAGCCCATAATTCACACTGAGAGACTGGAGTTTCTGTACTGGTGTGTACTTAATTGTCTGTTTTGCATTTATGCAAAATTCTGCGCCAGTGATGAGGGTGGGATGGGATCCTTGGGCAGGGGGTGGTGCAATGCTTACACAAAATCATAGGATTCCAGGTCAAGCAGTTAGAATACATTTCTGCAAATGGAGGAAATCTTGTATCACACCCAACAGCATTGAGCTCTGTGTCAGTTCTGCAGTAAACCACAATTATTTTTCTGGAAGCACCACTGCTGCTTTTCAGAACTGGAAACCATGCCTTCTTATATGTGGCGCTCCTGCAGAAAAGAGGGCTAAGGTTCATAAAATGGTATAAGTAAGTGTTGTTTAAATTAAAATAGTTGAGCAAGCTACTTACAGTTGCTGCCCTGGGGCCCTTGTCTTGACTATGTATTGGTTGCTGCTACCGGTTTTAGGAGCTCCTGGCACCGCAGCCCATGCTACCAAATGTTGTAAGACTGCACGTAAGTGTGTCTACATCTGTACAGTGTGTAACATGGCAAGCGTGTGTAAATGCATCCTGTGCAGGAGAATTGGCGCCAAGGGTACAGGCTTGGCACAGAAGGGAAGCACAAACAAAGATAGTGACTCAGCCGACCCAGTAGAAAGAAGAGCCTATATGGCTGCATGGCAAGAATAATTGACTGTTAAGAGGTCCACCATCAATCAAGTCTTGACCCAGCACATCCTCCCCTCATTTTTCTGTGAAACATTTGAATGCTGCTTGGCTTTATTGATGCCCCATGGGAGCTGCAAAATTGTGTTTGGTTTATTTCAGGGGTGCCCAAAGTTTTTGTAAGGAGGGCCAGATTTGGTGGCTGAGAATGGGTCAGGGGCTGGTTGCTCCCCGACCGTGCCACCCACTGCAAGCCCCACCCACTGACCCATAAGCCCCACCCACTGACCCCTTGCAACCCCACCTGCAGGAAGGAAGGCGGGGACCAAAGGAGGGAGGGAGGGAGGTGGAAACTAAGAGATGAAGGAAGGGAGGGAGGGAGGGAGGTGAGGACCAAGGGAGGGAGGGAGGAAGGAAGGCGGGGACCAAGGGAGGGAGGAAAGAAGGAGGGTGGGGACCAAAGCAAGCACAGGGAGCTGTGGCCACCTCAGGGAAATGTGTGGGTGAAGGAGGGGGAGGGAGGGGCGGGCCAGCCAGCCGCAGGCCACTCAGAATGGCCTGACGGGCCGGATTTGGCCCCCGGGCCGGACTTTGGGCAGGCCTGGTTTATGGAAAGAAATAGGCAGAAATGTTGTCAAATTTTATTCACGACATTATACAGAGTTATCCTGGAAGTTTTATAACAAAAGCAAAGTGTTCTGCTTATATACCGCCCCGTACCACTACAAGTGGTCTCTGGGCGGTTTACAATTTTTTAATTACAGTGTGCAGGCTACACATTGCCCCCCCAGCAAGCTGGGTACTCATTTTACCGACCTCTGAAGGATGGAAGGCTGAGTGAACCTTGAGCCTGCTACCGGGGATTGAACCCAGGTCGTGAGCACAGTTTTACCTGCAGTACAGGCATTTAACCACTGCGCCACGAGGCTCAACCTTGCCCAACTGGATGACCTCTACATGTGTTGCAAAAAACAAGCAACACCCCGCCTCTCTCTATGGCCTGGGAGCTGGAATCAAAACAGCTTCTATGTTCAGACTTGGAAAAGGTAAAGAAGATGATGTATCAACAACCCCTGACCCCACCATTTTCAATAGCAGATTATCATAATTCATGGTAACTTTCAGGGCAGCTATGCAAGCTTGTTCTAGCAAGCTAAACTGTAGGTCTGAAGTAAAAGCATGTGTATACATAACAAGATAGAGTGTGCCCCTTTTTAACAAAAATTCTTAAGGGGTAACTGATAAAAATGTCAGCTAAAGGGAAGAGTAGTAGTTCCTCACATGGTCCTGTCATTTAGCAGTCAGGTAGATAAATAGGTACCACCATAAAAAGCGGAAAGGTAAAACAGCGTTTCCTTGCAGCCATGCTGGCTACACGGCCATGGACTTGCACAACACTGGCTCTTTGGCTTGGAAATGGAGATGAGCACTTCCCCTAGAGTCGGACACAACTAGCACGCATGTGCAGCTTGGGGGAACCTTTACCTTTACCTTTTTATTGTAATGATGGAGGGGGGGGGAACAAAATTCATCCAATATGAACTTGTGTTTCCCTTTTTTCTTAAGGGCAGATGACTCACACTCTTTACATGTACTGTTTCCAGCACTGCTTAACCAGATGGTCTGGGAATCTGCAGAACCAAAATTCTTTCTTTTGATGCTGATGCAAAATTTGGCTTCCAGAATTTTTCCTTTAAAGGAACCTTTGGCAAGCTGGTGTTATTTTGTATATCGGGTTTGTTGTGGGTTCTCTTATGATACATGAAGCATGTGCTTATTGTAATCAAAATAAATGGTCGTTAAATATTGGGAGCTGCTTTTTGCCCTGGGGCAAATCCTGTTCTTGGAATAAACATTGGATGGATATACAGCTACAGGATGTGTCACTAGCTTTGCATCAAGCGGTTAACTAGATTCAAAAGCTACCAGCTTTATTCCTTGGCAACTAGGAAGTTTTATTTTAAATATTAAATAAAAGTGCTTTTGTCCTCATGGCTTTGAAGGCGAAATTAAATAAGGTGGCATATGCTTGTCTAGTACTTGTACGTTTTATGGGGCTATTTGTTTACTTAGGTATCTATTGAACCCTCAACACAAGTTCACAATATGAGCAGTTATAACAACAAAATACTACAATTTGTGCACCCAAATGCTCAGAAACAGCACCAGTACAATAGCTGCTTATATAATTAAAGAGCCGAATTCAAATTCAGACAAAAATCCAGGATATCTTCCTCAACTGGGTTGGGTATCCATAACATAGAAGAACCATGCAGAATCTTCAAAACCCTAGAATAAAATGTCATTTCAGTTCCATATACTGTACAATGGTACCCTGCTTTATAATCCATCCTCTGCGATGTTAAGTCAAGCAGAAATTACGTAAAGCAGATCTGCATGAGGTGCAATGCGACACAATGGATCCTGGGAAATGAAGTCATTCGGAAAAAAGCAGTTTTTTTGCATTTAATATAAATAATGTGTAGTAATGCGTAAACAGACACATTTCTGAAGGACTTCCCTGTGTCCTGCGTAAATTACTTAAACCACTGTACATGAATTCACTATGTGAATTCACCCATCCAACATCAGCATGTAGGCATTGTACTTGGACTAATTTGGCAAGGGCTTTTTCTGTCTAAGTGGCAGTCTCAGCTCTGGAGTCTTCAGCTCTTTTTCTTAATCCACCCCTTTGAGCAGAACCCCCATTTCATAGGGGTTATGTTTAAAAGAATAACTAAAAACACATTTGGTGTTTTAGCCACATCGTTGAGCCAAATGCAGTGGTTAATGTTTGTCGGCATCATTGTGGTACATAGGCATATTTTTAGCTCAAAGCTTTTGGCTTTCAGCATGGCAGCATTGTTAGCAGGCATCACACATCTTGCCATTTGTGTTATAAACAATATTACCGTCTAGATCACTAGAATAACTGTTTGCAAATGGGAAGCTCAGGCCACAAATCACATGTTCAAGGTCTCTGGGTTTCACTGCTGAGTAGCATCTGAACCCTGACCCAAGGCTTTTCCTGCTGAGTCACTGTTTTTCCTCTGTGTTCACATATGTGATCCAGTGCTTTGGGAGGCAGGGGAATGCCTTAATCTGCTTCAGTATTTTTATTGTGTTTACAAAATGTAAATGCAGGTAACTTGAGTGATTTGTCAAGGCTTTTTGCATTCCTCCTCCTCCTCCTCCTCCTCCTCCTTGCTTTTGACTCAAAGTAAGTTCCAAAGTAAGGAACTGACAGTTAACTATACTCAGGATATTGACAATTGTTTCGGAATGAAATGGCATTGGCATTTGTTTCCCCCCCTTGGAAGTAGTTCTTTGTGGTGAAACAGTTTAAAGAAATGTACTCTCAAAGGCCTTCACAGCCCGGATCTGATAGCTGTTGTGAGTTTTTCGGGCTGTTTGGCCATGTTCTGGAATTTTTTTTCTTCCTGATATTTCGCCAGACTCTGTGGCTGGCATTTAAAGAAAGTTAAAGAAAAAGCCAAGAACAGCTATGGGCAATACTTTGCCTAGTCACGAATGTGTATTTTGTAATGGCCGCACAACTCCCCGTGTTTATTTCAAGTCCAATCAAGAGTCAGACACCTTTAGGTCTTGTAGGACACACAACATATGGTGTGAGGTTATAGAAAACAGTGGTACCTTGTATAAAGGAATTAATTCGTTCCAAATGAAATTCTGTTAAGCAAATTTTCCTTTATACAAACTTTCCATAGGAATGCATTGAAAACGGAGCAACCCCTAATTGTGACCATTTTTATGTTGTACGGATTTGCTCTATAGGTGATTCTGTTAAGCAGATTTCCCCTATCTCTGGAATTTTTTATGTTGTACAGATTTTATGTTATACAAACCGTTTGTTATGCGAGGGTCCACTGTATGTAGCATGAAGCCGTTCCCGAGGATATAATGGCGGTGGAGGTTGGAGAGAGGCCTGTGCAGTAACATTGCACGGGCAAAGCTCCAAAGGTCTCAATACAAGCAATATTTACATGAGTTGAACCAGACTCTTTTAGGAGAGTAGCTGGAAATGCAGCTGCCCTGGTGTGGTCAGCAAAAAGATAAAAACACTCAGATGTTTGTGGCTGGAGGAACTCCCTTTTGCTGCTGGATGGCACACTTGAACCAAAAAACAAAACAAAAACCCAGCTTGTATTGAGTGCTGCTCTTCTGTATGCATTCAAGACAGAAGCAGTTGGGGATATGCTGGACTTATGCTGACTCAGATGTCAGGAACGTTAGGATTCTGTTTCACCGTCTCTTTAATGTGTCTGTATACGTCGCTTTGCACAGAAATGACATGCACAGCACATATGGCGCTTTGCATAGAAATGACATGCACGGCACATATGGCACTGTCCCCCCACCCAAACTGATTCTTTGCAATTTTATTTGCCTTTAATGTCAACCAATATCACTAGATTACACTCCTTGCCCCATTTTGTGATCTTACAGGCAGCTCTTCTTTAATATCTAACTTGTTAATAATAGAACAATTCAAACCACTGAATGAACCCTTATTTGCAAGGCAGGCTTTTCCTTTGTGGCTGTATTTTAAAAACACCACTGTGCTCTGTTGTTTTAAATGTACTTTAATATTGATCTTACTGAAGTTATTGTTGTAATCTAATACTTGTTTAATTCCTTTTGAATATTTGTATACCTCCTGTTCTTAGCTTTTAAATGCTGCTTTATGATGTAAGCCTCGTTGGGTCCTTTTAGGGAGAAAGGTGGCATAGAAATATTTTAAATAAATAATAAGTAATCTGATATTTTTCCTTCCTTCCTTCCTTCCTTCCTTCCTTCCTTCCTTCCTTCCATCCATTTTCCCCATCCCCACACCTCTTTGCAAAATCTGAGAACATTTGTTACTATTTAAACTAAAACTTCATTAAACAAAATCATACATACATTAAAACATTTGATAACACACAACAAAAATTACACCTAATCGTGCTGCCAGCCGCATCCCCATCCCCAGGATCATTTGGGAGTTACAACCAATTTGTTACTAATTAACCATCACATGCGTTTTCAAAATGTAGGTGTCAAGTGGTATGCTTACGTTAATATTTATTAAAAATGATAATTTTGAAGCAACATGTCAGTGGGCAAGATGAAGATTGGGGGGGTGCATAAAAAAGGAAAAGGTGTCTGCCCTAATCAAGTGAGATTCAGGGTGGCACCGGCTGTTTTGTTTTGGTAAGCCAGTTAAGCAATAAGGCACTCCAGGGAATGGAGTTATCAAGAGCTAATCACTCTCCTGGGTGCATAAAGGTATGAAGTACAACCAGTATGCAAGTTCCTGACATCCTCATAAGTGCAGAAATCCCGAACACACACTTGAACCATTTTATTGTTATTTTGAAGCCATTTGCAATTTCAGAAATGACATTAAGTCAAAGGGTTGCCACATCAAGCTTTCTGAGAATTAAGAATTCCCTTCAAAACCGATTCCTTTTCTGAAAATAAGGTACATCAGTTATGTCCTGCTATATTTGAAGAACAAAACCATCATTTGGCTTTAGAAGTGACCATGGTGGAGAAAGTTGACACACAGGGGCCAACTGGCTTACCATCCTGACCTCTTTAACTTATTGGGAACTTGTTTGAGGATGTATTAGCCTAAAGCCAATTGTTAGTCCAAACCAGACCTCATCCATTGTTACAAGTGGAATTTACATAAGCATTGACTTACAAAGTTTCTATTGATTCGTGGGTCTACTCCAGTTACACCTAACAACTGGATGTAGGCTATATTATAGCTTGCACAAGAGACCCAGCTGCCTGGCTGCTTAGAGTTAACTGAAAACATGGTGCAAATAGGGAGATGTTTCAGATTTCTGTAGCCATGTACAATTTGGTGCATAAGTAGGAAAATATTTTTATATATATGGACTTACTCCTGTTTTGGTCCTCTGCCTCCATGTCCATTTCAAGTTGCTTTGAGCAATCAGCTGCTTTTCCATCCCTGTTCTTGATCAGTAAAATGGGGGGTTGGCAGCCGGAGAGAATCAGTGATCTCCATCAGGGGTCCAGTGACAACAACTTGAATTCTTTGTAGCTCCTGCTGTAGTGAAGTTGACAGGCAGTAGACTTGTTTGTTGCTCTGTGTTTCCTAATTTAGAGCTTGATCCCATGAAGTAAGGCTGGTGGCCTTTGCTTAATTCTTGGTAGGTAAAAGGTAAAGGTAAAGGTTCCCTCCACACATGCGTGCTAGTCATGTCCAACTGTAGGAGTAGTGCTCATCTTTGTATTCAAGCCGAAGAGCCAGTGTTGTGCAAGTCCGTGGCCATGTGGCCAGCATGCCTGCAAGGAAACACTGTTTTACCTTCCTACTTTTTACAGTGGTACCTATTGATCTACTTGTTTTTACATGCTTTCGAACTGCTAGGTTGGCAGGAGCAGGGGTTAATAGCGGGAGCTCACTCCGCTGTGTGGCACCCGGGATTCGAACTGCAGAGCTGCCGACTTTGCAGCTGACACTTTTCAGTGCTCTCACCCGCTGAGCCACCACGCCTATGGTGTGGTGTACCTCTTGGTAGGTACATTCTGCAATATGTTTGCAATTGTTAAGATTCTCTGACTACTTTCCCTGTCACATAGAGGATTCTGTGCCAAGATGACACCTTCATTGTACATTTCCCCATCTTTTAGCTCCTAGTAAAGTCAGCTTCCCAAAGAAGTGATTGGACTAGTATAATGCCCACTCACACTTACCCTTTATGCTGATTCATTGGGAGTTTAAGAGGGAGAAAGCCTGCAGGGAGAAAAACAACAGCAGCAGCAGCAGCAAATAGTCCCCATAGCCAGTCAGGTTATTTTGACACTCAAGGCAGAAAAATCCTACAAATGCTTTCCTTGTTCTTGAGGGCAGGAGAGGTGAAACCAACAACAGTAGATTTCTTATACAGCCATACATGCTGCTTATATACTATCCCTTAGCACTGAGAGCACTGTCTGGGCAGTGTACAATTTAATTATACAGGATACACGGTGCTCTCTCCTAGCCCAAGTGAGCTGGATACTCATTTTACTGATATCAGAAGGATGGAAGGTCAAGTTAACTTAGAGCTGGCTCCTTGGCCCAAGGTTGTAAGCAAAGTTTGGCTGCAGTATAGCAGTTTAGCAGCTGCACAGCAAGGCCTCTGCATTGGACTCTTGCAGATAACACTTAGAATGCTATGTTGCTTGGAGTTTTGGAGGGGTGGGGGTGACCCCTGCTTTTGTCCTGTGCTTTGGAGGGTGTGACAGAGCCATAATGAAGGCCCCTGCTTATTTCTCCAGCTTCAAGATGGGGAAAAATCCCAAGCTAGCTTCCTGAATCATGACTGAATGACCTGGCTGCCTAGCCCCGCAATTAACCCAAACCCCTTCCTCAGCTTAAGTGGTTGGATCATTGCTTACTGGATCACAGAAAGCTTCCTTGAGTCCTCCAGTGCAGCTGTGAAGAACTCACCAGCTTCCATTCCAGGCTAACCCCTTGAGCAGAGGGCTATCCCTGACATTGTGGTGAGGAACCAAGGGGGCTGCCCCTGTGCATGTCTGTGTGGAAATAAATCCCCTTAGTTCATGATGCTTTCTCGGGTAAGAGCATAATAAGGTGGCAGTCCTGGGAGCCATGGCTGTTGAATATAGAAGAATTGACTTACTTGAAGGATAATGGGATTTTAAAGCAGGGCATGCACCTGGGCTAGCAACAGCTGAAAGAATCTGGATGGATTGATTCCTATGTCAGGAGTCATGAGAGTTAATAGGGTGCATGTGTGCTAATAGTGGAGGGAAGCTGTCTTGCCTTTTTTCTCTATGCCATAGCTGCCCAAGAGCTAAGATCAGGAATCCTGGCAGAGATATTTATGCAATTAGATGTAGTTGAGATTCCATCTTTGTTCATTCACTCATACTGAGATCAGAAGATTGAAGTGAACTGTAGATGGTGTTGGACTGCATTTCCTGTCAGCTGTAGCTTTAGCCCCGTGGCAAAGGATGATAGAAGTGGTAATCCAGCAACATGGGAAGGATGCAGGGTGACCATGCGGGCAACTGAATGGCTTTTACAGTTCTCTCATTTTCTTTAAACATAAGGATGATACATGGGAAGCCCTGACTTAAGAACTGGAGAAATGCAACTCTCTGAATATTCTTAAATTGGATTGCCTGTCACCCATAGCCAGCAAAGCCAGTGATAAAAGAGGATAGGAGTTGTAGTCCAGCAGATGGGCCACATGTTGCCCCCCCGCCCCCGCCCACAGCTTTTATAAAATTGGAAGGCAGCTTTGCAAGTATTTCAGCAACCTAATAATGTGCTCTGTTCACCATTTAAGATTGGGGTGTGCTCTTAGGATAGCTTCCTTGTGTGCCTTTTAAAAGGTAGGGGCCGGTAAGCAGAAGTGCCAGCCAGGGATCCTTTTGAACATGTCAGTGTCTTGATGTCAGGGAGGTTCCTGTGTTTGACTAGAAGCAGAAGACAAGACTAGGAGAGTGATAAGAGGCGCAGGAAAGGAGGCGGGGAGAAGTAGCAGAGGGGGAGGCATTTGTTTAGGAGGGGCCTAGTCACCAAAAGCCCTCAAAGCAAAGAAACCCCTGCTGATAACACAGCTGAAAATAAGGGGGTCTGTTTCTCTCTTGACATGAGAGGAGTGGCACTTGGAAATAAATGGCTATGTAGCAGCTGTCTCCCAGCTTCGGAGAGTGTCTGGCAGGAGGACTTAATCCTGTCAGCAGAAGCAGCCAGAGTTGCAAAAGGCTGCTGTAAGAGCAGAATGCATGGGGGCTGCAGAGGAATAGCTTTGCTTAACCATCTACCAGAAATTTGTGCTGTGAGATGAGAAGGTTTTGAAAGGGGGGAAAAGAAAAGAAAAAGAAAACAATTTTCCTTACGGGAGGTGTGTGTTGCCTTGATAGAAAATAAATTATTTTGGCTTTCCTTTGTTAAAAAGAGACACTTCCCTGTGTAACCTGTTGGAATCCATGGGGGTGGTGTGGGGAAACATCTAGGTCAGTGTTGGTGAACCTATGGCACGGGTGCCAAAGGTGGCACTTGGAGCCCTTTCTGTGGGTAACTGACATTGCCCCTTCACAGACACCTGTATTCAGGTTAAATTGCTATATTGGCACTTTGTGAAAACATTAGTGGGTTTTGAATCGCAGTTTGGGCACTTGGTCTCTAAAAGATTTGCCACCACTGATCTAGGTGGTGTGTGTGTGTCTATTTCTAAAACACTATACTGTACTTCTGTTGTGCCTTTCCCCTTAAACTAATGTTAATTGGATTTGACCTGATTTCAAAAATAGAGATTTTGAGAATGATAATGACAAGAAGCCAAATAAAGCATCAAACAAATAGTATTCCATTCCCCCTTCCGATTGAGATATGGACTAAGTGGAGTGTAAAACATAATGTAAAAAAACTCAACACAAAGTGGTATTGGCAAGTGTATTCTTCTCCCACCTGCCCACCCCACCCCCAGATTTCCTAAGGGAAGCCTCTTAGTTGTGACCCAGCAGAGGAATTGCATTGTTGGATGCAGATTCCATAATGCTCCAGTATTATTTCTTGAGCTGGACATAGTAAATTGAGGGAGGAGTGGGACATAGCAGTGTGGATTTCAAATGTGAAATAACAAGCAGCTCATTTTTAAAACTCCAAAATAAAACTCCACAATCAATTCAACATTTCTGAGGCACTCTAGAACGCCATGACCTGCGAGAAGCCCAAACTGTTTAAAAGTCAGATCCAGGAGGTGGATATCATTACCCTACAGGGAGGTGCAAACTTTCCGGTTAGGCCTGTGTATGTGGTCCTCTCGACAGAGTGAAAAATGGGTCACTGACCATTGACCCATGAGTACCTCTGTGGTTAGCCGTGGCTCAGGTGTTTCCCATTCCTTCCTATCTATCTATCTATCTATCTATCTGTCTGTCTGTCTGTCTGTCTGTCTGTCTGTCTGTCTGTCTGTCTGTACCACACCATTTGGCATAAAAGCCACTCTGGGCGGTTTTGAGCAGATGAGGGGCTCATGCGTTGTTCATTAGGAAGATCTTGGCGGGAAAGTTTGGAGAAATGGTGGTGCTCAGGGGTGGCTTATGGGGAAGGTGTTAACTACTACTGGGAGAGTTTTCAGGGGGGAAAGCTGGTGGAAGGATTTGTTGCAGAAAAGACAGAAAAAATCCCAAGTTTTTAAAGGTCATAATGAGGGCAACTGGGGGGGGGGAACATCAGCTCCTTGTTTCCTGTGCCTGGAGCCTGCTGATTAAGTCTCTCCCCCCCACCCCGCCCCACCCGAACCTGTTTCTCTCTCTTGCTCTGCCAGCTGAACTAACAGGTTGACTGTGGCCAGTCTGTGAAATATCTGGGTATCTATCGATATACTGTACAGTATATATATATTCTGCTTCATTGCAAGGGGCACTTTCCTTCATGCTTTGAAAGGGAAAGAGCTTCAAGCTGACCAGGCAGGTGCATATCTGTGTGAAAGTTTTCAAACTTGTGTGCGTGTGTTTGTGCGTCCATGCTTTATGCCATTTGCCTTCAAAGCAAGCCGAGAAGCACAACCTTGCAGTGAAGTTGCAAAGAGTAAAATTATTCCTGAAACATTTTAAGAGAGAATGTGCTTCCCTTTCCCTCCTGCATTGCTTGCAAGGCACATAAGCTGGGGTCGCGGAGGGAGATTCCCTTGCTTCCCCTCCCAGTTAACAGGTGCAAGTAGCAAATGCCCACAGAGAGTTCTGACATCATTGGATCGTAGCTTTTCCTTGGCCGGGGCATTATGGCTTCTCTGGTTTCCACTATGCCTTAAAAAGAACAGTCAGGCTGATTGTCCTTTGCCTGTTAATCATGTTGCATGTCCAGGGATTTGCATGACCAATTGATGGGGTACAGAAGTCCCTTGTGTGCAGATTTGGTACCTGAAAACAGTAATTGCAGTAGGCTTCGTAATTATGCTGCCTGCTGCAATCCCAGATTAGTTATTTTTTTTCCTAAGGGTCAGTTGTAACAAGCTGTATTGTGCTACCATGTGCACTGTTTTGCTTTCTGTTATAGACTGGTACTCTTCTAATTGCATCAGCTATTACCGGAAGCTTACATCTTGAATTTTTGAAACATGCCTTCAAGATGGAGTTAGAGGCCTTCAAGTTATAGTTTGCTTTATAGATGTGGAAAAGAGAGGTCTATCTATCTCTGTCCCTGACTCACATCTTACTGAAAGAAGATCTATGGGATCTTGTGTTCCACATTTTAAAATACCAGATGGTCGTCTTCTACATATTCTAGCTAAGCCAGTTTAAAGCAGCATCGGTTTGGCTTCTTTCAAATATTTAGTGGGTTTTAAAATCTTTTTAAAAATTTCCATCAAAATTGCTAGGAGAATACTGAGAAGATCAACTCTGCTTTCATTTTTCATGAAGGTTTGATGGTTAAAAGAGCAATAAGGTGGTGAATTCTTGGCATAAACACGGGGGAGGGTCTACATCAAAACTTTATCAGCTCATGGGTTCTGAACTATCTGTGACGGATCAGGAAAGAGACCTTGGTCTGTTGGTGGACATCTCAATTAATGTGTCAACCCAGTGTGCGGCAGCAGTGGAGAAGGCCAGTTCCCTGCCACAGATAATAAAAAAGGGAGATTGAAAATAAAACAGCCAACATTATAATGCCATTGTACAAAATGATAGTAAGGCCACGCCTGGAGTAATGCGTACAGTTCTGGCCAGCACAACTCAAAAAAGACATAGTGGAATTGGAAAAGGTGCAGAGGAGAGCAATTATGGAGCTGGGGCACCTCCCTTATGTTGAAAGGCTGCAGCATTTGGGGCTCTTTGGTCTGAAAAAGGTGCCTGAGGGGGAATATGAATGTGATATACACAATTATACAGGGTATGAATAACGTGGATAGTGGGACACCCTCTCACAAAATACTAGAACTACAGGACATCCACTCAAATTGAGGGTTGGGAGACCACACACACACACACACACACACACACACACACACACACACACACACAGAGGGGGGGAGAGAGATGAGTACAGAGTTCGGAATAATTTGTTAACCTTAGCACAGTAGTGCAGCATGGCCTGTGACACCTCATGCTTGGCATGTCTCCCCCTCCCCCCACATTTCCCTCTAATCCAGCCTTTGACTTTAACCTGCCTTTCCCTTTCCCTTAACCACTGACTGAAGTCATTGGAGCTGAGTGGCTGAAGCAGCTGCAGCCCTCTCCTTATTACTTGTTTGTTTGGCACCACAGCTCCCAAGACGCCATTCCGCACAAGTGCAGATGAATCCGGATAGATGAGAACCAGCTGTGGTGAGAGCAAGGGGCCTACAATGGCTTCAAGGTCTAGAACAGCAGTTTACAAAATTCTGTCCCCTCTTGCACTTGTGAGCTAGTCAGAGACCCTCACCGCCGACTATATCTGGATGCTGAGGAATGCTAATGTGGAATATGGGTGTAAAGGCCCAGGTCTAGGACAGTCTCTTTCTTTGTTCCTTTTTTTAAAAAAAACCCTGCTTTTATTACTGTGCTGTTTTCTGTTGGGTAAATATTTGATAATTAAAAATGAGAGTGCAAAAATGCAAAGCCATGTGCATCTGTAATAAAGGACTGTGTTCTTTCCATAAACAAACTCTACCAAAATGTGTGCTTTGAAATTGGCCAAATTGCTAAAGGCATCTCCATTGAAGCCCATGCCTGTCCTGAAACAAGAAGTAGAAATTTATAAATTGCCAGCCTAGAACTCTTGAGTTGAAGCCTTGAAAATCCGTTCCTGAAACATTTGATTAGCCTGAAAGCCTTTGATTGAGACTTAAATAAAGCAGGATCTTTCAGGTCTGATCATGGAAACTATTGTTTTCAAAGGAAAATGCATGGTGCTTTGCAGATGACTTGGTTAAAGAGGATTCTGGGCAGGTACAGGTATCATATGCTGTATGCAGGTACACCATATGATTTGCAATACAGTGGTGCCTCATTTTACAAAATTAATTTGTTCTTTGAGCCGTTTCGTATTGTGAAAATTTTCTTAAACCACAATATCCCTGTTCCCAGAAATTTCCCATAGGAATGCATGGGAAATGAAATGCATAGTAGAAAAAAATGTAAACCACTATGTAAACATAGTGGGAAAAATGTAAATGAAAATTTTCTTAAACTGAAGCATCCCTATTTCCAGAAATTTCTTTTTGTTAACTGATTTTTTTCCATTAACCAATTTTTTCGCTAACCAAGATACCACTGTATTCAGAATGATTGCAAGGAAAACAGGAAATCCCCCCTCCCAAAAAAAATAGAGTACAGTGTTAGGAACTGAATAGAGAAGGAGGTCTGCTATAAGCAAGCCAAACAACAGATTCAGAAATGCATCTTAGATAAAGTAAAAAGGTCAAAAACATTGCCCACCCTAAACCTTTTCTGTGCAACACTGCCTGTTGGAACAAAATTCAACAGCCTACAAGTATACAGTATTTCCTTTTGCTGATCTACTTATGGAAGCATGCTGGCAAATCTGGCTAACAGTTGTTCATACTGAAGAACTTTTAGCCAAATCTCACAGATTGGGATTTTGACAACAGCTAGTTTCGCAGTAGCCAAATTTATATTGGCACTGCAGATTACATCCTCATTTACAGTGCTTCAGGGAATGCAGTGTCCTGTTTGACACCCTGGCTGCTGATTTACAGGAATCCCTCAGGTTTCTCTTTTGTCTCCTGTGTTATTTAACATCTACATGAAGCCATGGGGAGAGGTTGTCTGGATTTAGGGGATTCAGTGTCACCAGCATGCGGGTGATACCCAACTCTACCTTTCCTTTCCACCTAAATCCAAGGAAGATGTTTCAACTCTATATGTTTGGTATCAGTAATAGACTGGATGAAGGTGAATAAACAGAAACTTAATCCAGATAACACAGAGGTGCTTCTGGTCAGTTGAAAGGCAGACCAAGGAATAGGGATGCAGCCTGTGCTAGATGGGATTAACCCCCCCCCCCAAAAAAAAAACCACACACAAGTGCAGAGCTTGGGGGGGTTGTGCTCCTGGATTCATCTCTGACCCTGGATGCCTAGGTTTCTATGAGAGGCAGAACTGCATTTTCACAGTTAAAACAAGCCTGCCAACTGTGGCAGTTTGAGAGATGTGATCTGGCTAATTTGACAAATGCCTTAGTTGCATCCTGGCTGGATTACTGTCACACGCTTATGTGGGAAGCCTGGTAGAAAGTACCAGGAGATTGTGATGGGTATAAAAAACACAGCAGCCACATTGCTGATGAGCGCTGGTTACAGGGATCACATAGCCCTCCTGTTATAGCAGCTCCACTGGTTGTAGATCTATTTTTCGGGCACAATTCAAAGTGATGGTTTTAACCTATAAAACCCTAAATGGCTTGGGCCCAAGTTTTCTCAAAGACTGTGTCTCCCATTACGAGACTGCCTGGCTGTTAAGATCAGCAGGAGA
Organism: Phrynocephalus versicolor; assembly: GCA_023846285.1. NCBI lineage: Eukaryota > Metazoa > Chordata > Lepidosauria > Squamata > Agamidae > Phrynocephalus > Phrynocephalus versicolor. The sequence continues at coordinate 72,761,339 of JAHTLZ010000204.1, forward strand.
GGCCTTTCTTTAGATTCCCCCACCCTCAGGGATGTATTTGATGGAGATACAGGAGACGGCCTTCTCTATTGCCACTCCCAAACTTTGAAACTCCCTCCCACAGGAGGCCAGACTGGTCCCATCTTTGCTATCCTTCTGCAAGAAGGCAAAGACCTTCATCTTCAGGCAAGCTTTCTCTCATTGAATTGCATACTGAGTAGCATTATTAGATGGATTGCTATGCATTATTGCTTTAACTGTGTTTTTAATATTGCTTGTGTTTACCATTTCTCAGAGTGATATTTGTTTATTCCTTTTTAATATTTGTATACTTACTGTTTTTAACTTTAATCATGTATTAAATGTCTTAAATGTTCTGGGCTGCATATTGTCTCTCATTGTAAGCCACTTTGGGTCATTTTTGAAGGAGGAAGGTGGGGTAAAAATATTCAAAATAAATAAATAATCTTTCGGAGATGTAAGCTGCCTTGGCTCCTTTTTAGGGAAAAAAGGTGGATAAAATATTTTAAATAAATAAATATGTCACACTTAGAGTAGTCCCACTTGAATAAGTGGAATTTAACGGGCTTCTATGGTGTGATTTTCTACACAAAGCAACAGGACTTTGAACACTTAGTCTTATCACAAGCCCCTTTTAAACAGAAAGATTGGCATACATTAAATACTTGATACAAAGCTTACTCTGGTCCCAGTACCCTGATGGGCTATTGTCATGATGAAATGGAGCTCTGGAAAACAGCCTTACTGTATTAGCCTTGGTCTCGTATGGGAAATTCTTTCTAAAAATTGAAGGTTCTTTCCCACTCGGTAACTCCTGGATATTTTTTGAAGAGGTTTCTTTATGCTGTATGAGGGATATTTGTTAGTTCACCTCATACCATGGCATCCTGATATTCTAAACCTGGTGTCCTCCAGATGTGTCTTGGCCAATCACTCCCACCTTGATAATTGGGGAAGATAGAAGTGGTACCAGACACATCTCAGTAGCATTGCTTAGAGTAAGTAGGCTGTATCTCCCCAAGGTTGTAGAGGAGAAAGGTCTATTCCAGTCGTCCCCTAATACAAGTTCTCGTGTTTCCCAGTTGTTCCTAAGTTCCTCTGAACTGAAGATGTCAGAAATGCTGCCTTTTCTTTGCAACATTTATGCTGCATGAAGGGAATTAGAGCCCCTCCCATTTCCATGCCCGTGGTATGAGAGAAGGCTGCTTTCGCTCAGCATGTTGCCTCACAGCCCCTATTGTTCAATCAGCTGTCGGGCTTATCTTGTCTGCTAAGACAATTCCAGAAAACAAGGGTTTGGCCTCTTTTAGTAGGCCTTACAGAACGTGTCCAGGCATAATGGAATATTTGTCTCATCCCCACCACCCCAAAAAGGTGATCCCTCACCTCAAAACTTCCATTGTTGACAGTGTGAGATAGCAGCTTCCCCTCACTTCAGGCCTCACTTCAACATACAAAAGTTTAGTTAGTATTGATAGCTCTGCCTTTTGTTTTGCTAATAGCAACTTCCTTGTTTGTCTTGAAATCTTTAGCAAGGCTGTCTTTTTGCACTGAAGAGTCAAACAGGACTTGATCAATTATGATGTAATTTTATTAACAGCAAGGGTTGATGTGATGCTCCGTGCAATCTCTCTTAGGTAGAAATTTAATACAGTATTCTTCTATCTTGTCACCCTTTTTCGCCTGGTGCATCTTCTGTAAACCATTTATTCACTCCAGCTTTCCAGTTTTTAGGGCTTCACTAGCCTTCACTTCTCTGAATTCCAGAGATGCAATGCAGTGGCTGATTTCTTTAGCCTCCCATGAATTGAGATGGTTGTCAAGTTATAAAGCCAGTGAAAAATATTTTGGGAATTAGAGGCTTGCATTCTGCTGGTGCAAAATGAACATAGCAAGTACCAGGCACTGGCGTTTCTCAATCTTTTGGCTTGAAATCTTAGATTTTTGCTTTTCCTCATATTGTAAAGCCTGTCCAAAGCCTGGCCTCCTCTATTGCTGCTAGACTTTAATAGGGCAAGCTTGTGCACATGTACTTGTACGCATGCTTCCTCTGAGCTCATTGGGGCTTGCATCCATGTACAGTAATTGGGTGTAGAGTTTCAGCTATAATTTCCACTGCATGGATCTTTATAACCGTACTTACCCTGCTCTGCCTGCTTTACAAAAATGATAACCAGTGAACCAGACAAGACACCTCACGAGCCTCAGGCAGTTATTGGCTTTGCATGTTCTTCAGGTTTCAGAGAATTCTTCAGTATTCCATTTCTTTTTTAAAAAGTTTCTAGCCCTTATAGTTATGTTTGGAGAACATGTTACGTGTTTACAAAAGGCATGGAAATACGAAAATTTATATTTTGCTTCTCGTGACTTTTAAATCTGTGGCTAAAATCCAGTGGTATTGTAGTTGGCAAGTAGAATAGTCCTGCTGAATAAGTGTAAATGTACAGAAGAGCTAACTCATCAGATCTTCACTGATCCAGTGGGTCTACTTTAGTTGTAACTTACTTCTGGATTTCAATCTCTGTATTTGGCTTTTCAACTTGACAATTGCTGATTAAGTGCTTGTATGCGTGCATATGTATGAAGACAAAATGCAACTTCTTAGAACTCATTATATGAATTCAGTATCCAGCTGAAGATTCTACTGTATTTGTTCAGTGACCGTTGGATTTGAATGAAAATGAGTCTTCCCTCCTCAAGAACCCATTCTTTATTTATCTCATGTTAATAGTTCAGTCCTGCACATTTGTTCCTAGCCCTTTCCAAAAAAGCTTCTTCACTGTTCCCTCACAACCACCCTTTGAGGTAGTCTTGGCTTAAGATGTGACAAGAAGCCTAAAGCCACACAATGATCAGAGGCCCCGGAAATTTACTGCACTTTAGAAATATGTTGAGTCGATGAGGAGCTTTAAGGCATTATTGCTTTTCTCTCTTCCAGGTAGTTTTGTGCTGGTTCTTCCATCTTCGCTGACCCGGACGTGACTCCTCTGATCACAAGCTACACTAACATCTCAAAAGCCAAGAGCGAATCCACAGTATTAGAGGTCAGTTGAAATCCAAGTGGTTCTCATTCTACCATCCTAATTTTCAGGAGCATCATCGAAGCACTGATGGGGATCTTCTACTTCTCCCTTTTGATCAACGGAACGTGTGGAACTGAGCTTTATTTATTATATTTTAATTTATTTTCGTGGCCTGAAATGCACCTTCTGGCATCCCTGTCCCAGCATGGCCAAAAATGTAATGTTTCCAAATTATGACGTGGAACAAATAAATTATTTTGAGTATCTACTTGCCTAGAATTTGGCTTGGCAGAGCAGTCAGGAATCCTTCTTTTATACTGGAAAAAATATTTCCTTTTTCATTAGAGCATCAAATATGCCACCCATAGCAAACAGAAGTTTTTATGGGTTGGCATGCTAATCAGGCTTTTTGTGGGCTTTTAAAACTTTTTAATAATAATAATAATAATAATAATAATAATAATAATAATAATAATA
>JAHTLZ010000204.1:72764848-72788754 GCA_023846285.1 Phrynocephalus versicolor
TAATAATAATAATAATAATAATAATAATAATAATAATAATAATAATAATAATAATAATAATAATAATAATAATAATAATAATAATAATAGTTTATTAAACGACCAGATTTTTCACCAGTGTACTTCAGGACTTATCATGGAGCTCCATCCCACAAAAGGCAGTGGTACATACTACCACTTTTTATTCTTCCTTGTCATATCAGCTGCCTTAGCGTATGTTTTCCTCCCCCATGCCTGCATACCTCCTGACTTAATGCCTGAAGCACAAATTTGTAGACTTTTTAGTGTATATTAAATAGCTGGAATAACAGAATCCTGCAGTGCTGTTACCATCCCAAGCCGGGCAGTATATTGTAAACATTGGACTGATAGGTGACTGGACAGTAGAATATGTGAGGCTTTGTCATGAATATCTTGTTCTCTCTCCATGATATTTTCTACATGGCGTGGGATGTTACTTTGGGAAGAACCCTGAGTATTTTACTGTTTTATCACACCTTATTGTTTTATCAAAATTTATCATACATTTTTACCTTGGCTAAAAGGTAGGGAGTACATGTCTCTCTTCTTCTTAGGTAATGGCTGTTTTCCAATGGTTCATTGAAGGGCACTATATACTGGACTTTGCTATACAATACATATGAAATTTGTTGGATATCTTTATGTAATTTCTAAATCCTAAGGTATATGTTTATATTTCAAAGTTGCATTGAAGGAGATCTCCATAGTTCCCTGCCCATGCACTGTTAGTTTTTCAGAAACATGTACGTGGGGGTGCAGCCTATGTCATTCTGTAACACAAAGAAGGAAGCTGAAGCTTTCTTGGAGAAAATGATCTGAAACTCTGTATATCTTGGGCAGACACCCTTGCTCAACACTGTGTGCATTTTCTGGTACTGTCTGTCAGGTGTTATCCCCTCACACCTCCACCTATCTTTGCAGATTGCGCTTGCAAAACAAAAAAAGCAAACCACCATCACTCCACCCAGAGATGACTAAGGTGTAGGATTATGAATTCAGCTCTAACTTCTCTGTGTGGAATCACACATAGGGTGATGAACACACCCTTCTTTGGCAATGTGATCTGTGTCCTCGGAAGCCATTTTGGGGGCAGCTGGCAAGAGGTTATCCTGGAATCTAGTGGACTTGGTTCCCTGAAAGCCACCTAAGATACTGCCTGACATCCTGTTGCTGCAATTTGTTGTGCTGCGGTTTTCCATCTTCATCAGATCTAATAACTGACATACAGCAATCCCACTCCTAGAAGGCTTTATTTTTACCATTATTACAAGTCAATGGGACCTAAATCCCCATTCTATACATTAGTAGATGAGGTTTTTTTCTTTTCTTTTCTTTCTTCTTTTTTTGTTTTTCTTAAAATCAGGCTGTGACACTAGACCAGGGACGGCGAATCTGTGGTACGGGTGCCAAAGGTGGCACTCGGAACCCTTTCTGAGAGCACCTGACATCGCCCCTTCATAGCCACCTGTATACAGGTTAAATTACTGTATTGGCACTTTGCAAAATAAAAATAAAAATTAGTGGGTTTTGAATTGCAGTTTGGGCACTCGGTCTCTAAAAGGTTCGCCATCACTGCACTAGACCTTTAATTAATTTGTTGGAAAGCAGGGAAATTTGCTTAATGTGGAATTGATTTCTAGTCATTTCCGTTTAGTTCTCACTTTATGAATGTAAAGTCTTGGTGATTTGCTGAGCTGTATGTGAGCCCAGACATTGCCTGTGCTTCCTTAGAGGTAGAACCCACATTGTTAATGTGATTTCCCCGTACATGCTGGTCGTAGCAAATATGCAGATACTGACTGCAACTTCGAAATAGTTTGGATATCACAAAGAAAGCCAAAGTGTGCCTTTTCCTTTTCTCAGCCTCTTTTGTTTCTCCCGTTGCTTGTCAAGTAACATCTTGAAGGACTGGAACACATTTAAGGATACTGGGTCTCTCTGGGCTTACACAGCACAAAAAAAGAGTGAAGGAAGCAACTGCACCCCCTTTTATGCAAAATAATTTGCTGTTCTCTCTGCTCCATCCCCCAACATCAAAAGCGGACTAAAAACATTAAATCTTTCTTTCTCTGGCCTGATTAGTGTGTAGACCTAGGGCTTTTGACACCATTGCTTGGCAAAAGGGGTAGAGGAGCAGGATGGTTGAAAGGAGAACAATAGGAACCTTTGTTCTGTGACCCTCAGGTGATTCTTTGCAGCCTCTGTTTGTTTTTGTCTTCCTACCTGTTCCAAAAGGGAAAGCTTATACATATAGGCTGTCTGAACAAATGTCTGTCTCTCCACAGTGTAAACCTTGATCAGAGAAAACGCTGGTGGGTTGTTCCTTTTTTTCATCCCCCCCCCTTTCCTTTTCTTTCTGTAGGAGGTTTTTGAACTCAGCAGCATCTCCAACCGTAGAAGGAAGGGAGAAAGAGTGAAAGCAACAGGATGTTGGGTTGTCTTACAGTTACACACACACTCACACACACACACACTCACACACACACACACACACACACACACACAGAGTTTTCATATGCAGTAAGTGGGATAGAGGTCATCATTTTCTGCACACTTGCCAATAAAGCCAGTTGCGTTGACTTTAGACCTATATAGAATTAATTGGTTAGTAAAGAGTGTGTGCAATTTGGTTTACACCATACGATTTTTCATCATATAAGAAGAAATAATTTCAGGAAATATCATCCCACTGAGAACAAGTGGGGAGCAACAAACCTTTGCTGTGTATTTATTGTTTTGCTGAATTTCCTCCTAAACATCTCTCTCTCCCCCCCTTGTGTGTGTGTGGGGGGGCTGTTATGGCCATGCTTCAGAGCTAGCCTTTGTTAAAAGTCAGCTTCTTCTGCAGCCTGTAGTTTACGATGGCCACTTTATGTCTGCATCAGCCTCCTGCTTAGATTCTCAGGATCAAACTGGAAAAGCTGGATCATTGCTGTGAACTTCGATCTTTGATAATGGTTCTGTCCCCCCCCTTCTCTTGCCCATGGTTCATTTCTTGGCAGTGCAACAGGCCATTCTCTGTATAGCTTTCATCTGAAAGTACATGCATGTCCTGGGAACTCACTCCTTGAGAGCAAAGGTCACTTTCCTTGGGGAAGAGTTTCATGAGAATATAGCTGCTTTTTTTTTTAAAAAAAAAGTGTGCTTCTTTAGCATTGTTAATTTTCTGGACACATTTTAAATGGCAGAATATGACAGTGGAGGTGTGAAAGACTTGAATACAAAAATCTCCATGCTGCTCTGGAGGCCTGAGGCCTCCGAAAGAAGTTGTTAGAAGTGAACCTTGTCTGCCAACCTTCTGCATGAGGCCTTCGCTCTGTACTTTTAAAATTACGTATCAGCTGTTCAAAACTAGTGCTTATGAAAATGTGCAGGCACCTAGAATATGTTGTCTTCTCTTCTCTTCACTTTTCTTCCAACTGCACTGTGAACACATGTGGTGCTAACTCCATGTGGTAAATTTGGCTCACTTTCTCCTTGATGAGGCAGAGACTGGCAGTTTTGAAGAAATTTTAGGGAAGGGTTAGGTGGGTTCTAATCTAAGTCCATAGAACGTGGACAAAGCTTTCTGGGGAGAGGTATAACTCTCAGAATCCCATATTCACCATGGCCACTCTGCTTTGAGAATCAAAGTGGTGCCGTGCGTAGGCGTGTCAGTCGAGTACTCAGGAAACTTGGGTTCCGATCTCCCCCCTGTAATTCCATGGCAAATCACGGGGGGTTGACAGCAGACATCTCACATACTGAAAACTGAATTAGGATGGACATAAATCAGAAATGGTTTGACAGCACATAAGATACAGTTTATACATATGCTTTGCCCAGATCCCTATACCTTCCATTCTATATTTTCTTTCTCAATTCATTAACTTTTTTTTAAATACGAGGTCAGTAAAAGAGTAATTGGTTTTCATTTATCAAAATACATTAAGACTCTTTTATTTTGATAATGTCCTTTTCTTAGACACTATTTTCATCTCCTGTCTGATCTCCAGCCTGTCCTTGATATTGCTTTACAGTTAACCATTTTGAGATCAGGGCAATTGGTTGTGCCCAAGGATTTGTCTGATAAAAGCAAGGGAATGGAAGTAGATAGGTTGTTGGGCTTTGGGTGGAAAAGTTGTTCTGATACACTGAAGGGACACTTATATTTCCAGTAGATAGGCTGATAAAATATAGTAGTGATTACAGTTAATAAATTACAGTATTAACACCTTTTCTGCTTGGTAACATTTAGAACAAGGATAAGAAGCCATGTTCCGGCTTGAGGGATGGATTCAGTTGCAGAGATCGGGGAAGGTGCATTGCAGTGTTTGAAGGGCTCAGAATCAAAATGACACATTTTGATTTTAAAGCTGTTAATTGCCGGTTACCAAGTCTTGGCTTGTCAGCCATTTGTAATTGGGAAAAGTTTGGTATAAAGCCTGAGCAACCACCAGGTGATAATGTCATTGAGAGGGATGTGTGCCTCGCCACTTAGTAGAAACCCAGAGGGCCAGTGTGAGATCCCAATATACTATACTGATTTGGCCCAAGGGCTACCTCTGATCTAAAAGTATCTCAGGTTTCCACATAGCTTGTTGTCATGTATCTAGTCTTTTTCAGTATATTCTTGTATGGTAGTGGAAGGTTTGTCTGAAATCTTACATTGTTTTATAAATATCCAGCTGCAAAATGTTGTACAATATATGAAATTTTCCTAGCACTACTGCTGCAGGTGTCAGAATCTAATTTCTCCATCTCTTTGTCCAGTGTTTACAGGTGGCGCAGAGGAAAAGGCTCTGGGTTTAGATGGTGCTAGACCTATAATACAGAAACACACACAAAAAAAACGAGAAAGCGAAGCCTCACAAAACAGTGTCAAAGAAGGAAAATGAAGGTAATTAGTGAAGACTAAAGTTGTCATTTAAATACATTGCTGCTCGTATTGTATGCCGTTATGGGTACTTGATATTAAGGAATGCCAGACAGAATTGGAGAATTTTGTGGGGGAACTCTTCATTGAACTGTTTCTTTACACATAAAGACTGGCAGTTGTCTACCCAGTTACTGACTTCAGAATAAAGTTTCGTAGGTGGTTAATATTTTAAGTACCCTGCTTTTGTAAAAGTGGGTAACTGCAGAGGTGTTCTTATGTGGAATTCCTGAAGTCTAGTTTATCCATTGGTGGGCATTTCAGAACTGAAAGCATGATTTATGTATTCGGCATTCCTTGCAGTGTCCGAGGTGTGTGTGCATGTCCATGTAAATGTCTGTCTTCTGAATTGGCCGACTGCATGATATGAACCGATATCCCTGTCCCCAAGAAGGTGTGAAACTGAAGTGAAAATCCCACAGGCTGAGACTGACCAGGGTAAATCATGTGAATTGTGCATTGTGGGAATAGTTTTCAGGGACAGCCATGCTTTCATGCAAAAGTTCATTTGGAACTGGAGTGGAGGAGGGGTAACCCTGCTGTGAGGAGGCAGACCAGAAGGCGATTGCTGCAATCAACACTTGCCCCAGGGAAAGCCTTGTCCCACTAGCTGTGTTATCCAGATCTTCATGGATTGGATATGAGATATCTGGGAATTTACACTTCCAAGCGCAAGTGTTGTAAACCGCCCGGAGTTCCTTTGGAAAGACGGGCGGTATATAAGCCTAATAATGAATAAATAAATAAAAATAAAATAAAATAAAAAGTCAGACTCTCCATCTCAGTAGTACATCGCAGAATATTTTTGCCTTTGTTTGTAATTCCAGAGAACAAACTCAAAAGCATAAGCAGTTTTACGGCAGCAAAGGGTTCCTGAACTGTTCTGAAGGCAGAGCTTGGTCTTTCCCTGACATCATAATGGCAGCCGTCATGAGCTTGGGAAAGATAGCTGAAAATGGCACTGCAGCAACTCCCGGCAAATCTCCATCAAAACCTCTTGCTCCCAATCGTATTGGCAGGAGAAACCAGGTAAAGAGTTAACACCTTTTTGATATAGGGGAGTACTAATTTCATAAAGCATTTTGAGGGCTCCAGGCCCCTTCCCTGTGAATGTTACTGTGAAACCACACATAGCCAATACGGAATCTTTAATTTTAAATGTGATCAAATGACAATATAGGCAGCCCCTTTCACCTAGACTGGAACGGACATGACCTCTTCAACATGTCCCCTTAGGTTTAAAAAGAGTATTTTGCCAACAGGAAGTACGGTAGATGACTGCTATCAGCAGTATTGTATATGTAAGTAAAAGCATAGAGTACATAATTTAGACCTGTTACACTGACATGAGGAGAGAATCCAATAGTTCCTTCTCGCTGGCAGTGAAAAAGTAAGAACAGATCAACTACTGAACAGTTTGCTGTCTCTTAAAATAATAATAAAGGCAAGATTCTAGGTTGTATTTGTGACAGCTGCTGAAAGATGCATCTCCCTAGGTCATTTGCTTCTCTCACATATACACAAAAATACCCATAGACACAAATTATCTAATGCAGTCTCTCTTGCTTCCTTTGCTTCAAGAAGGCTGAGCGGATAAGCGGAATACTGTTTCCCTCTTTCGTTTTGCTTACTAAACTCTGCTTCTTCTAGTGCCTGCTTGTGTCTGCCACGTTTTAGTTCTGCTTCCCTTAGGCGCATCATGGTGCAGTGATTAAACTGCTGTAACTCCAGCCAAAACTGTGCTCACAACCTGGGGTTCAATCCCAGGTAGCCGGCTCATGGTTGATTCAGCCTTCTTTCCTTTTGAGGTTGATAAAAAGGAGTACTGTATAGTACTCAGTGGGAGGAGGGCAAGGTGTAGCCTGCATAATGAACTTGTAAACCACCCAGAGAGTGCTTTTGTGCACTGTTGGGGTGGCGAATAAGCAGCACACTTACTTAGGCATGGAGCTGGAACATCATTGTAAGGAAATGGCTGGGCCTCTTGACATCCGTCCTACCTTCACAGAATTTTGCTATCAATTCAGCACATCTCTAAATCCTTTGGGGAAACATCCCAGCACAATATGTTTCTTACTAAGAATCAACTATTGGTGATTACCAAGAGCCGTGTTAAGTCGACCTGTCTAGAAGCCCTGGTGGCTCCTCAGAATCATGAGACCAAGGAAGAACAATTGAGATGCTCAGCTCAGACTTTTCAGGCGTTCCTCCCTGCATCATTTGTGAGGCTTTCAGATCTGCTGTGAAGTTTGTTTCTTCGGTGAGAACCGGGAACAATCACTGGCTTAATTTGCTGTCATTGTTTTTTTGTAAATGAACACTGCTGTTCATAGGGAGCCAAGTCCCTATGGAAATGAGCGTGTCTTGGCTTCTAATCATTGGCCTACGGCCAGGACATAGTTAACATTAGGTGACAAGAAATTTTAGACCCTGTAGGAGGGAACCAACGTGTACTTAAAGGCATACTCTGATGAATATAGTATTAGGATTCCTATGCCACTCCTTGATCTCTCATTTAGATTGCTGTAGGCATGGTAAGTTGCATTTTTTGAGCTGGATGAAAAAGAAAAGCCTTGCTCCATCCAGTGCTCTGTCAGGAAAGCACGAGGGCGTGGGTGGGTTTGGCTGGGTTGTGTGTAGCTTTTGCTTCGAGCCACTGACCTTTTAATTCCACCAGCCGTTTCCCTGGGCATTGGATCAAGAGAGTAAATGTGACAGGATTAAGAGGGATACTTGCACTATAAAAATAAATAAATAAATCAGGGATGTTAGCCAAGAGTTCTTTCCTGGTTGGTCAGCATGGAGACTGGCCACACACTGGGTCTCCAGGTTGTCCCAGGATACCTTGCACTTGATCTTAGCTGATAGGCTGAGAAGCGATCCAGGATACCTTGCTAGAGGAGAGAGAACAGGTGGGCTAGAGGGAATGCTATTGTTCTTTTAAAAATATATTTCACGGTGCTAAACTGCAAAGTGACTCTAAATAGGCACAATATTCCTACCAAACAACAGTCACCTACCGGCATTTTCAAGAATTTCAGGGTTTATGTTGAGATTTTAAAACCTTCATACCAGATTATTACATACATTGAATAAATGGTATGTGCTTTGATTCCATTGCTCTGCATGCATCCATACCAGATGGCTTTACTGTGGCCATCCTGTTAGCCACAATAGAAAGTGGCCACAAACAGTGTATCGTATAATAACAGGCATAGGCCAGGTGCTTGTAAACCAGGGGTGGTGGGAAATGTAGTCTCCTATGTATTGTGGGGCTTTCCCTTTCTCATTCCCTTCCGTTGTTAGGTCTGATTTGGACCAGCAACATCTGGAAGGCTACAGATGCTTTGTTTCTTACTGAGCCTCGTGGCGCAGTGGTTAAATGCCTGTACAGTGGACCCTTGTATAACAAACAGCTTGTATAACATAAAATTTGTACAACATAAAAATTCTGGAGATAGGGAAAATTTGCTTAACATAATCGCCTATGGGGAGAATCCATACAACATAAAAATGGAATCACTCCATTTTCAATGCATTCCTATGGGAATTTGTATAAAGGAAAATTTGCTTAACATAATTTCATTTGGAACAAATTAATTCCTTTATACAAGGTACCACTGTACTGCTGTTAAAACTGTGCTCATGACCTGGGGTTCAATTCCCGGTAGCAGGCTAGTGGTTGACTCAGCCTTCCATCCTTCCGTTGGTAAATTGAGCTTGCAGGGGAGGGGGAGCAATGTGTAGCCTGCATAATTAAACTGTAAACTGCCCAGAGACTACTTGAAGTGGTATGTGGTGGTGTATAAGCAGAACACTTTGCTTTCTGCTTTTAGACATTTAGACCAAGTAGGCTTTTGAGCCATTACATCACAGTTCTGGGATACATGGGGAATCTGTGCCTATATTCTTCTAGCTCTATGACAATTAAATATTTAATCAATTGATTACTAACTGTCCACTGGTTATTGATTGTACTCAAAGAACTGTTGTTATGCCTTGGAACATTGCAATGTCTGTTTTCTCAGACACTGCAATTTTCCAAGGGATATGTGAATTGTTAACACGTGTGTATATGGGTCGTACCAGTGGAATTTATAGTGAAATGCCATAACATTTGCTTCCCTCCCCATTCCCAGAATTTCACAGTCCGCATGACTGGTGGTCATATTGTCTAGGAGACTTCAGGAGTTTCTGTTCAAAAAAATTACCTTTTTGACAACCTTGCTGGTAAATGCTATGAGAAGGGAGGTCTGTCTGATGCAGAACTCCCTGAGAAGTTGAAATACCAACAGGGCAATGAGAGGTCACTTTAATAAAAGCCAGAGGTGTTATCAAATTAGTTGCTAATTTTGTCTGCTAACTCAGGGAAGTATGCTTCCATGGTTAGCAGAACTTCTTTGTTGTAACAGACTGCTGTGACTCCAAATTCTTCAGCTGCTTTGCTTTTACAGACGCTGTGCTAAATCGTGTTGTGCTCAGAGTCTTCTTCTTAACTACTCTAGATATTGTTTCTTTGCTGTGATGGTTTGTCGTGGCCCCTGGACCCTGAGTTGAGTGTCTAGAAGAGGGTTGGTGATAAATGGCATTACATTGGGCTAATGTTAAACCTCAAGACTCATGCTAATCAGCTCTGGCTGTGTGTGTTTTGCCCCTTATTTTCAAGGTAAAAGAATCCTTATCCTTTGTTAATTTGCCGATTTCAAAGGGGCAAGTGCCAGAAAGCAAGGGTTCCAGACAATCAGTGGCATTGCATGGTGCGATAGTCTCCCCTCAAGCCAGGAGAATGCAGTCTGAGTTCACAGAAAAGCCCTGAGGATTAAACATTTAAAGGGTCTGCACAGCTGCAAGGATTTTCCTCCCAATGTGTTTGTCCAGCTCTGAGGCAACATTTAACATGGCTGCAAGTAAAACTTGATCTGAAGGTTATTTTGGAAATTGGCTAGATAAGAGAGGACCTTGGGAAGGAATCAGTGTCGGAGACCTATATTTGTGGGGGAGTATGTGTAGACTCAGCTGCCTAGATGCCCTAAGCACATCCAATCTGATTTCGGAAGCTAAGCAGGGTCAGCCCTGGTTAGTACTTGGATGGGAGACCACCAGGGAATACCAGGTGCTGTAGGCGCCTGGAGTAGGAACTGGCAAACCACTCCAGTATTCCTGCCAAGAAAACTCCATGGACATTGAGTCACAAAGAGCCGGTCACGACTGTAACAGCATAACACATGTGTAGACTCACCTGCATGCATTACAGAAAATGTAAATCTCCTCCCTGGTGCTCTTATGGTCACATAGTTGTAAGGATATCCTTTTTTAAAAGACACAGCAAAGGGATACACTTTATGCAGTGCATCATTAACTTTGGGAATTCATTGTTGCAGGGAACTGTCAAGGCTGATGGTAGGAATGAAGGAAATGAAGCCAGATTGATAGGCAGCTGCTACCTGGACTTGGAAGAGTTAGTGTGTTTGTTTTATCCAACTTTTTTTAATGCTCATCTGGCTACCAAGGCCATTCTGGGCGGTTTGCAACACAATAACATAAACAGACTACACTTTTAAAAGCACTGAGCAACATAATACCTCTTTGAAACCAGAATTAGACATCAGTCTGCATATGCAAAGGCAACCTAAAACAAATGAAAAATTCTTTAAAAGGCAAGGTGGCGGAACTGGTAATAGGAGTGCTGAAGAAAGAATTACACCGTGGTGATGTAAGCTCTAGGAATGCCTATCTTTGAAAACAGCCATGTTTTCAAAAGATGGTTTGAAGTTCCCCAGTGAAGGGGCCAGGAGAATTTTTTCCCAGGGTAGATTGTTCCAGAGATGGGGAACAACTGCCGAGAAGGCTTGGTTTCTGGACATCTCTTTCCACACCTCACTCAGGGTCAGTGATCTCAGCCTGGGAAAATTGTGTAGATTGGGCAAGTTTCACTGGAAGATACTGCTTTTTATACTGCACTACCCGGATCACCACCCAGCCCATCCAGCCCCTCACCTTGCTAGCTGGGGAATTCTTGGAGTTATAGTCCAGCAAATTATTATTTCCACTCTTGGAATAGCAGGGGATGAGGACTGTCAGTAGGCAAAATATTGGATGGGAAATGGGCTCTTCAGGTACACTTTCCAATCAGAGAGTTTTGCTTTTCCCTAGTAACCATGTTTGTGGTGCTGTGGGCATTTAAGGCATTTTTAATTTTCTGGGAAACTTAGAGCATTGGTTTGCTTGTTATTTTAGGTAGCTGTATTCGACCCATCAGTTCTGTAGAGTTTCTTGTTCTAAGTAGTTTTTAATGAATTATGGAAAAAAAGAAGTCCCAAAAGCATTGAAACAATTAAAATACAAGGATGTTTTAGGATACAGTTCTATGTGTTTTTAAAAAATTGTTCTAAATACAGCTGGCATAGACCTCACTTAATGAGTAGTATTTTGCACTTCTTCTTCACTTCTTTTAAAAAGAATAGAAAAACAGATTAAGAAAAATAGTTCTGTAAGTTTCTAATTTAAATTCTTAACAGAGAAAAGAAGCAACATAGTGAAACCCTGTGTTAGAGCAAAGAACTGGGGCTTGAGTAATAACTTACTGGAAAAACACTATCCAGATCCAGGAATACACCACAGGGTTTGTTTTGGTTTTTTTGAGCTAAACATATAAAGTTGGAAATAGATATACATTCATAATCCTGGGGGGTAGGGTAGAACAAATGGTAGACATGCTGATAACTACAACATTGTGTAGATCATGGTATAGATGGCCGGGTTGGGTTCCTTGTGTTTGTTGCCATAGAATATAGAACTCTGGGGACTGCTGTGCAAAGTGTCCCTCAGCCCTACCTACCTTCAGGTAGAAATTATAATCTTTTGTACCAGAACTGTTGAATTTTCTTCTCCTATGTTTGTGGGGACAGGTTGGAAGCCTGTAGTGAGGCCAAAGAAAGTAGTCAAGGGCAGATGTATTGATTGGTATACCACCCCTCTACCCTAAGACCACCCTGGGCGATTCACAGCAGGATCAAACAGTAAAACAATGCTACAAATATAAAAAAAGCATCAACATGTAATCATCTTAAAATAAAAAATGATTAAAACAATTACAGATGGGCCACTTCCCCGTGGTCCTTACGAAAGACATACAGTGCATATCTGAACTCAGTGCTGTGCCATAGCATGCTTTCTCGACAACTGTAGGCCCATCTTGTGAAATTCATGTAGCTTCAACACAGTGGTAGTTAAATTTCTAGTCTGGCCTTAAAGACTTTGGCCAAGCAATATGAGGAGAAAGAGAGCTACTAATAAAGTGGGATGATCTGTCAGACTTTCTTCCCTTCCACCCTGCATCACCTAATTGCTGATGTAAATGTCCACAGTAGGATGATAGACTATTTGGATATAAAATCAGTTGAACTCATTGACATTGGTTTCTTACAGATTGGGGAGGTGCAGCCCTCCACAATGTATGGTTTATGTATCAACCCAAACAGTTCAGTCTTCAGTGGGGAAAGTCCCCAAAGGTTTGACAGGATCTGTGTGAGACTTTGGGAGATTAATGAAGCTGAATTTTCAATCCGTTTTCAGATCATAGGGCAGGCGCATTATATCTGGAAACTTAAGTAGTTGAATTGATCTGGTAAAACCCAGTAACTAAGAGCTGACATTTGCTTTGGAATGGTATACCTGATTCCTTTGACTGTTTAAAAACAATGGACAAAGGAAGACAGCTTAACTTGGTTCTACCTGAGCGTTCCTTGCTGTCCCTGGTCTGGAAAGCTGGTGTCTGATGCAACTCAGTCTCAAGGGCATGTTTTGAAGAGTGGGATCTCACACCAATGCAGGATTATGCTCTTTTCTGATTCCTGGCTACAGTGCCTGCAAGGAGAGTATCAATCATGCCTGCAGCGGTCCTGTTTGAACATCAAAAATGTTCCTGTACCAATTATTAACTACTCTTTTTAAAATGCACGCTCCCAATCAGGGCATGTTGATTTTTGGAAAGCTTTCATCTCAGCTTTGAACAATGTGTCTGGATCTGCCTTCAGAAAGGTGGAGGATATTTCAGAGAGCAAGGTTTCAATCAGAGCTTGAAAATGTTATTTTATTTTTTTAACCTAGAATCTTGGAATCTCCCAGCCAGTGTGGTGGATGGCCAGGCTGGAGGGGGAATTCTGGGAGCTGTAATCCTCCTAAAAGTAAAATTCCCAAATTCTAGAGTACTAGTCAGGTAGACAAGACTCTGTTCCATAAGCTTATCCTGTAGCAATGCCAGCGTGGCTAATTCAGACATGCAGCCCCGCTTGCTCCCATATCATGCAGATGTGATGCAGCATTTACAATGAAATGAGGGGGGTGACTTATTTCCATCAAGTATCCTGGGGGCAGGATAAACCCTTGTTTTGAAGATGGGCTTGCTAGGAGGAGTTTGCTATTAATGCAAATATCCTAACAAGCTATAATTGGAGAAGTTGCAAACTTTCCATTTTTTTTTTCTGCTGACTAGGGGAATATTTTCCTTCCTTATACTCTATTGCAATATTTTTTCCTCCTCTTGGTGGTTTCCTCTATATTCATAGCTTGCTCTAGCCATAAAGCTTAGATTGCACAGCATTTCCTTTCTGTTTGTCAGTCCCCCTCGTCTAATTAGGGATCCTTTGTTGAAAGCTTTTAGGAAGATCAGAAATGATGGCAAGTTTTTCTTGCACTACAGATGGGTTCTGTGCAGTGCAGAGTTGCAGGGAGCATTGATGCCTTTTCGTGGCCACAGGTTCAGTGCATTTATGCCAAGGGCTGGTGCACTGTACCGTAATGAGTCCCCTTCCTTGAAAGCTCTCTGACCATACGCTGGGGTTCTTCAGCAGGCAAACCGAGGTGGAAATCAGTGTGCTGCTTACAGACATAGGGGAAAAAAACTATGAAAACGCTGTCATGTCTTGTTCTCCCTCACAAATGCTGTGATGTATTAAGGCAGTGCTATTCATGTTCTACACTTGGGGAGGCTGAGGCATATCATGTTGTTTGATCAGGTTCCACCTAAGACTAATCTGCAAGTTCTGGGCAGTGTAGATCTGGACATGTTTTTCTCATGTAAGAGCGCATTATGAACCAGTGAAGCTGGATGATGGGAGAAGCAGGGTTGGTTTGGTTTTGTTAACCACAAGTTACGGCAGTAGCTACCAGTTTATCTTTTAAAAGAGAATTAGGCACCTTCAGGGGAGGGTAAATCTTTCATCGGAGACAGAAGGAGAGTGTTCGTGCAGTTCACAGAACCCTCTGGTTGGGTAGCGTGGGAACATGGGGATGCTGGAGCACATAGGCTATGCATTCTGTTATACTTTTTTCCTTCCTTCCTTCCTTCCTTCCTTCCTTCCTTCCTTCCTTCCTTCCTTCTACTGTGCTGGCTATCGGATTCTGAGAGCTACAAATTAATTTTTCCAAGTTCTGTCCAGAACCATTCTGATAGCAGGATTTGGAGTATGTTTTCAGACTTTCTCTCCTTCTCCCCCAATTTGAAAAAAAAAGTCATCTGTATATTTCAGTCGAACTTGAAGCAAGCTCTTTGTACGAATCTCAGAGAGGTAAAAATCTTAAGTGTACTGTGGAAGCAGTGTTTAGATTTGAAACTCTTGTCTTAAACAGCCATTTTATCGTTCTTTCTAAATAGGAAACAAAAGATGACAAGTCTTCCTATACCTGTCCTCTTTGTGAAAAGGTTTGCACTACCCAGCATCACCTGACTATGCACATCCGGCAGGTAAGGCTGTTATTTTCAAACCTCCCATGGAGGATGTCTTTCTACACCAGAGATCAATAGGCATGTTGGAAATAAAATAGACTTGTATGCCAGTCCAAGTTTGCTTCATTCTGTTGTGGTT
The DNA here is from genome assembly GCA_023846285.1 of Phrynocephalus versicolor. Taxonomy (NCBI): domain Eukaryota; kingdom Metazoa; phylum Chordata; class Lepidosauria; order Squamata; family Agamidae; genus Phrynocephalus; species Phrynocephalus versicolor. The sequence goes on from JAHTLZ010000204.1 coordinate 72,779,651, forward strand.
CTGTTGTTTTCTTCTATCGAGTTCTCAAATAATATATTTCAGAAAACTTCAGTTTTATATAGGACTGAGCTGATAGCATAACTGAGAGCAGAGAGGTCTGTGTTAATGTCTGTCTGTCTGTCTGTGTTAATTTCCCTGAGGAACACAGCAGTATAAATTTTGGGGGCAACGGTGGTGGTGGCCAGCCATCTCCCCCCCCCCCCAAAAAAAATAGAACAATGCAATGTCATTTAATAGCTTTGTTCTTGGAGCATAAGTTACTAGGTTTTTAAAGCTCCTGGCAAGTACTACAGCTTGTGTTTTTAAACTGAATTTGAAATGTTAAGAAGAGGTCTGGGACACCTTATAATTTGGATTAATGCCACTCGCAGTAGCCTGGCTAATTAATACAGATGAACCCATGTGTTCTCAGGTCATCATATCATTGGTATTCCCTAAAATAAAACATTTTTATGAAAGGGCAGAGAATGGAAGGAGCAGTAGAAATGTGCAAGATACGTGTATTGCTTGAGGGTAAAAAAAAGATGTTGGGTTTCTGGTTGCATAGTTACCATCTGGTAGTTCATTTCCTCATTCCTCATCCCAGAAGGGTCTGTCCATATAGCTTTGGGCGAGCTGTACAGTCCCAGGTTGCCGCCAGAAGAAGGGAATGGTAACCCACTTCTGGGTACACTCTACCTAGAAAGCCCTGAAAAATGTCACCAAAACATTTCTTTGCAGCTCTGTAGAACTGCACTGCCTGGCTGTTGTGTTGTAGTTTAAGCCTTTAGAGTGAGCTGGGCAAAGTGTAGTAGTTCTCTAGGTGTTGCAGGGCTGCATCTCCCAGCATTCCTCAGCACTGACTGAATTGGCATGACTTGATAGGAGCTGAGTTCTCCCATATCTGGAGGGCTGCCTTTTGCCCGTCCATGCTGTCAGCAGTCATTCTAAGCCAGCCTGATGAGTTGTACCGTGCTGTGAGACCAATGTGATTCTCACATCTCCCACCCCTAAGCTGTTACGTGGGCATCCCTCCTGCTGTGTATGAATGGTCCTACAAGCTAGGAGTATTTTGATGTAGTCCAACACACCTAGAGGACGCCAGGTTGGGAAGGGCTGGGTTAGCTGATCCACAAGATTCCTTTTTTTTATTTATTTATTTTTGCATTTGTATACCACTCCCATTTCCCAAAGGAACTCTGGGTGATTCACACAATAGGTTTTTAAAACAGACAACAATAAAAATAGTAAAATAGTGCTGGGCAAGAGGCAAACAGTTAACAACCATGAAAAAGAGAAGGGGGAAAAATAACAACTTGGTATCACATTAGCAGCCGCCAAAGGCATCCCTGAACAGCCAGGTTTTAAGGGCTTTTCTGAAGGATGCCAGTGAGGGAGCCTGGCGAATCTCACCGGGTAGCTTGTTCCAGAGCGATGGACCGGCCACCGAGAAGGCCCGTTTTCGAGTTACTACCCTGCAGGCCTCCCTAGGGGTGGCCACCCGGAGTGAGAGAGCCATAGAGGAACAGGTGGGTCGGGCCAGCTCTGATCGTAGGGAGATACCCTCTGCCAGATAATCAGGACCCAGGCCATGGAGGGTTTTGTAAACCAAAACCAACACCTTTTTAGAAGGTGAGATGTACATTCAGAACAAATGCACCTTCATTTTATATCACTTCCTCGTGGAATCACAGTTTAGATTCCCCCCCTAAAGATTTCATAATAATGATGTGCCATTGAGTCAACTTGACGGATGGCAATCCTTTTCAGGGTTTTCCAGGTAGAGAATACTATGAAATGGTTTGCCGTTCTCTTCTGCCCCTCACCCCCGGGACTATGCAGCTTGCCTAAGGCCCCAAAGGCTGTCTCTACTTGTAGTAGATACCATGAGGAATCAAATTCTTAACCTCTGGCTCTGCAGCAAGATACCTAAACCATGTTATTTCATGATACCTAATAACCATGTTATTTCATAATCCAGTAGTCAAGGTATTTTCGACTGTAACTTTTACAATTCTTGTGCATTGCTCGTTATGCCTGTAAGCTCCAGGAGTTGTCAGTCCTAAACATCCCAACTGTACCTGGCTATCTGTCCCTGCTTCATGCAGCATTGTACGTATTCCTTATGCGATCTTCATAAGGCAAGCCATAACAGCTGTTCTCAATCTTTCCTGAATGGTGCCCTATGAAATATATTGGGGTCCTTGGCTTCTGAGCATTCTCAGGTTTCTGCCTCTGCTGGAACAGTAACACTGTTGCAGTTTTCAGGGATATCCTCCAATGTTATTAATGCACTGGCCAAGTCATGACAAAACGCATGTGCATAGCTAATGATGGCATTCCATACCGATTTGCCTCTGTTGCATTGTCCGATTATGGTGGTTGAGACTGGGATGTCCTTGATGCCGAACAGAAACAACTCAAATGAAAAATCTGTTGCTTTCTTTAGCATAACACTGACACTGGAGGGACAGACCATTCCTGCAGCATCTGTGGAAAGTCTTTGAGCTCTGCCAGCTCCCTTGATCGCCACATGCTGGTGCATTCCGGCGAAAGGCCTTATAAATGTTCAGTATGTGATCAGTCCTTCACCACCAATGGAAACATGCACAGGTGAGAATGAGTAATGAGACGACAGGGTGGAAAAAAAACAAACCCTGATTAATGTGTATGTGTTTGGGAGACTGTTGACACAACAGGTCCTGTTCCGTTTCAGGGCTGACGTCCAGAGAGTCCCACTTTGGCACGAGGAGATTTCTGGCAGCAGCTGCTTCCATTGCATGATAGGTTGCTTTGTATAATGGTTGCTGAGGTCATACGATGGGAGTAGTAGTTCATCAGCACCCAGAGGGTTGAAGGTTTGCCAAGTTCTATTGTAGGGCATCCTTTTTTTTTTTTTTTGCTGGAGCAACGTTTTGGATGGTGGTGATGGGCATTTGTTTGATGCTATCCATCGGGACTCCTTTCCCAATATGTCTTCTGATACCAGTAAGCATTCTGGAGGGTTCGTACAACTTTATCTGTAGCGCTGCTTTAAAGGTGCTGTCTCAGAGGTGCTACCTCATTTGCAGATTCCCATTGATCATGTGAGAATTAATGTCTGTTACTGTGAATCCAGGTTACGTACAGTGTTTTTGTTGGTTTTCTTGTTGTTGTTCACAAGTACAAAGCCCACCTACTTTTGCTGTTCTGCTTTGGTCCTTGCATTGTGTTCCAATTAATCCTCTCAAATTTAGAAAAGAAAAATAACATGCAATAATGTTTTCATCCTTAAATAAATATGCATGCACATGCAAGTACAAAATACAAGTGTTTTCTTGTTTTGAGCAATGGAAAGGTTTTATACACATTAATCTGTGCCTTTGTTTTCCCACTTGTGATGCGACATTTTCAAAGAAAAAATACTGTATTTGAAACATCATTACAGCTTGCAGTTGGCTCTTTAAAGAAATTATCCTGATTTCTGAACAGCCTTAAGTTCATGTGAATTGTTTTCTTTCGATTATAAAATGATCAGTTGCTTTGTTGCGGTGCCAGGTTGGTAGAAGGAGGCATGCCCCCATGATTACTCATAATGAAGCAAATTGTTTCAAGTAGGAGATGATCCCCCAACAGATGCACGCACGCACACATGCACGCACACTCATACTCACACCCAGTCAACATGGCCATCTCTTTTTCCTGAGGGCAGGTTGTTTTTAATTTCTTTCAGTAGAACTGCAGATATCATTTTGAGCCATTTTGGGGTTTTGGTCTTTATACTGCACCATTAATATATTTCATGCTACGACTGGTACATTTCCCATTTGTTTTTTTTTTATATATATATATATCCCTCCAGAAACACTATTCATTTAGACTTGATATTTGGTTTTGCACCTGTTTACATTACTCTGTATGCCATTCCTATAGTATGTGGCTGGTTTAAATGTAAGTCACAGCCTCCAGATGTTTCTGTGCATACTGGGAGAGTGCCAAAGTTTCGGTCATGAGCATTTACTTGGAAGTAGGCACCATGGAAACCTGCTAAGCTTCCAGCTAAAGGGACACAGGAGCAGGCGGTAAAGAAGGAAATTGGAAGAAGTCATGAAGACAGTGAGGAAGAGTAGAGAGGGCTTCATGTGTTCTCCATAAGGATCTCTGACAATCACCATGTACGGAAATAGCTTCTTCTCTTTTACTACAGCTCCCAGAATTCCCTAGTTGGCTTGGCCACTATAGCTCAAAAAAGGTAGCGCCCCCCCCCCCCCAAGCTCTGTGATGCTTGATCATTATCCTCTTTCCTTTTTGAGTTTTCCACTGCTTAAAAGGAGTTGCCAGGGTGGAGGTAATTTGGGATGCTCCAAGTTGACATTCTTATCGGTTATTTGCAGCTTTGGGGATGGCCAGGATTTAAACAAGGAAATGGAGCAGGGAGAAAGAGGGGGCACACACATAGGCACTCCCGCTTTCTCTCCTTGCGTCATCTTTAAAACACAGTTTGATGCTTAGTATAGTGAACAATGGGGAATGCGATATGAATCTTTAAACACAATTGTTAAGCTGATGGGTGTTTATATCAACGATGTATCTTCAGGCAGTTCTTCATATGGCTGTCTTGTAAATGCAGTTTTTTTGCAGACGTGGAGGGGGTTGATTAGGGATGGGCTAGTATTTCAGAGCACTGCCTTTTCTTTCTTTTTTTGAAGATGGTGATATTCTGCATCAAAGGGTCTAGTACTGTGCCACAGAAACAACATTTCCACGCTTATATGTTGGCGTACATGCAGGTGTTTTGTCTGCAGAAGAATTCTCAATTTTGAATATTTTTATATATATTTTTATGCTAGTTTTGCGAATGGGAAAAAACATGGAAAAACAAGAGTGAGAGGGAGGAAGGGAGAGAGAGAGAGAGAGAGAGAAAGAGAGAGAGAGAGATGGGTCACTGAGATGTAGCAGACGGTTTACCCATAGAAAAGACCCTTTCAACCTGAGGCTCATATTCAGTTTCACAGTAGGCCTCAGGGTGTTGGTGTTGAATTCCACTGTGGAGTGGAGAGGGGGTGCGTGCAAAGAGAAACAGATGGTACCCCACTAACTAGCATATCTGCCTAAAGTCCTGTCTACTAATTCAATCTTTAAGAGAAAGATTTCAACATTTTAGAACAGGAAAATCCATTGCCAAAGTTGAGATGCCCCTGAAAGGTAGGTAGCGTTATAGGGAAGGAGAGGTGGCTGCATGGGGAAACGGAACATCCTCCTGGATTTGTCCTCCTGGCCGGAGGTTCTCCATGCCTGCTCTAGTGGGAGAGGAGTTGTTAAAGAAGACACATATGTTTCCTGCAGCGCCTCTTGGGAAGCAGCCAAATGATGAAAGCAGAAATCTGCTCTGTGGACTCTGCCACCTCACAGTCAGAGTTGCACTGCCTTTGTGGAAAGAGAGTTCCATTCAGCTTTGCTCAGCTAATGAAGTATGGATATTTTTGTGCAGAAAAAAAATATTGTGCGATAGTGGGGTGTTTATGTCTGAGGCACTAGATGGGTCATTTAAAGCAGGACAAAGTATAGGTGCCTTTCATGTTCTAATTTAGACCTTCTTGCCTACGGTCATCTGACCTTTGTGGGAATTGAAGATCAGAAAATCTGGAAGGCCAAAGGCCCTTGCCCCACTCTGATTGGGATTATCTGCATCCAAAGGGCCACCTACACCTGTATGTCTCAGCCTAAACGTTTAATATTAACCTCTGAGACTTTGCTTTCTGCAGTTCCCCCAAGGAAAGTAGTTAGGCTGCTGAGTACAGGTTATTTCTTGTGCTCTCATATTTCTGGAGCACCTTTCCCACAGGGACTATAACTTTGGCTGTACTGAATTTTTAAAATTCAGTTTCTTTAAGAAAATCTGGTCTGTATGTGGCTGATTATATTTGATGTTAGCTGTTTTAGTTAGTGTGTTTTGGTAATGGCTGTTATAATTTTTCAGTTGTAGTGATGTATTGGTTTGTTTGCAGCCATTTTCCGAAGACATAAACAGATCAGTGCTACTCAGTCTTTGGGGGCCTGAGGGCTGCCTCTGGTGTCATCTCAAGGGGGGGGGGTAGAAGGGGACTGTGTATATGCACACATACAGGTAGTCACCGTGCCTCACTGTTTTTTTTATTATTATGGATGTGGCAACAGAGACTGATTGGCAACATGTGAAAGAAATTAAAGAACAGCATTATGGTGTGGCAGAGCAGGCATATAATGTAGAAGTTGCCTGTGAGCCTAAAACAGTGGTGGCGAACCTTCAGCACTCAAGATTTTTTGGACCACAACTCCCAGAATTCTGAGCCTAGATTGCCAATGGCGAATGACTATGGGAGTTATGGTTCAAAGCATCTGGAGTGCCAAAGGTTCACCACCACTGACCTACAACCGTGTAGCATATGGTTCCATGAATTTTCTCCTACATTTGTTTCAGTACTAATGAACCAAACTACACTTTCAAGAAAAGTCCTCTCTGAGGCTTAGTAGTGATGGAGCATGGGCAGTGTTGTGTTACATCTCAGGAGGCAGCAAGTTTTCTGTTGGCTTTGTGTTAACACTCAGCAGAGATCCTCCTTTGTGTGTTTGATTTGTGAGGTAAACCCTCTCAGGTTGGCTTCTTTGTTTAACTGTTGCCTTACAGGCATGAGACATCGGCCTGCTCAGAGCTCAGAACCTTTTGAAATTTCTACATCAGGGTGGAGGATCTCAAGATGTTTTTAGCTAACGCTCCAAGAACTGACCATGTTAGCTGGGGCTTCAGGGAAATGAAGTCTAGGAGGCCTGGAGGGCCCTCAGTTTCCCTCCCCACCCCATTCTAAATAAACTGCTCTAATCTTCCTTCTCACTCCCACTTCTTTTAAAACATGCAAGATTTGTAGCATTATTATCAGAGCCAGAGTGCAGCCCTAGAGGCTGCGCAGTATGCTTCGTTGGCAAAAGTAAATACAAATCTCTATGCGCAGGCTTGCATTTTCCTTCTCTAGTTGAAAGCCGGTGCCAGAAACCGTCTTATTCCCTTGAGAAAACAGCGAGCTTATACTGAATCAAGCAGAGGTGGGGCTCTTCAGGTTGAAATGATGTTTGGTTACTGCGTTTGAGTCATAGCTGTAAGGGCATGTCTTGCACCGCACATGTTGACATGCCTTCTCCCCCTTCCAACAAGCTCTTAGAATTACATTTCCAAATGAAAGGAATTTAGAGCAGCCTCACCTGGATGCCCTGAGCACATCCGATCTCGCCTGATCTGGGAAAGCTAAGCAGGCTCAGCCCTGGCTAGTACTTGGATGGGCGACCACCAGGGAACGCCAGGTGCTGTAGGCGCCTGGAGTAGGAACTGGCAAGCCACTCCAGTAGTCCTACCAGGAAAACTCCATGGACATGGGGTCACGAAGAGTCGGTCACGACTGTACCGACACAACAACAACAACACCTGGAGCTTGGACAAATTCCTTTTTGAGATTACAACTCTCAGAATCCCCCAGCCAGCCCAGACAAGGGATTGTGGGAACTGTAAATGAAACTAATAAGTTTTCCAACAGTGTCCTTGTTATAGTTTTCAGTGCACTTTTTCAGCAGCTCAAACTCCAGGGTGTGGACTGTGTTGGCCATCTGTTTATAGGTGCAACCTCCCCATGTCATGTCTTAGGTAGTGAAAGCGCTGTGGTTTCTAAAACCTGAGCTGATTTGTCTGTTGACAGTGGAACACAAGATCAGGGTAACTTGACATAAACTTTCTCTACATGCATGGGTTTGTTTCATGTCAGGTTCAACTGTGTCATGTAGCACCAGGTGCTTCAAGACCATTAGGCATTATCAGTATCCATTCCCAGCTTTTTGACGTATTGCTGAGACTCCACCATATTTTTATAGTAATTGCTAGTGTTTCCTCCTCCTTGAGAAACAGAATAAGGAGGTCTTTCATACAGAGCAGGAGAAGGAAATCTTAGGCAGCCTGGGGGCCAGTGTTTTACCCCCAGTCCTCATTATGAGCTGCACCCAGTTTACAGGCACTTCCAATTGTGTATATATATTTGCAGGGGCCTTGTTCCGTCCCCAAGCCCAGACACAGTAAATTGGGATCCCATGGGCCTTCAAGAATAGCAATAAGGTTGTTTTTAAAACAACGACTACTTTCAGGTTTTAAAAATGAGGCTCTCTGGGGTGGCATTGGAGGCTGCACAAATACTCCAGGGTGTTTGTGTAGTCTGTGGACAGCATGTCGCTGATTTTGGATTTGACGACAATTAAATCCATGCATCTCGGTGTTGTTCATTAAGTTCGGATCGTGTCCTCTGGACTTCAGACTCATCCACCTGGCCAGCGAGAGTATCCAAGTGTAACATATCTATCTTCCCAGTCTGTTTGTTGTGCCACATCCATGTTAATGGCAGCGACTGACTGGGAATGGTGGTTCCTATGAGGAGTGTTGTGTGTAAACACCTGACATTTTGTGTAGAGTGTATGGGATTTCTGTCTGGCTGCATTCTTACAATGAAGGTATGGTGAAGGGGAAGCTTTTCACTATAGTGCTATTAATATTTGTTTCTGGACTTCTCCATACTGTGAAACTGCTGTGAACCATTTATGAGAATTTCTGCAGAGCCAGGCTGTCACTGCTAAGGGAGATGATGATGATGATTGGTAATGGGATAATACTGTTTTCATCAACACCAGTACAGTACATAGTTGGTAGGGTGTGCTTTGCTTTTAAGAGAGGGTTCAGTGAGAAGCTGTAGTATCCTTACAAAGCTGCTTCTTTATCATTTAATTTATTGATTTATTTATTTTTATATTTCTATACCGCCCGTCTTCCAATGGATGTCTTGGTACCCCTGTCCAGGTCACAAACAAAGCTGGTGCGTTGTTGCATCCACCAGTACGTATCTTCTGATATTTTCCGGATGATGCAGTAATGGGTTATATCATGCCCCGAATATTAATTCCATTGTCTTTCAGAGCTCGCTTACATCTTAATAGGCCCCTAGAGAGAAGGCATTAAAATTCTATTAATGGTGCAGGTGGCAAAGTGAAGGTCTTCTGGGGATTGTTAACTCTTTGCTATGGAGAAACATAATTATGTTGCATGGCTATAGCAAGACCACACCTACTGTTCCTACTCC
>JAHTLZ010000204.1:72788794-72802449 GCA_023846285.1 Phrynocephalus versicolor
AATCATCAAGTCTAGCCCCTGCCAAGGAGGTGCTGTGAGGAATCAAATTCCCAACCTCTGGCTCCACAGTGAGATACCTAAAGCACTACTTTTACTTTCCCATTTTTTTTTAACATTCTGCAAAACTAACAATAATTAAAAAGATGTCCAAGTGGGTGGAGTCTCCCAGCTTGGCAGCTGTCAAGTAGAGGCTGGATGGCCCACCTGTCAAGAATTTTCCAGCTGTGGATTTTGTGGCCACGTTATGGCCCAGAGAGGTGACTAGATGGTGAACTTCACAGTCAATAAAGACTCTTCAGAGTACATGCTGTGTTTATGTGATATTCTACGACTTCTAGTTTCAGAGAATGCAGAAGTTGAAAACGTAGAAAAAAGTTTATGTACAAATCAAAGCGTTTTGGCTTTTTAGACAAAGTGTTTCAGTACTTTCTTGGCATTTAAGGCCAATAACTGAAGGATACTAAGCCTTGTTCATCAGCCATCTGTTAGTACTTATAACACTGACATAACTGCTGCTCAGATTTATGTCACTTGTGTGCAGTGGGACATTGGCAGAAGAACAACACTGTCAGTGACCTTCATGGATCTGTTTGTGCATAGTTTTAAAATAGTCCCATATTATAGTCTTCCTTCAGATTGAAATTAATGATTCTGAGATGATGGCTTGTTGTGTGAGCTCTCCTGCATAGATTCCTTTTCTCTCATTGGCCCATTACCTGTATTGCTTAAATGATCATTTTCCTCACACGATTTTCACACTCCCATTTACACTAGAGTTCAGGCACAGGGTTGTAGGACAGGTGCAGGCATAGAATGTAGACAGGAATTAGAATGTGCGAGCTTGCACATTAAGGTCTTGATCATGGTTTGATTGACCTTGGACCACTGTGCAGAGCCTTACTTGCATCACAATGCAATGGCCTTCCTGCCATTGTTGGATCTGCCAAGAATGTAATCCAGTCATGTCCAAACTTCGGCCTCCTGATGTTTTGGACCATAACTCTCAGAATTCTAAGCCTGTATTGCCAGTGACAAAGGACTGTGGGAGTTGTGGTCCAAAACATCCGGAGGGCCGAAGTTTGGGCATGCCTGATGTAATCCAAACAGAAGGTAGATACATTCAAACAATTAGAGCATATATGGGAAGTCTGTTTGAGCAATCAGCAATGGAAGTCGTGTTTCTTATCTCCACATGCCTTCTGTTTTGTTGCATCATTCCTCCCTAGTCTCTTCCCCATTTTTCATGGTGGTAGACCACTGGGTATGGATGATGGGAGTTGTGACCAAAATAACCAGAAAACAAAGCACAGGATTGGTGTAAGGGGGGAAGATAACATTGGAGGCATTTCTTGAATTGGCAAATTTTTTAAAATATTTTGCCCGACATTGAATATGGTGTCTCAGAACCTCAAGACAAGACTTCATGCTAACTCCCCAAGTGGTGAAAATATCCTTGACATTATGCTCTAAACAGCATTGCAAGAAGTTTCTCTGTGCAACTGAAACAGACATTTTAATGCAGAACTTTCACAAGAAGGCTGAGGGATCATTATCAGATACTTTTCAGTTTGAAAAATGTGAATAGCAAAAAGCTAGATTTTCTTGCATGTATCTCATATCAAGTGAGGAATACACTCGTGCTGTTTAAAAGCAACGGGGGGGGGGGCAATAAAGCGGTGTTATTATAGCAGAGCTTGGAAACGTTTCCTGGTTGGACTACAGGTCCCAGCATTTAATTTTTTAAAAAGTAGCATGTTCGTGTTTGAGTTGACAAGTCTTGAGTTTGTAGGTATGCAAGAGAGAGAGAGAGAGAGAGCAGGGTGCTTGCTTATGCTTAAATTAAGCATACAAAAGTGTTTTGGGCTGAAGTGAACACTTGAAAACAAAATGTAATCTATGAGTTGGACCGTTGTCAATAATGGCATGTTAATATAGGTGTCAATTCTATTTGGTACAAAAATAGTTAACATACACTTTTGTCAGGTACTTCTGGCAGCCTCTTCCTTTCTGTTGTGGTTGTCATGAAATACCTGAGCCACCGCCGTATCGTTTTGTTCCGCCTTAAGTCCTGCAAACATGAGATACCAACGGTTTTTTTGCATGGGATGGAGTCTGCAGCCGGGTTGCAGGCAAGAGGAGAATGAAAGTGAGGTGATTAGCAGTTCACTTCCAATCTCAAATGCTGAACGTCTTTGTCCTCAGACCTCCAACACACACACACACACAGACACACACACACCAACTCCATCTTTTAACAGTGACAGTTTCTTGGTCTGGTTTTAAAAGGAGCTGACAAGAAAGGTACATTCTGATATTTGCTCATTCTTGCATGCCAAAGTCAAACCGGTTGGACAAGGTGAGGAGTGGGAGTTAATTCTGGATACTTATTAAGGAGGAATAGAAGGCAGGAACCAAAAGCATGGTTGAGCCAAACATACCCAGTAGCTTTTTCCTCATTCTTTTGTAACCTTTTCTGTACTTCCTTCTGAACCTAACTCAGGCCTACATAGTAATTACTGAAAATGGCTTGCACTTAGGCATTTAGTTGTGTGCGCAATAAAACTCCCAAGTGCAGTACTTCTTCTGCGAACAATTTAGATATACAGTGGAGCCTTGCATAACAAACAGCTTGTATAACATAAAATCTGTGTAACATAAAAAATTCCGGAGATAGGAGAAACTTGCTTAACATAATCGCCTATGGGGAAAATCCGTACAACATAAAAATGGGATCACTCCATTTTCAATGCATTCCTATGGGAATTTGTCTAAATGAAAATTTGCTTAACATAATTTCATTTGGAAAAAATTAATTCCTTTATACAAGGTACCACTGTATATGTAGTGCAGATCTATCTAAAGCTTCTGCATTTGGGAAAGGACTCCAACATTGCAGATCCTAGTATGTTCATTGGGAGCCAAAGGGTGACTGATTGACTGTGGAGCGTGTCATAGAGTGTAAAGGAAAAAGACATTGTTGCCTGACACTTGAATAGGAACAGTCTATTAAAGCAGACTTTATGTTAGATGTCTTCAAGTCACACCCAAACTTTGGCAGCCCTAACAGCTTTCTCAAGGTACAGGAATATTTAAGGTGTATTTTTTTTTTTTACCACCGACACCCTCTAGGGATGTTTCATGGCTAAACGGAATTTGAACCCAGGTCTCCTGGTCTTAGTCATTCTATCCACTATACCATACTGCTCTTCATTGCATCACATAATACAGTATTTTGCAGCCCCCAGATCTGACCCCTATTAAAGCACTTGTGCTAGGGATCTAGCACCTCTAATGCATACTAATGATAATCATACTATATAGGAAAATACTGGGGTTTACTCATATAGCTGTAGTGGTAAGGAACTAATACTGTGCCCAGTCCAAGCATTAATTACAGGTATCACTTCGTCAGTAGTGGTAGCTCCCTATAAATGAACAAGGACTATTGCCGTTTATGAAATCAGAAACTATGTACTTAGTGTTTAATGTAAAGATACTGTATTTTTTCAGTAACCAACAATGAAAAATATATTTGACTATATAACTGACAGACAGATACAGGCACACAGATACATAGAAAGACAGGCACCCTCCCACACACCAGACAATAGATTTTACAGTGTAATATGTTTGAGTTTACTTATTTGTTGTTTATTTTTATTTCATAATCCTGTTTGCATTTCTGTGTTATTGTGGTAAACTTCCCAGAGTGGTTTCGCTACCAGATGGGCAGTCTAGAAATTCAGTCAATCGATCAATCATAGTTTTGCTGATGTGGCTTATGCATAAAAAGATGAGGTGTGTGAAGAAAATTCAGAACAGTGGTACATCATGTCAATGAATGAAACTGCTCTTGGATGTGAAGGCCATAAAAGCATAGGTTTGGTTACAGAACAACGTATGGTGAAAAAGCTTTGCATGAACATGCTTTATAGTTTAGGATGGAAGGTTCATTTAAGTAACCGAAACCCCATTGAGAACTAAAACTGCTTCTCAATTGTAAGAATTCTTGAGCAGAAAAAAAAAATAGTAAATCCATACAGTTCTGTCAGTATTCTTGGTGCAAATACTTTACTTCAAAATTTATTAAGCATTGGACTGTATTTGAAGACGAAAGTTTGGGGAACTATGTGAACGCAGATTTTTTTTGGCATACGTTGTATGTTTGTGTGAACATTTTCCCACTGTGTGATCATCTCTGGTTTGCCTCTCACCTGAAGGCCCTGGAGGGATATTATTACGGTGATGCATTTTAATTTTAGGGTGTGGTCAAATGCCCTAAAGATGTTGGAAAATGCCTCATTTGCTAAAATGATGAATCATGAGGCCTAGCTTGGCTTCAGAATAGTAACATTTGGATGGTTCTTTCATCCCGTTCTGTTCTGCGCACACACACCAGCCTCAGGTGTGTGTAGAACATTTTTTTGCACCTGCATAAATATGCCCTCCGTAAATGCTGTGGAATGCAACATTTGGACATGTTGAGATAAGACATTTTTTCCTATTCGTTCTAGAGGTGGGCACAAAGCACAGTGAATTGCTTTGTACTAACCTGGGCAGGAGCTCAGCCAGTCTGTCCCCACCACCTCTGGCAGTAAAGTATGGCTCATAGAAACATATGTGTAGAGAGAGGAAAAGAGGTCTGGAAGGGGTAGGAATTGAGAATTTGGAGGACGAGGAAGAGGAAGAGGAGGGATAAGATTGGAAGTGACACTCATGATGGCAATATATCATGTCCAAAATCAGAGGCAGCTTGCCTTTTAATGCTAGCTGTTAAGGAACACAAAGGGCCAGATGCTGTTGTCTTCATCATGTTTTATTTGCAGCATTCTCAGATAAATGTTTTTGGGTGCTGTGTAAACATAGTAATGAACTCGAAAATTATTCGGCCTAATTAGTCAGTCTTGCTTACATTGTATAGCATGCTTCTGTAGTTGGTAGTGAGCAGGCTTGTCAGATTCCTTCTGATTCTTAAAACGTCTTGCAAAAGTGACCCATGACTTTTTGAACTCCTCTCATTCTGGCAATGATCTTGATGATGGGCATTTTTTTACTGTCAAGTTACATTATTGGGCATCTGTGGAAGCTTCCAGGGATAGTGTTATAAGCCACCGCCCTGGCTTTCGTGGGTCACTTAGGGATGAAAATGGCCACATAGTAAAAATATATGAGTTTTGAAAATCATCCTGACCAGGTACAATTTTTCTTGCGACTTCAGTGAAGTTAGAATCTATATAGTGCTGTTGCATTCTTACATATCCATACATGAGCCATGTTTGAGTACTCAAGCTTATTCAGACTGAGATTCGGGGAGATACAACATTTGCAGAAGACTGTTTTCTGGGAGTAGTACCAGTAATGTGTTTTGTGTGGCATATATGATGGTGTGAAGTATATGATGGTGCCACATTGTCCTGTGTAATCCTTGAGTGCATTAAACTCGCCTTCAAGTTTCATTCATGACCAAGACTGTTGTTTGATAGTGGGTTCTGTTCCCACAAGAAGCTGCTTATTAAGAAGTGACATGTTTTAGTGATGCATGTATTTCCTTATAAAAGAGGGAAGGCTAGGACTGCAATGTGAGCTTATACATGGGTATTTAAAAGTAAGCCCATTGAATTCAGTGGGACTTACTCTTTGGGAAGTAAATACAGTGGTACCATGACTTAAGAGCATCTCAACTTAAGAGCGGAAAACTGTTTGCATTTTAACTGCCACCTTACAAATTTTACATATGGTCTGCTCAACTTACAAATATTGCTTTTCATTTTTTCAATTTTTTAAAATTATTTCTTCATTTTTTTAGACAGGTACCCCGACTTAAGAGTAGTTCAACATGCATTCGGAACAGATTAAATTCATAAGTCGAGGTACCGCTGTATAAGATTTCAGCAGACTTCCATTTAAATTGCATTTTTCTGCTGCTTCCCTGTGCATTTCATAATAGGGGAAAACAGCTGCTTATTTTCATTCATGTTAAATACAGCCGATCAGGGTATTCTTTTTTTAAATGGTGATGCTGTTTCATTCCTGTGTCAAACTGAAAATCAGCTGAGTCTCTTTTGCATTATTCATTTGTTGTTGTACTTATATCCCGCCCATCTTCCAGAACGGAACTCTGGGCAGCTAACAAAATTTAGAACTACACTAAGGAAACCAAGAAATCAAAGGAAAAAAGAATCCAGTAAAACAGCGAGGATCAATATCCTTCAGAACAGATGAGGCGGGCGCCTAAAAGAGGGAGGGGATTAGGTAAAAAGGTCGCCAAATGCCTCCTTAAAAAGGTAGGTCTTCAAAGCCTTTTTAAAGGTGGGTAGGGACTGTGCTAGGCGCAGCTCACTGGGGAGATAGTTCCACTGCATGGGGCCCACCACAGAGAAGGCACGGTTACGTGTGAGCGATTTCCGTGCCTCCCTGGGCGTGGCCACCCTCAGTGAGCGCGCTTGCGCCATTCTCGTGGATCTGGTCCCAGTTGATCTCTGAGAGATACGCTCCAACAGATACTCTGGTCCCAAGCCGTGGAGGGTTTTGAAAATCAAAACCAGGACCTTGAACCTTATCCGGAAGACAACGGGTAGCCAATGCAGGTGGGCCAGAACTGGGGTGATGTGCTCGAATCTACAAGCACCCACCACCAGTCTGGCCGCCACATTCTGCACCCGCTGAAGCCTCTGGACAAGGGTCAAGGGTAACCCCACGTAGAGGGCATTGCAATAGTCGATCCTCGAAATCACAAGAGCCTGCACAACTGTCCTCAAGGAGGACTCATCGAGGTACGGTCGGATCTGGGCGATCCTGCGGAGGTGGATAAAAGCGGCCCTGGAGACCGCCATCACCTGGGCTTCCAGGGAGAGGGCTGAGTCCAGGACCACGCCCAGATTCCTGGCCCTGTCTGTAGGCTGGAGGGACCCCCCCTTCCCAGTCTAGGGAGAGGGTCATTGTATCCAGATGAGGGCACCCCAAAGAACAGAACCTCGGTCTTCTCCGGATTCAGTTTGAGTCAGTTTGTCCTGGTCCATTCCAGGACCGCCTCCAGGCACAGGTCGAGGGAGCGAACTGCCTCCTCTGCAGAAGAAGAAAAGGAGAGATAGAGTTGCGTGTCATCAGTGTACTGATGGCAAATCTCCTGATGACCCCCGCCAGCGGCATCATATAAACATTGAACAGCATGGGTGAGATTGCCGACCCCAGGGGCACCCCACTCTCAAGTCGGGAAAAGTGGAAAGCTTTTTATTTTTGTTATTTGTGATTCTGCTATATTTCTGTGTGCTGTGAAGTGACAGAGCAGAAAATGATTCCTTTCTTATTGTGTGCTCTTTTGTGTGTTAACATCTTTGGTAATAAACCGTTAATCTCTTGCCCCACCTGAAGAGAAGCCTGCTGTACTGTACTTGTAAAGACAAGAGCAGTTCAGAATATTTAAGAGCAGGATAATTGTTTATGTAACCCATAGTCGTTGATTCTTGGTTTGGCAGTACCTAAATATCAGTTCCACCTCTCTCTAATATTAGATGATTGCCAGCAATTGTATTCTGTATCCTTAAAAGGAAAGGGAAACAAAAGATTTCGTGGACAGATGGCATGATCACACTTCTGATCATGATTCAGATAATTTATCAAGAGAAACATAAATGAGTAAAAGCATACAATATAAGTTTAACACATTTACCGTGTTCTATGTGGATCTGTGGATAAGCTAGTTCTACTTGAAGGAAAGTTGCTGAATGTCCATGCTGGTGTTGTTTTTTTTCACTTTAGGAGTGATGAATTAAATAGAGGTTGCCTTTCTGATGAAAAGCCCTCTTCATTTCAGTCTCTTCTCTCTTTTTCCTCTGAATATAAATACTGTATGTACTCCTCTCAGTCTTCTTTGCCTTCTGTTTCCATGGATCAAATAATTACTCACCATGACTAGCATCATACTAAAGGAACAAGTTGCTGTCGCACCTGTACTATTTGCATCTCCAGACAGCAAACTAGTTCCTCCTCCTGTTGTTTATTTGAAAAATCGAAGTTTTTAAAAAACCACACACAGCTAAAATAACTTGATGAAGCAAGTTGTCTTTCTCTTGGAAATATGGAATGTCAATCAATGACTTGTTTAAAATAATAAGCAGTGAATTACTTTTTTTAAAATGAACGTTCTCAGCACTAGAAGGTGCCCCAGCTTAACAGAACATGTCCTAGAAATTAAGAATCATTATCACATATGATCCTGGGCATTGCAAATTCATCTTGTTGAAAAAAACAAAACGCTACTGGAGCTTTTTAAGGATCTGCATCTGTGTATTGCTTCTTCCAATTTTAGTAGACAAACCTTGAATCCCCAGTCTACTTAGTATATGGTTGATTTTTGTCAGAAATAAAGTGCAGCTGGTGGGGTAGAGTTATATTGAAGCAAAAAAAATTTCATGGTCTCGGGACAGGGCAGTAGTAACATAGCTTTTCCCCCCTTTAGGGTGCATTGCCATCAGCAGGAAGTCTGGCCACGATGGCTAGGAGATGCTGAGAGTTCCAGAGCAATAGGTTTCCAGCCCTTGGCATTTCAGTGCTTGTCCCCCATCATATTCTGGAATTAGGGCTGATGAGTGACTTTTTAAATATTGTATTATGAAGGCATTAGGGGTGCTGGATAGTCTGGTGGAGAGGGTAGAACAGAGGCATCCTAAGCTCAGTGAATTGGAGCATTTGGCTGGGTCAGGAATTAGACAGTATGAGAAGAGTGAGAATTCTCTTGAGAATCTGTGTTGACCATCTGGCTCCTGTTTTTTTCCTCCTATCTCCTCCGGATTTCAGACACATGAAAATCCACGAGAAGGATCCAAACAGCACAAGTACGCCGACGACGCCTGCCTCCCCACTGAAACGCAGGCGATTGTCCACCAAACGAAAACTTAGCCAAGAGACCGAAGTGGACAAGGAGGACCGGACGCCAGCTAAAAAGGTTCTTTGGAAAGCACTGAGCAAAAGAATCTCTTTAATTGCACTCCATTCTTTCATTCATGCTTTGCCCTTCTATTGTTTTATTTGTGACTAAGGGTTCATTTTTTAAAAGGTTAGACTTAAAATTAAATATCAAAAATACAATTCATCAAGGAGATGGAAGAAGAAGTGGCAGAAACTTGTGGGTGCTACACATTGATTTTATGAAGCTGCAGTGTGTTGGCATGTGCAGTGAAGTTTTCAGTTAGAATGAGACAGGATCTAGAAACATGTTGGTTTTGTTCCTCTTCAGTGCAATATCACTGGTTTACTTCGTCCCTCAAGTGGCTCCTGTGCTTGCTTGCTTGCTTGCTTGCTTATTTATTTATTTATTTATTTATTTATTTATTTATTTATTTATTTATTTATTTATATGCTGCAACCATCTAGCAAAAAAGCTACTCTGGGCGGTTTACAAACATATACAAAATACAAAAACAGATTAAACAACTTAAACTAGTAAATAAAAACTAATCAATCTGACCAAATAATCAAATCATCATAATAAAAAGACCAAATAAGCACAAATGCAATAAATCAAAATGGTTTAACAATTCAAAATAAGAACAAATGGAAAACATAAATAACTAATAGAAAATTATCCTAAGGCAGGGAAAAATAACAGTGTCGTATTTATATAAGTTGGTTGAAACAGAATGATAAGAATGCTTTGATCAGAATGAATTATATCCAGCAGATGTGTGTAGACACAAAAGGTGCAAAGTAGATGACTTATCATTCTCCTCATACCTGTAGTGACAAACCTTTGGAAAGAGGTAGAAGTCATGTCAAGAAGACAATTTGATATTCTTATAAGTCAAAAATTTGAATGATTTCATTGCTTTTTATTCTCTAAGGAATCAGTTGATTTAGTGTCTAGCATGAACCACTTTTGTTTAAAAAATTTCCCTAGAAACTTTTAAAAGTTACTTTAATGCCAGACTCTTTCAGAGTGTCCCCCTTTCACGTGTTCATGTAATCTATGTCATAAGAGTTACAAAAGAGCAAGGGAGGAAATGGAAAAGTATATGTTCAAAGCAGCTCAAAGAGGCTGAGTAAATCCGTTGCCTATGTTTCAGGCACTTTTGACATTCTTCCCTTCACTGAGGCATTTATAATAATTTGGAAGAAATAGCTGTACTGAGAATATCATGCTGCTTATATGTGCCTTTATCTTAATTGCCTTTAAGCAACATGCAATGAAGCCAAGTTGCTACTGGAATAATTGTAACATTAATTTTGTTTGACTTCACATGTGAGAATGTTCCATTTTCTACCTAGCAGGTTGCTGAGGAACCACAAAGTGGTGAAGCTGAGAAGAAAGTAGAGGACATTTTTCGCTGTCCAGTGTGTTTCAAGGAATTTTCATGCAAATATGGGCTAGAAAGCCATATGGAGGCACATCCAGATACCTCGTTGAGGTAAGAAATGGCACTGGAGAAGCAGTCTGGTAGATAGGTATTTCACGTAGAGGCTTGCTTGAGTTCAATAAACTGAAGTCTCAACAAAGTACTCTGTGAGGTCTTGTAAAGCATTGTCCCTACGCTTTCATAACCGAATTTACAATGTTTGGGGCCTGGTGTAGTATTGGACTTTTTATAATATGACATTCAAGTAATGATCTCCCTATAAATGTATAAATTATAAATAAATGTGATGGTGTGGTGACTTAGCATACTAGAGCACTGAAATGGTCGGCTGCTAAGTTGGCAGCTCGGCGGTTTGAATCCCGGGTGCCATGCAGCGGAGTGAGCTCCTGCTGTTCACCCCAGTTCTTGCCAACTTAGCAGTTCGAAAGCACGTAAATGTAAGTAGATAAATAGGTATCGTCGTAAAAAGCTGGAAGGTAAGCAGTGCTCCATGCAGCCGTGCCGGCCACATGGCCACAGACTTGCACGACACTGGCTTCTTGGCTTGAAAACAGAGATGAGCACCGCCCCTAGATTCGGACACGACTAGCATGCATGTGCAGGGGGAACCATTATCTTTATCTTTAGAAATTCAATAACTAGCCCTTTCTGTATTCAAGGTATATATGTTTATGAATGTTGTCTCCCCATTTAATATATTATATATCTTATGTAACTTTATATTAAATGTTACATTGTTTTCTTGGTAAATTTAAGTTTATATTATCACCTTGTATTGTAATGCACTATGCTTGGCATTTATAGTTTTTGTTTGATTCTATTCATAAGTTTCTTTTTTAAAAGGAACAATTGTGAGATACTTGTTAATTTACTATGTGGCCTTAGACAAGTTATGTTTTCTATGTTGAGTCCCATCCCCTTCACCAAACTGACATTAACGGCAATAACATCTGCCTTGTAGTATTAATTGAATCAAAAAGGTGTATAATATTGGCAATAAGAAGCTTTTGAAAAATCCAGTACTATCATAACCAGATTTTGTGAGAATTTTATATATAAAACACACACACACACACATACACACACACACCCCTGTTAGACATATCCCAGTAGACATACCACCCCATTGATGCAATGCAGTATTCTGGTTGGTTTACAAGAGTATATAAAACATATATTGATAAACTAAAGTGCACAACAATCAAAACATTAGTAAAAGAAGAGCAAGTGCCACTGATGTTATTCCCTGTACACCTAGAAACTGAGTTGTATGCAGCAAGATCAGGGTGTGTATGGGTTGTCAAACTGTGTAGTTGTATTCTCTGGATTTTCTTTTCATTAGCAAACTATTTTTGAAGGTGCTTATCCATTTATCCATAATAAATCAAAGGCTTGGGGCCAAAACCATATAGAGATATTAACTTTGGGCATATGATGGCAAAATAAAAGGAATGGGGAGAAGAGGAACAAAAAAACAACAAAACCCACTATAACATTTTAAAGACCAGCAGATTTCAAATCCAAAATGTATTCAGAGTTAGCATATGTTAGATTGTTTGAGAATGCCTTTCACCCTCTTCTTTGTAACCCATTATTGAGTCAGTCTCTAAAATTTTGCTGTTTAAAATGAGCAGCTGGATAAAAATATTCTTATTTTATTGTATTGCATATATGATAATACCATAGCCAGCTCACTAGCAAATAGAGCCATTTTTGTATTGTAAATGCAACAAAATGGGCGGGCCCAGCATCTTTGGTTCTTGGGTAAAAAGGAGACTGGAAATGGCAGAGTCAGCCTCTCCTACTTTCTCCTGTTGTGGGATCAGCAGTTTAAACCTCAGGCCAAAAAGAAAGAAAGAAAAGAATTGTATTACCTTGGTGAGTGAGCACTATTCTCTTTTTAAATGCAGAATTATCTTTTAAATGCAAAATTCTGCAGGTCTGAGACCTCCTGGAGGCCTTTGTTTACATACTAAAAAATAAACAGATGCTTAAGCCCAGATTAGGTGAGACAGGAGCAGACACACCCCACTTTTTTTTAGGGTAGTTTTCTTTTGAAGAGGTAAACCCTTTAAATTATGCATCTTGGTCTGATAATTGAGGCAAGAGCAACTCTCCTTGCTGGGGAGGGGGGCGGAATAATAGGGTCTTTTGTTATGTGAGCAGTTGGCTGGAGCATTGAGACTCTTACCCTAGAATTAACACTAGGTTTAGCCTCTCATCCTATTGAATTCTTCTGAAGAGATGCCCCAATGAGCTGCCTTAACTAGCTAGAGCAAGGCCGCCCCACTAATGTCTTCTCAGGGACCATTATCATCTCTGAGAGGTTGGCACACCACAGTCCTTTTCATCCCCGGCTTCCCTCCTGTTAGGATTATTTCAAGACAGCCGTTTTCTCTGCAGTCTGCCCAGCCAGCAGGGCTCCGGCTATTTTGGTGAGTTTATATAGGAGTGATGATATAATTAGCCGAGCTGGGAAATGCCACATAGCCAATAGGGAAAACAAGCAGCCTCCCCCACACTGCGTTTTTTCTCTTGATGCTGCACGCAGGCACACACACTGAATCTTGCGGGTAGCTTCCTGTTCCTGGTGAGCCTTAAAAATACTTCCTTTTCTCAAAGCGTTTAGCAGCTTCTATAGAAGCCCAACCTGACTCTATGCAAAGAGTATTCTGCCTAGGAGGGTATTGTGCGCTATCTTCCTCCCAAGGACTTGGCCAACATAACTTTGTTCTTCCTCTCTCTCCACGCTTCCACATTATCTTCACAAGAACGTTGTGCTCTATTTCACTTTGTACTGTATGTTACGAAGGTACAGTACCTTCGACTCTCAACATGCAAAGTTTCTGTGTGGTATGTGGAAATGTCCCTCTATAGTACTCTAAATATTAGCTTTCTGTTGAGGCAGCTAACTGGTTGGGTAGCTCGGTGAGGAAGGCATGTGATTGCAGATCCAGAGGTTTGCAACTCAATTTCTCCACTGTGCCTCCCAAAAGTGCCATCCTGTGTAGTCTTGGGCAAGCTGCATGTTCTCAAGATTCTGAATACTCTCTTCTTCTTCCTCCTCCTCCTCCTCCTCCTTCTCCTCCTCCTCCACTTCCTCCTCCTCCTTCAAAAATCTCAGGCGTAGTCAATCAAAATGATAAAAACATTGACTGGTATTATATAAGAGATAAATGTTTTAAAACCTAAAGCCACTAAGCATCTGTTAATTAAATAATAATAATAATAATAATAATAATAATAATAATAATAATAATAATAATAATAATAATAATAATAATAATAATAATAATAATAATA
>JAHTLZ010000204.1:72802459-72836271 GCA_023846285.1 Phrynocephalus versicolor
TAATAATAATAATAATAATAATAATAATAATAATAATAATAATAATATCACGCAGCAGACAAAATAACTATGCTGGATGTTGTATTACAAATCACTAGTAGAGTGCATTATTTATTATTATTATTGTTGTTGTTGTTGTTGTTGTTGTTGTTGTTGTTGAATTTTTCGAGGTAAACCCCTTCTACATCAGCTATGTGAGGGTTGCTTTGACGTATAAAGAACATGTGTCCCCATTTTGGTATTATAAACACTAGTGTTGAAGACACTCTGGGAGGGGAAGACCTAAGCTCTACTCCCGCCATTGAAGACTACAAGGGTGCTGCTTGTTGGAAGGCTCTTTCTATGAGCAAGAACATCTATATTTGGTGTTCTTGGTCCCATATAGGATTTTTACCTACAAGTAGGAACTGCTGCTCTTCATACGAAGTCCTAGAATTAGGAAGAATGCAACAGTAGGCAGGGTAAGGCTAGGTTATCTCCTCTAATTATGTTCATAGCATCCATATTTAGAAAGCCTGAATGGAATACATGTCTGCATGAAAAATATATAAGGACTTCGTTAGGTTGGAGGATAAAAACATACTTGATATGGCACTCAAGTCACTTTCTAAGTTTTAAGGGCTGATTAAAAAGAAAAAAAGAAAACAGTATTCAGGATACTCTGTCCATGCTGAATAAATTCCTTTTGCTGCCCTTGCAGTTCAAGAAGTTGGAACCTACTAGGTATTTTCTAATTTTAGCACCTTGCGCAGCAGACTGTGTGACCTTAAGGGCAATATGTGTCAGAAAAGGAAGAGAACTCTATATATTCTTTGTTAGAACATTAAACATATGTTTATTCTTCAAAGTTATTGTTACTTTGAAAACAGAAAAACTCACAATTGCTGATGCACCTAATAAAAATGTAGTGTGTTTCCATATGGGAGATAGATAATGATGGTTTTTGTAATAACAAATACTTGCTCATTCTTGTTCAGATTCTGAGAAACCTGGAATCATTAACCAATTTCTTGTCTGAAATTTTCTGCTCCAGATGTCCTGTAAGATAAGGTAGCTTCTAGAAATTAATATTTTTGCAGGATATTTCAAAAGTAAGTGCAGTAATTTCGTTCATAGGCAATCGTAAACTACTCCTTTGGCAGAAGTTGTAGTATCTTTGTATTTGCAAAGATATCTATCTGCTGGTAGAGTTCATTTGCAAAAATGAGCAAAAGTAATACCTTAAAAGAAAGCAACGAAAAGCCCTCAACCCAGTTTGCTACTTGAGTGTTGTCTTATTGTTCATG
This sequence comes from Phrynocephalus versicolor, assembly GCA_023846285.1. NCBI lineage: Eukaryota > Metazoa > Chordata > Lepidosauria > Squamata > Agamidae > Phrynocephalus > Phrynocephalus versicolor. The sequence goes on from JAHTLZ010000204.1 coordinate 72,803,746, forward strand.
GTACTGTTTCAGTTCGGGAGGCTATTTCTTCTCTTAATTGCAATGATACTGGAACAGGCCTGGAGAAATCCAGGGCATATATGCAATTAATTGTTTTTTTAAAAATCTCTGGTTTACAAATGTGGGATGCTGTGCTTCTATACCCACAATTCACAAAGCCATGAAAGAGCCCAAGATTGCTTTACAGTACTGTGCCCACATCACCAGCAGGAAAAAGGATGCCAAGTTTTACCCACGTAGCAAAGTTGAATGTTGACAACAGCGTTGGCAGCACTCAATATGTTCTACAGCAGGGCTATCCAACTTTGAACAGGGCGAGGTCTTTTGCTTTAAAGTGCTAACCTGAGTCCAATTTCAAACGACTATATAACTATAGAGAAACAGCAACCATATCTCTTTTTCCCTCCTGGAAGTTAATTTCCGTTCTACCGTTTTCTTGCAGTTAAAAAACAACACAGCTCTTGCAATGACCAATGTGTTCCACTCCTTCAGTGCTGTTTTGATTCAAATAATTAAGACTCAGCTTTAAATCAGTGCAGATGGAGTTAAAGTTGTTTTCCTTTAGAGCTAGTACCTATGTGGTTTCATGTTTTAATAAGTAATCTATGGCTAATGTTCATGTCCTATATGCAAGAAAGTCATAACTAACACTAGAAATATTCCAGACAATGGCTGAAATTGTTTTGCTTAGCATAGTCATTGGAGTAGATAGATTCATTAAATCAGTGGGGATCCCTTTACTTAAGCCCTCTGTAAGTTCCATTCATTTAGTGTAGTAAGTCACAAGTAGAGTTGGCCCATTTGAACTAATAGAACTTACAGTACAGAGAAGCTGACTTACCAAATAATCACTGATTCAGAGGGACTACTCTAGTGTGACTTAGTAAGTTAAGCAACAAGATCTCAGCCAAGGTAAAACTGTTGTGGCCAGGTATATATTGGGACCACAAAGCACAGCATCCAGACCAGAATCAAAGAGCATGAAAGACACTGCAGATTAAAACATTCTAAAAAATCAGCAGTAGCTGATCACACTCTGAAACAAACTGGGCATGAAATCCTCTTCCAGGACACAGAGGTACTGGACAACACTACTAATCACTATGTCAGACTACACAGGAAAGCCAGTGAAATCCACAAACATAAACATAAAAATTAACAAAGCCTGGCTTCCAGTACTAAAAGCTGTAGAGTTCAAAAGGTCAAAGCTCAATGATTCCCGCACACAGCCACAGAGGTGAACAGTTCACACAATAGAACAGCTAATGACACCCATCTAGGATAGTTGCTACCCCTGATTGCATTGAAACTTCTTAATCCATTCATCACAACACAATGACTAACATCTATTTTCCTGCATAGGACAAGTTTTCTCAACTTTAAAAACCCCAGTCAAACTCACTTTATAACCCAGAGCACAGAGCGAACTCTTAGTTCCCTGAGCCCCTTGCCCTCTGAAGATGCCAGCCGCAGAGTCTGGTGAAGTGTCAGGAAGGAAAACTTCCAGAACACGGCCAAACAGCCCGAAAAGCTCACAACAACTATGGATAACGGCAGTGAAAGCCTTCGAGAATACATTAAAACTTCTGTCATTTTTATTTTGTGAATGAGAATGGGGTATCTTAAGCCAATTTAAACATGTGATTTCAGATTCAACCACCTCAAACAAATCAGCAGGGTTCATTGAAGTTAACATTACTGAGTGCAGCACCCCTCAACACCCATTTAGTGCAACAGGTTTTGCCCATACAATTTTTTTAAAAAAATAACAACACATGAATGCTAAAAGTGTCATTGCATGTGCAGAATGCTTTCCTCTGATTACTGGAAATCTGAAAATAGTAATGTGATATGTAAATGCCCTTTGACCCAGTGCCTTTTTAGAACTAGAGGGAAAACACTCTTTAAGCCTTGCCTTACATGCTACTGCAAAATGTGACTTGAATACTTTGCATAAAGGAATAGTGTGTGCTGGCACACACCATTATTGCTTAGGTATAAACATGCTGTGTAGGATTTCTTAATAGATCATATTCTGCAAGGCATCAGGAAGCTTGACTTTGTTGCTGAAAACAGCCAGGCTCTGCTATTGAGTGCAGTGTGTTTCTGTCTGCAGAGATTTACGCTACATTGTGTTGGTACTGATAAAATAATAATAGGCTATCAAAGGTTAGTTATCATGTCTAAATTAGACTTTCCTCTGAGAACAGCTTGGAACACTGCCTTGAAAGTACAGCATATCCTCTTTAGCTGTCGTTCTTTTTCAAGGTGTTGCTGAAATTCTTCTGTCCAGCTCCATCTCTCCTTTATGGAGAGTCATCTGTATTTGACTTGACAGTCTGTTTGCATTGCCTTTCTTTCTTTTTTCCTTTAACATCTTCATGCACAAAATATTACCCACCTGACTCAAAATCCTTTTCAACTGATATGTCTGGCTTTCCCCCTTTAACTCATTCAAAATCCATTACCTTCTTTAGTTCTTAAAAAGGTCACTTTTACAATGCGCTTTTCATGTCTTCTAATAGCTATAGTAACTAAAGATGAGAATTGAAAGGCATCTGTTCTTATAACCAACCATGGTTTTATGGTAGCTAAAGCAACTATTTGCTGGGTTTTCTTGGGAAAGATAACAGTAGTGCTTATTATAAGAGGCTGGGTGATTTTTGCTGTCTTAAGTCCCATCAGCCAACACAATTTGAGAAGTTTAGGTAAATCTTTTGGTTTGCTGTGTTGAGCCAAAGAACTGCTGAAAAGCTCAGTGGTTTAGGTATCTGGCAGTGGAGCCAGAAGCACTGTACCTCCTTGTCAGAGGATGAACTCAGTGATCCATAGGGTCCGTTTCAACTCTGCAGTTCTAAGATAATGATTGTTATTATTATTAGATATTATCCTGTCTGTGATAGGATCCAGATGGAGCCTCTCATTCATAGTAGGCCCTAGAGCCTCATGGTGCAGTGGTTAAACCGCTGCACTGCAGCTGTAACTGTGTTCACAACCTGGCTCAAGGTTCACAATGCAGGCTCAAGGTTCATTTGGTCTTCCATCCTTACTAAATTGGTAAAATAATTATCTAGCTTGCTCTGAGAGGGCAATAGGTACCCATCATATTTTTCTTAGAAAAATCAACAAGCCAGTTCCCTTGGTTTTCACAACTTAAGTCAAATTCTAAACTTGCTAAAAACAGTGATTATGAGATCTCCATTCTACTCCAGAGGTTCTTGTTCTCCAAACAGATCCTACAGTGTAAATAAGCAGGGATGACAGCTACATCCCCTAATTGATGGGGAAGGAGAGGCCACCACGTGGCACTGGTGAGGCAACTGGTAAGTGGCCAAAGTACCCACTGTGGGGTGGAAGTGGGGACAGATTTTTTTTTGTCTGTATCCTGGGTCATCAGGGGAATATGTGGGGTGCTACAGCATCACCCTATAGCACCATGCAAGTGTTGCAGAGGATTGCATGTTTATATATTGCTGATGGTGGCATTTCCAGTGCTGCCACTGGGTGGCAAAAAACAAGAACATGTAGTCCTCCCCCACGCCATAACGTTGCAAGCACTTCTGCTCAGCCATGCACCTCACTGCCCACCCTTTTATTCCCTGCATTAACTAGCATTGGGATGTTGGACCAGATAAGCAAAGAGGGAGTGAAGTCAGATATTGGTTCATGGTGGTGTCGTGTCTACGGAAGTTTGCCTTGTGCTGCCTGGGCCTTGTCGCAAGCAGGAGAGACCTTGCTCATTAGAAGAGTGGTATTGCAGTTCTGGTGATAGCTAAAACACACACAGGAATTGGTTAGCATGGCCCAGTCCCTTGTTTCATCCACAGCTTTGCTGCATGATTTACAGCTATTTACTCTTGAAAACAGTCTTCTTGTAACTCTCTGAAAGCACCCAAGGACCATTTGTAAACTAAGAATGACGGAGAGTCCAAAGACTATGGCTCTGTCGCCATCTTTCAGACCTTGGAAGGTCCCTCACTGTCCTTGTGGGGAGATTTAGAAAGAGAGTGGCAAGGAGTAGGCACCAAAGGGTCTGGGTTGCACGGCTGTGCTGAAATTAAGTGTTTCCAACCATTGGGGACAATTTTAAATGTTTCTGGGAGATGATTACTACTACTGGGTTTTGCTTCAACTTCCCATCTGCAGTCACGATGGCAGATTGTGGTGTGTTCCATGTTCCATGGAATGCTTTCTGACCTTGAGGGCTGTTTTATTATAATTCAAGGCGTCACTCTGTTTTCATTATACAGTGATAACCTTGAATTACTAAATTAATCCGTTCCAACGGATCTTTTGTAATTCAAGATTTTCGTAATTCAAAATGCGGTTTCCCATCGGAATGCATGTATTCTGAAGGGAACGGATTACAATAGGCTTCCAGTGCATTCCTATGGGAAGCCTGCCCCGACCCAGCAAAGCAGGGGAAGACCTTCCTCCATTTGCTAGGTTGGTAGGAAAGCCCCTCAGTCAACGCCAGTCAAGATGTCAAAATCACATGGCTGTGATTTTGACAGGTGGGCATCCACAGGACTTTTCCCTTCAGCGGGCGGATGTCAGCCAGGGGAGGACCGGATGGGTAGTGAAGTCTCCACCCACCCGATCCTCCCCTGGCTGAGAAAGAGGCAGCCAAAGTCAGGTCAGCCGGATCTCAGCTAGGGGGCAGGTGATGAAGTCGCCACTTGGCCAATCATCCCCTGGCTGACGTCCGCTTGCTGAAGGATAAAGCCTTTGCCTGGCACGGGCGGTTGTTTTAAAAGGATCCTTGCTGTTCCAACCCAGTGCTCAGGGCAGGATCATTTTGAAACACCTGCCTTTGCATGGTAGCACTCGATCTGCCTCTCAGAAAGGTGGATAGGGTGCTACCCTTTGGACAAGCAAGGATCAAAGGGGCAGGCTTTTGAGGAGATTCAGAAGCCTGCTCTTGGATCCTTGCTTTCCTCAAGGGTAGCACTTGGCTCACCCGATCCTGGCTGATGCCCGCCTGCTGAAGGAGAAAACACGGTGGCTGCCCAGCTGTCAAAATCACAGCCGACAGCCAGGTGATTTTGACAGCTCCGCTCTCGGTTGACTGAGGGGCTTTTCCACCAACCCAGCTCTATTGAGGGGGCTTCCTGCCAACCCAGCAAATAGAGGGAAGCTCTTCTACTTTGATATGCCACGTATGAATGCCTTGAATAACTATTAATTAAATTTGTTCATTATTTAAAAAAAAAAACCTGCCTTTTTTCACAATTGGCGGATTTCCGTTCGCAATTCAAGTTTTTCATAGTTCCAAGGCATTCGTAAATCAAGGCATTGCTGTATCTGATAATTCCGAGTTATTTTCTTTGTGACTTCCTACTTGTACATTTTGTTTGTGGCTCCAGGCTGGCAGTTTTCATTATCATTCAGTTCGTTATTAACTTTCAGGAGAGCCACAATTATATTGTAATTTATATGGTTCCTATATGTTATTTTTAATGGATTGTCAATTAAAAAAACTTTTTTTAAAAAATGTGCGGAGGCAAAATGCAGGCCTTTAGGTGTTGGATTGCAGCTCATAGAAAACTCCTCCCAGTTGGCTATGCTGTTGAAGGCTATGTAGTATAGCAACTTCTGGGGCTCTACATATTACAAGCTAGCATCAGAACTTAGATGCTAGCTGTGTCTGTCAAAATAGAAGATATAAAGCATGAGTCCAAGGGGAATTACGCAGGAACCGGTAAGAACGGGCATAATCTGCCTTGAACATTTAACATGAATTTGAAGCCTTTGGAGGAGACAGTTTGTTACCAATCCTCTTCGGAAAGACTAGAAAGGAATTCGGTATATAACCTCTTGACAAAGATGCTTCGATGATGCCATTTTAGTGCTTGATTTAACTGGTTCCTATGGCTTTTTGGACGAGTTCTCTTTGCATCTGGAATTGTGTTGTCTCTTTAGCGAGACATGTAAAAATGAAAGTCTGCTTATTAGATGAATATATGAATGCTATAACTGAAAATCCATCCTTGAGGGCTGAAAAGAGGAATGTGGAGTATGATAATTTAAAAAAAAAACACCATAAGGGCTTACAGAATCTGCAGATGCACTGGGGAAGAGCAGGGAGTATTAACTGGAACAAAGGACTGAAGGATTCTTTGTGAAGAATCTACACCATATATATCTATGTTTGTGATGTTGGATTTTCGGAAAAAGTAGATAATCTAACTGGTTGAGCATGTTTGGTTTCAAAATTATACTCAGTCACATTCAAAGCTTTATGTGGAAATTCTTCTACTGTAATATTTTTAATAATGTGAAGGGAATGTCATATACTTCCCTTATCTTTTAGAAATTATGACTACTTCCGAAGGAACACTTTTTTTTAGGAGACGTACCTGAAGAGAGCTGTACCTGGCAGCAGTTCAACGATTGCTGGTGCATAACTGTAGTACCTTCAGTTTCACTCACTCATTTTCTCTACTACTTTTCAATTCCCTTTCATACTGAGAAAAAATCTGATTCAGTACAACTAGTTATTTGTTTGTTTGTTTGTTTGTTAGTCTTATACCCCGCCCATCTTCCCAAAAGGGAACTCTGGGTGGCTTACAATAAAAAAAAATAGGTAAAACAGAAGCAAACAAAAAAGGGAGCAAGTTGAACATTCTCTTTCACTAAAGGAGGGCTCTGAGTCTATGGAAATCTATAGACACAGGAAACTTGCTGCATTTTGTCTTCACTCCTTCAGCTTGTGACTGATTTAAAAGCAAGTTTCTTTCTTTTTTATGAGCAAGCTAATCATTGTGCTCATTTCTTAGTCCATGGAGTATAAACACACCATTTATAAGTCTAGCCCAGAACCCATCAGAAGCTGACTACATTGTGCATAGAAAGAAAGTGTCAGTCACTATGTTTCAGCTTTCCCATGAGTACCTGGGTGCTTGAGTTTGTCTCTTTAAAATAAGAACTTACCGAAGTTCATACCCTATTTAAGCCCATCTAACATGACTGACTGTAGTACAACAGCCCAGACAACTGTGGATAAACATAGATATATATGGTGTAGAAAATGTTCCTTGCAAAAATAGAGCGTCAGAAAAATTTTCTGTCCCACATATCTCGAAAGCATTTAAAACAGGCTGTGTGACCAACCATTTAGCCTTTTGTTTATGCATTGTAACCTTTCAGGCTGATTATTAGTTTGTCGGTATTTGTACAACTTTGAAAATAATAATTCAGGATCGATTGCCCCTACTGTGTTCCATTCATACAATGGCCTTTTTCAGTATTTTCATAAGTATGTTGAAACAGCCTGAGGAATATGCTAGTTACCCCATCACCATTTCTGTTGTTCTCCTGTGCATAAAGGATGACATTCTGAACCAGAGAGTTTCTGTTACTTATGAAGTCTTTCCGTATGAGTTACAACTCTGCTCTTCTGAGCTTCTAACTCAGACTAACCACAGCTGGTGGAGGTGCCACACTTTGGATATTGTCACCCTCTATGCATAAAGGCCAGTAGAAACCAGGAATGGAGGGGTGGTACCACCCTCAGATTCTTAGTATGTTGGTGGAACACAATTAACGGCTGAATAGATTGCTTGTCCTCCTTCACCTTCTGTCTTCTGTCTTCTTCTGTACTGTGGCAGTGGATAATCTTGAGCCCCTGTGTAGTTACAGTTCACTTCCGTAGGGTCTGTATGAGAACTTCCAGAATTTTTCAGTACAACTGATGGATTTTGAGAGTTGAAGCACAAGAACGAACCGTTTATAAGCTCTCTGCTAACCTATATAAACTGCAGTTCGTTGGCGTTTCCTTTTGATTGCATTGAAGGGCTTTTAGGCATTCTGTGACTGGTAGTTAAGCAGCTCTGTTTGCTATGTTTATGATGACCCAGGGACAATGGTTTCTTACTGCCATCAGCCAGTCATCATCAGCCTCTGTTACTGTAGAATTTTCTGTGATTGTACTAGTCCTGTTATTGCCAATGAAAATGTTAACAAAGCAGATGGCAATAGGCAATGGTCTGTTTTTGTGGTTTTGGTTGTGTGTCTTGTACATTTGACCAGGTAAGTCATTTAATAGCTGAAATTCTTAATAGGTTTTTTTTCCTTCTCTCCCCCCCCCCCCAACTTGGCATAGGTGTGACATCTGTTGTATCACCTTCCGCACGCATCGGGGTTTGTTGAGGCACAATGCAGTCATTCATAAACAACTTCCAAAAGACCCAACAGGAAAGCCTTTTATTCAGAACAACCCTTCAATCCCAGCAGGTTTCCATGATTTGGGATTCACAGACTTCTCTTGTAGGAAATTTCCCCGCATTTCTCAGGTATTCTTGGCTATTTGAATTGTGTCAATTTGTCTTGGTTGTATATAATTTACTGGGTAGCATGATGTGGGGATAGGGAGGAAATACCTGCATTATAAGACGGCTTGTTTAAATCAATATACTTAATCCTTCCTTATTTGCATCCTGTAGAGAAGAATTAAGTAGTGTAGAGAAGCCTTAGAGGATACTCCTTAGTAACTGCAACATTTTAATAAATGTCTTTGGAATGCATTTGTCACATGAGTTTGAGCACTTTATTAAATGGCAAAACTAGTGTGTGTATTAACACCATACGTCATTCAGATCCATAGCTAACTTTCAGTTGAAAGTGTGCTAGCTGTGCTGGACTAAGAATATGTAATGCTATTTCACTTTAGAGTCTTAATAATGTGTCGTGTTCACAAGCCAGAATAAGCCTGCTCAGTTTGGAGGAGTTCGAGTGCTCTTTCCCCTCTGAGATGATGGCAACTTTCTTAATTGCCTCTCAGTTCTATGGCACATATTTTGAAGCATTATTCAGCTGCAAGCCATTGTCTGCAAGTTTTGTACATTAATCTATATATAAAACTGGGAACAGGAGTACCTCTTTGCAAATTTAGTCTTTAAGGGGTGCAAACAGTCTACTTTGTAAAGGAGGCATAGATGAGTCTGATGGAAAATCAAGAAGGACTCATGTCTTACTCAGCCCCATCAGAAAGTCTCTCTTTAGCAAATTGGTGGCTAATTAAGAATCTGAAGCACCACAGTCATCTATGTGTACCTTTGTTTTTTCTTTAAAACTTGATAGAAATGTTACGTGTAACTAGAAGTCAAGGACAAGAGTGTATCGGCTGAAGTTTTAATCCCTTTCCCCACCCCCGCAACCCTTGGGATATTTAATTGTGTTGGTTCTGTTGTGTTATCTTGTAGGTCTGGTGTGAAACAAACCTGAGGAGATGCATCAGTGAATTCCATCGCTATATCTGTGAGATGTGCAACAAGGCGTTCCCCATGCTCTCAGCCCTCAAGCTGCACACAGAGACCCATGCAACAAATCAGGGGCAAGAAAAGCACACGGCCCCATCGGAGGATGCAGACCTGAAGGCTTATATGGCGTCCTTGGGACTGCGTCACACCAAAGACATTGAGCCTGTCAAGGAGGAAGAGCTTGTACAAGATGATGAGGTCCAAGACATGCAGCTTAGAACATTGAACTATAACCTACCTCAGGAACCTGGTAGTGCTAACCAGTTGAATGTGACCCCTCTGGAGGCCACAACATTTTCAGTCCTTCCCCCTACCAAGGAAAGCATGAAGCTCCTGTCACTACAGCCTTTTCAGAAGGGCTTCATCATTCAGCCTGACAACAGCATTGTTGTCAAACCTATTTCTGGCGAACTCGCAGACATCCAGCAGATCTTAAAGATCGCGTCTTCAGCCACCCCACAGATTAGCCTTCCACCACTTTCTAAGGCCGCTCACATCCCGGTGCAGTCCATATTCAAACATATGCCTCCACTGAAGCCAAAGCCCTTGGTAGCCCCTCGGACTGTCGTAGCAGCATCAACTCCTCCTCCTCTGGTCAACGCTCAGCAAGCCTCCCCTGGATGTATTAGCCCCAGCCTGCCTCCAGTGCCACCCCAGCTGGTCAAGACCTCTGAAGAATCAGCTTCAAACTCCCATCTTTCCCATAGTAAGTCGGGAGCCAAATCCAGCCTTTCTTCCCAGGGTAAGACAGAGACTTCGAATCAGCATGAAATGAAGACGCAGTTGGAGCAAGACAGCATTATTGAGGCTCTTATGCCTTTAGCTAGGGAGGCAAAAATCAAACAAGAGGTAACAGAGCGAGACTTCAAAGCCATCATTGCTGGAACAGCAAGCAAGAAGGCTCCCGCCATGAGGAAAGTCCTGTACCCCTGCCATTTTTGTGACCAGGTGTTCCCTTTCTCTGGGGTCCTGAGAGCTCACGTCCGTTCGCACTTGGGCATCTCTCCTTACCAGTGCAACATCTGTGACTACATTGCCGCTGACAAAGCAGCACTAATCCGGCATTTGAGGACACACAGCGGAGAGAGGCCGTACATCTGCAAAATCTGCCACTACCCTTTCACAGTGAAAGCCAACTGTGAGAGGCACTTGCGTAAGAAGCACTCCAAGACCACCAGGAAGGACATTGAAAAGAACATTGAGTATGTGGCCAGCAACGCGGCAGAGATGGTTGATGCCTTCTGCTCCCCGGACACGGTGTGCAAGTTCTGCGGAGAGGACCTCAAGCATTACCGCGCCCTCCGGATCCACATGAGGACGCATAGCAGCTCCCAGAAGAAGAAGCCGTTTGAATGCAAAGAGTGCGGCACGGCTTTCTCCGCCAAGCGCAACTGCGTCCATCATCTCCTGAAGCAGCATGTATACATCCAAGAGAAGGAGGTAGAGAGCTATGTCTTGGCAGTGGACTTCACCCCTCCAGAGAGCCAGCCCGCTCTGGAAGACAGTACTTACACAGACTGCAAGCCCATCACCCCTTTCTTGGAATCGCAGAATGGCTTCTTAAAGGGCACCCCTTCTCACGCATCGATCAAACTTGAAACTGCAAATAGCTTCCCTAGGAATTTTGATGAGCCTTTAGACTTCTCGCAAAAGAACAAGAACCTGAACTCTGTGCTGGTCAAACAGGAGGGCCCGTTTGATCCTTCCTCCTACGACTGTTCCATGGAGCCTATAGATTTATCAGTCCCCAAAACTCCAAAGAAGGAAAGCGATGACGCTCTCAGCAAGGACAAAAAGCAGGAGCTCCTTGATGGGCATGTTGAGAAACTTTGTAATAGTCAGCAGTCTCCTCCAGCTAATGGCAGCCTGGAAAACCAGGCTGTCAGACATTCCCAGCCATTCAAGGGTCCACTACATTTGTCTGTCCCCATCATTTCTCCCACTCTTTTAGGGAACTCTCTCTTGCTGCGGCCATTACGGCCCAAGCCACCCCTTCTCTTGCCAAAGCCCCTGGTCGCTAAAGAGCTGCCGCCCCTCGCTTCCATTGCACAGATCATTTCATCGGTGTCTTCTGCACCGGCTTTGCTCAAGACAGACGTTGCAGACTCGGTCCCCAAGGCCGCCGTCCCCAATCCCGTTGGGACTGAAAAGTCGGGGAACTCTCAAGCAAACGCCACGACAGTGGCTGCTGTCGAGATCGATCCCGGCCTTCCCCATGATGTGGCGGAACAGGCTGGCCGTCCAAACAGCCCCCAGAAATCTCCCAGTCCTGTGTCGATGAAGAAAAGAGGCAGGAAGAAGGGGCTGAAAAGCAAGCCAAAGGCAAGCAGTGGCGTGGACCTGGAGTCCAGCGGGGAGTTTGCGAGCATAGAGAAGATGCTGGCGACCACCGACGCCAATAGGTTCAGCACATTTCTTCAGTCGACAGCAGATTTCAAAGAAGCAGCTGAAAGAAATGGGATCGGGGAGGAGGAAAGAGAGACAGCTGAAGACAAACTCCTTAGGGGAAAGAGAAACGCGTACTCCAAATGTGTTCAGAAGATTAAGTGTCCTCATTGTCCAAGCGTTTTTCCTTGGGCAAGTTCTCTACAGCGGCACATGCTCACTCACACAGGTAAGTGAGTCGCCTTGCAAAAATGGCCTTGGGATCAGATGAATTTCAGAAAGCTGATATTTCATTTGGTGAATCACGGCCTAGATATGGTGGCCCGTATAAGCTGCATAGCTTGCCAGGACAAACCTGAAAAGCTGACTAGCTTTAGCGTGTGGATCCCCACAGAACGGATATCACAGCTCTTGGAGTAAGACTGGTGTTACCTAAGTAACACCGGTGCCCCTAAATTTTTACTTCTTGAAGTAACAAGGACGAGGCAGCATTCCTGCTTGAAAATAGGGTAACAATTGTCCCCTTCTTCTTGTCCTTGTTATTTAACAGGGACCAAAAGAAATGTAGATATAAGAATGTATTAGGGTGGTGTATTTTTTAAAAATAGCAACTACCCAAGCTCGGTGATTTTGTTATTCAGGGTGATCATTCTTGACTATCTGGTATGTTATGAATCTGAACATTAAGTGAGAAGCTTGCAGGTATGCTTCATATTTCATGTTACTTAATATTTTAAAAGTTATCTGTAGTGACAATACTAGGCATAACTGGGCCCAATACATTTGCAATACTACAGGAAAGAGTTCTGGTTTTTTGGTGCTGTTTGCCTGTTTTACAAATCTGATTGAGAGCATCAGTGTAAAGCAATGTGTTGGCTTGGATGGGGTGGCAGAGTGCACAGGGATTCTTCTTGTATTGGCAAAATTGAGTGTGTAGCAGACCGATAGCTTCTCAGCAAAAGCACAGGGCACAGGTGGAGAACACGTGACCCTCCTGATGTAGTATTGCACTTTTGTCAGCCCAGTGAGTAATGAGAGATAATGAACATTGCAGTCCATTGGCACTTGGCGGGCTGCAGATTTCTGCCGCCACACCACGTTGCACAAGACAAGTAATTCAAACACTGAGACAAACTCTGAGGTTTCCCCTCTGTCCCACATTTGGTCTTTAGCTTGCATGCTCAGTTGGAAAGATTCAGTTGCAGTGGCCAAGTTTTCCCAGCCTGGAATATTCCAAGTGCTTTGGCCAGTAATTCCCATGTGCTCGACCCGAGCATTAACACTGTCAGGTATGAGAAGAGTTGTAGGTAGTAGGTATAGGATTCTCAGCATTCATGGATAATAGACCTACGAAGTCTGCAAGAAATCCCTCATCCATAGGTCTGTGGGTTTTAGCAATATATATTATCACTTTCAGCTGAGAAATAATGGCTTCCCATGAACATGATGAAGGAGGAAGCAGGATGGGAACTATGAGGCATTATGAATCTGGTAGTTTTCCTGTCTGTTAGACTTCATGCAGGGTGCCTCTGAGAATACTACCAGAGCCATCATGCTGTGGAGTTTCCCGAACACTTCTGTATTTAAAATGGTGGGAATTGGTGAGGATATTGAGTAGGAGAAGGAAATATCTAGAGGGGGAATGTCACACCAATTATCTTTTTCTCTTGTGGATGGTTGATCGTTGAAGCTACTATTTAATCCCCTTGTACGGTATGTGATTTATTTGTGGTAAAGCAGTATCTGTTTTAGATTTGTGTACTGCTGACTGATTTTGAGATTCCTCCCTGGGAAATATTTCCGTGGGTGGTTTTTTCTGTTCCAGGTTGTTATGCTGGTTTCCCCATCAGGAGATACTGGGTAATTTCTGTTTCTCCAGATATTCTTCAAATATATTTCCTTCTGTATTGATGGGAAGGAGCCAGTGATAGCTGTAGCATTTTCTGACGCATGGAGCATGGTAGAGAGGCATGTAGCTGGGGCTGGCTATGGAAGAGTGACTATTCAACTGACCTGAGGCCCCCAACAATTCTTCTTGTGTAATTGCCTGCTACAGGTTTTGCTGACATGCAGGTGTGCACATGATGGGTTAGTGTCTTGAATTGCTCTCCTCAGTGAAATTTCAGTTGCATCAAAGAGTGTGTGTTGGACACTGGAGTTGTGCAGACTGAAAGTGATACCTTAATTATGTTCTAGAATAGATTATTGTAGTACAGTGAAGGAAGGAATATCCCACAAAATACATGAGATTCGGTAAATGCAACCCTTCAGGTGTATGAAATGAGGTGCACATTCTGAAACAAGTGCTCTAAATGCTGATTATTAATTCTTCCATGTCACACAGACACAAACAGGTTTCAGACCATTACAACAAATTTTAGCATTGCAATTAATTTAGCACCAGGGTCTTTGTTTCTCTCCCTTATTTTTAAAATTGTACTTTATATTTTAGTACCCCCGTCAGCAGTATCTTTGTTCTTCTAGCTTGAGTCAATTTAGAACATCCTTAAACATTTGCTCTTGCCTGTGCTGTGGTTTCAGACACCAGCACTGTGCATTGCTGACTCATTTGCTTGTGCAACAGGAATAAGGAAGAAGACAACAAATGTCCATTTTAGTTCGTTCCTAAAACCTAATTTGCCATAGAAAGAGCTCCAGAGTTATCCAATTACAGGAGCAAGATGCTTTTTATATCTACTCCCTCTACCACCAAAAAGTTATCAAAAGCAAAGTCATTGTATCAGATGATTCTGTATCATTATCTTAGTCAAGACTGTTTTTGTGGGCATATCTGGATCTGTTGCATATCATGGAGATGCAGTTACTTCTATATTTGAGAGGAAAAGAGAGGGAGCCAGTATCATATGTATTTTGTCAGTTACTCTGTGAGTATTGATATATTTTAAGGCCATGTGTGCATCTGAGAAAATGATGGATATAGATTCATTTTACACATCCCTGAAAGCTTAGCAAAATTAATCTTAAGGTATTTATAAAATACTACAGTGATTCGGTGCTACATTCTTCAAATATCATTGACAAAATGGTTTCATTAATCAGCAACTTGGATTGAAGAGTACTGACATGAGTTTTTACAGTCCAAGATGTTCAGACTTGGAGTTCCAGAGGTTCTTGAAGGACAACTCCCAGAATTTTTGATCAGTGTCTGTGTTGCTTAAGATTTCTGAAATTTGTCTTCTAAGAACATCTGGTGCCCAAATTTGGGGATTATTGTTATAGTCTGTAAAGGTTCCACTCTTCTTGGTCAGAGAGGGACCACTTTTTATGCGTTCCACCCTCATGTTGGGTAATAGTCACAAGTGCCATTCACTTGGGATTGCCAATGATATGCTGCCCTAATACTGTATTCTGACAGCTTGTGTTGGCAGAGGAATCTTGGGTGCATTCATTGTTAAAGGAAATCTGCATTGGACAATTCTGCTGTTTAGACCAAGACTCAGCTGCTTAGTGAAACAGATGTTTTCACTGCCACCATGATAGTTTTGGCCCATCTCAAAATAGTTATCACCCAACAGGTTTGTTTATTTGTTTGTTTACCATGCCATTTGTGCAAAACATTCCTCTTTACAGCAGTCATTAGAACATACTGTTTTACAAATTTAACCAAAATGATGACATTAATAAATAAATACAAACAATGCCAAGAACAATTATATAAATAGCTGCACATGTTACATCTTTTTTTACTTTGGAAATTGAGTCATGGCAAGTGGACATCTTTTCTTGAGAGACTGAAATGTTTTGCTGCTTATCCAAACAGCTTCGTCAGTCTGAGGAAAGACTGCCATTCCCAGATTGGTCTTTTTAGCCTCACTAGGTGTTGCTTTAGGATCTCTACTCCAGGCATGATACCATAGTCTTTCGAGACTGAAGGATGCCAATGATGAAGTCCTCAGAACTGTTTGGATGAGCTGCAAAATGTTTCAATCTCTCAAGAAGAGAAGTCCAGTTGCCATGACTCAACTTCCAGATAAACTTACCTGGATGACTGAGAATCTTCAGACTCCCCCCCCCCCTATTCTTTGAATCTTGCATGTGATTTACGTTACACATTCAAATCAAGCTTAACCAGTTTACTCCCCATATAATTTGTGGCTATATCATTCAGGAGTGTTACCCAGAATCATCTGCAAACTGGAGTGTTTTCTAGGCTCAGGGGTTTATCTAGGAAGTGCTTCTTGAAGGTAGGAGGTTGGGAAATCTTTGTTCTAATATCAATGTTTAGAGAGTTTCTTCTAGCTGTGAGTAAGAGTTTGAAGGGTTTGTTATGTTGCAGTTGAATAACTTAGATTACCTCAAAGTAGCTCCTGTAGTGGAATAATCATAAATGGAAATAAGCTGATTTAAGGCATCCAAATCGATATGCCTCTCCTAGGTGTTTTTAACCAAAGGATATGCACACTCACCAGACAAATGTTTAAAGGTGGACTGAATCATAGCTATTTGTGTGTTCCTTATTTGTGTGTGACTAAAAAACATAGCAAAGACCCTTGATAAGGTGAAAAAGTGGAGCATCAACCGTCACCGATTCTTTGTGTTAAATTCAGTGGTCATGAGGTTAAAATAAAAACAAGATCTTCCAAATTTTAAAAAAAAAGGGAAGAAGGGAATTAAATGCATCAAGAAGGGGGTGCCAATGGAGGTGATTGCTTTGTGCAACCTCCCGCTTCCTGGTTGTCTAAGACTTATCCTGCACACTCCCAATTGCTGAAGGTCTAAGCATAGTTACTAGACTATTGCAACCACTTTGTGACTTTTAGTTTTTTTTTTTTTTTTTTTTTTTTTTTTGCTGCAGCGAAAATGAGGGACTTGGGTGTAGCAGATGCACGTTCTCATCGTTTCTGTTTCTCCTTTATTTTATAGAACTCAGTTCTACTATTTTCTTATTGTGACTGAGCATATGTATGTTTGCAGATGAATGCCCGCACTCCTGTATGGATTTTGATTGGGTTACTTTCGGACTCCAGGTTCTCTCGCTCTCTCCTTTCTTTCTCTTTTTTGTAGTGGTGTCACTGCCAAGATTTATAATACTCATTTCTTCCCTTTCTTTTTCTTGCCTTCTCTGGGTTCGAAGAAGGCAGATCATTCTGTTTATAGTTGTTTGCACACTCGTATTCATGGGAATGGATTCTTCCATGAGATTTGGAAGCGTGCAAGTATCACTATGGATCAAGGATCAGGTCAGGGGGTTCATCCAAAGGGATGAAGACTGAATTGAGTAGCAGTCTGTGCGTCATTTGGGCACGTCCCGCTATTGCACCAAATTTTGTAACAAATTCAGTATTTTCAAAAGTATCTTAGCATACGAACGTTTTGATTAACTTTGATTAGTGGCCAAATACCAAACTAGACCAGGTGATACCTTTAGGCTACTAGTAAAATAGCAAAAAAAATGTTGCTAATATTTCGAGGTCAACACCCTGTTTCTCAGAGCTGTACCAAAAGATCAAGCATAGCAAAAGATGGATTTGCCAGGAGTTAGTTCTTAGATATAAAGTTCCTGGCAAGATGGGAAAAAATGCCAGGTAGCCTCTTAGTTGAGGCTCGGAGCTGAGATGTTGTGAAGCTGCATCTGAAGTTATGTTTACTGTCCAAGTCCTTCAAACAAAGTGACATAGATCACGTATACACATTCACCCCCACTCTCCATGTGGCGCTTGGAGGCTAATCGCCCCTGTTTGGCCAGAGAAGGGGGAAAGGGTTGGTGTAGAAGACCCGTGCATTGCATTTGGGGCCTACGTTAAAATTTAGAAAAATTAATTTAGAAAATTAAATTAAAAAAAACTAATTTAGAAAATTAGTGGATAAGTGATCTCTCTGACCTCATGTCTTCAATTGCAACCACTCCATAGAGTGTATGTTAATGCAGGCATTTCACAAACGGCACGATAGAACCAACTGCATGTTCGCCGCTTTGGTGGGGCTCATTTCTGGGTGAGTGAATTATGCTCATGAGGCAGCTTTTCAAACCACTGAGAGGCCTCCGAAGCACCGAGTTGCAGTGGCTTGCAAAAACAGTTGTATGGACTACAGAGATGCACAAAGTGATCACTTGTTTTCTTAGTGGAAAAATATATATTTCTTCTAAGCAGTTAAAAGTAAAAAAAAAAAAAAGATTTCTTACAATGACTAAATAAAATAATAGCAGAAGCAGAGCACAGTTTTCTATTTCTTTAAACCCCAGCAGCCCAAACTCTCTCTCTCTCTCTCTCTCTCTCTCTCTCTCTCTCTGTGTGTGTGTTTAGCAGAGTAAATATACAGTATTTCAAATCTGCCACTAAAAACTAGGTCTCAAAATGTAAGTAGCCCATTCTGTTTTAAATGCATCAAGTAATCTGTTTTTGCAGCAGTACATGTTTTAAATACATAAATGCAGGTGGATAATGTGAGTTCATTATGATATTGACTGTTGTTATCACCAATCTTGGCTCAAATCAGAGTAATGATTTTTTAAAATGACATTGACTCTGATTATATGCAGAAGGGAACAGAGTTTTGAACTGTACCATGTTCTCTTGCTCAGGCAAAATAAAAAGGTATACAACATTAACTATTAATTTCTTCTATATTTACATTACTAATCAGCTTCAGTGTGAATTGGTTACCTTTCCATGATGGATAATTCCTGGAATCCTACTGGCATTTGTGTAAGATTTGTGCAACTTGCCATAACTAGTTGCAGCTACCTACTCAGGTGCCTACAGGAAGGTGTAGAATCAAGCGCACAAGCAAGACACATCCCTGATATCTCATGAGTTAACTCCCAATAGCCATGGCATGTTATGCAGACCTGATGTGAGCACAAATAGGATTATCGCCGAAGTATAATTGCTGTCACTAAAATGCAGGAAGGCATGCATCAGTTGCAGAATTGCAGCTTAAATTGTAGCTAGCTAGCAAGTATGTGTTTCTAGGGCTCTGATTGTCATAGAAATGGCAAAATGTTGTACAGTATTTGGGTTTTCAGAGAAACAGTTTAGCAGAGAATGAAACACGATTGCCACGCATAAGATATACTAGTCCTTTTGAACAACTCATGATGTTCCTTAATTCATATGCAAATGTTAATCAGCATAGAAGCCAATTTCTACTGGAAAATTAATGTGACAGAATAGTCCATAAAGTTTTCATTGTGCTTGGGTAGGGATGGCAAACCTTTTAGAGACCGAGTGCCCAAACTGTGATTCAGAACCCACTTTTTTTTTTTTTTGCAAAGTGCCAATACAGCAATTTAACCTGAATATAGGTGGCTGTGAAAGGGCGATATCGGGTGCCCACAGAAAGGGCTCCGAGTGCCACCTTTGCACCCGTGCCATACTGTGCCAGCTGTGCCTATTCCTTGAGATGTCTGGTGTCCCAACTTTTGTTCCTGTTACAGATTTAGTCGACCCTTTCGTATCAGTGTTGGTGTTTGCATAAGAATAGTATAACCTGCTGCTAATTATGGCTGATTGGCAAAGTGTTGTCAATTAGATTACCCAGTGTTGTCAGTTAGGCTACTCTGTTACACAGCTTGGGTGCATGAGCAGATATCCCACTGAGACGTGCCCTCACACCTTGCTGCTTAGCTGTCGCCATTTTCACTGACCTTACACATACATCATTGGGATTCTGGGCATGGCGAGTTCAGCTTGCAGATCCCAAAACCCTGTAGGGCAGGCCTGCCCAAAGTCCGGCCCGGGGGCGGGGGCGGGCAAATCTGGCCCTTCAGGCCATTCTGAGTGGCCCGCGGCTGGCTGGCCCGCCCCTCCCTACCTCCTCCTTCGCCCCATGTTTTGTTTTGTTTTGTTTTGTTTTGTTTTTTTAAATATTCCACCAACACTGACACTACCGGGAAGCTTGAGGGGCTGGGCCGGCCGGCTGGCCGGTTAGCAGAAGCTTGTGGGGCTGGGTGGGTGGGCAAGGGGGTGGGCCACCCCCATCAGCACTGCCGGGAAGCTTGTGGGGCTGGGTGCGTGGATGGGGGTGGGCCGCCGCCACTGGCATCACCGGGAACCTTGTGAATCTAGGCGCCCGCCTTCCTTCCTGTGGGTGGGGTTGCAAGGGGTCAGTGGGTGGGGCTTGCAGTGGGGTGGCAGGGTCAGGGAGCAACCGGCCCCTGACACATTCTCAGCCACCAAATCTGGCCCTCCTTACACAAAGTTTGGGCACCCCTGCTGTAGGGTAAAGCAATCACAGCATGGCATGAAACTGATACAACTATTAGGTGCAGATACACTCTTAATGCTTTTCCCACAAAACTCTGGTAGTGTTTAAGTGTTTCAGTCAGCCTTCCTATGCATCCTCATCCTAGACTTGTTCAGCATTACAGCGCGGTATCATTTCCCACTTGTCTCCGCTGTTTTGCTTTGGGTATTAATAGCCCTAAAAACATTGTGTGGTTTTGTATTTACCTTCCCAAGGTTTTCCAACATAGGTACTATCCTTCTTGGTTCTATAATGTGTTGCACTGGTAAGTGTATACAGTACTTGTTATTAACAAGTTACGAAATGGAGGTGCCTGGGTGCTGAGTACATATTTGTAAATGGGGCCTTTATTCACCAAGCCAAAATTGCTGCGATGTCTAGATACGTGCAAGAGAGATTTTAAGGGCATCTTAAAGCTTGTGGGAAGGTTAATTCTTCCCTGCCCTGCTAATACTCACCTGTCTCTCTCACAAAGGCTAGGCTTAGGCAAAATAGTCTCACTTAATACAGAAGGTGGGATTTGGGCTAGGTCCAGACCACAGCTTAGTGGCTCCCCTACCTATCCTGGTCGAACCAGTCTCAAAAGCAGAAGTAATTATCTACCGCCCATCAAATCAGCAGCTTCATTTGTCTGGCACCATAGAGTTCAGAGACTGTGGTAGAGTTCCCAAAATCCTCTGATGACCATGGCCTTTGCTGGTTAGGGTCCAGTGGGAGTTTGCGCCTAAAAATGTACATTTTCCAAGCTTTGATGATTCCATGGCATCTGGGTGCAGATTTGTATGCACAACTGCACAGAGTAAGTTGCTTTGCTATTGTTAGGTTTTTCCTAATCATTCCACTTGGAATAATTACTCCGTGTTTAAGCCCAGCTGTTTAAACTTAAGTCCAGTATACTGCACAATTCTCCAAGGGTCTGACTTCTAGGGTACATCTTTAATTCTCTTTATTCTATTTTATGCATGAGTTGACTATGATCACGGTTGCAAACCTAGGCATGCTGTTTTGGGAAGTAATAGTCCTTGAGTCATTTGAACTGCCTTCAGATGGAACGTGCTTTGGATTGAGCTGTAAATGTGAACAAAGAAAGAGGAAGAGTTAGGAAGACACACTGGAGCTCCTTTGCTGCAGAAGAAAGAGAGATAAATGTGTTTTTTCTCCCTGCTCCATTCAGGTCAGAAGCCCTTCCCCTGTCAAAAATGTGACGCCTTCTTTTCCACCAAATCTAACTGTGAACGCCACCTCTTACGCAAACATGGAGTTGCCAACAACTGCCTGAGAAGAAACGGGCTTATCCCCCAGTCTAAAGAAAGTGATGCTGGAGCTCATGATAGCACAGGTAGCTCTTTTAGGTTGTTCCAGAACATAAAAGATGAGTCATGTTCCTTTTTTTTTTTTGTTTGGGGCCCCTAGTTCTGTGAATGAGACCTCAGATGGTTCTCAAGAAACTAATAACTGCACATGATGTTATGGTAGTACAAACTACATGTTGGTGTATGTGTGGATCGGTGGCTTCCGGTGCCAGTCGGAGTGGTTATACCATGTGTTGGCACGGTACTTCTTTTGGACTGCAGCTCCTGGGAAATACCCAAGCAACATGGCCAGTGCAATGCTTGTGTGTCTGTATGCAGCAAAAGATACTGTTTTTTTCTTGCAATAGTAGGTTAAGTGGGATGTGAAAATCTAGCATGTTGTGTCTTTACTTAGGCTGCCCCTTAGAAATCACCAACAAGGAACAGATGCATGATTAAAACAAGGATAATAAAACGCAGCACTGATTTGCATGAGATAGTATCTGCTAGTTTGTATAGATGCAAAATTAGGGATTACTTTTATAATTCAAATATAACTAAGGTGCATCTTGAGTGGGAAAGACCGAGTCCATGAGACATAAAGTGCTTGTTGAGTTTGCTGCCGGAGTGTTTGCTATGGGTGAGTGGCTTCAAAAACCCTGATCTCCCATTGTAATGAGTTTTGTCTTCAAATCAGTCTTGCACTGCACACAGCCATTCAGATGGAGAATGCCTCTAAAAGTAAGATGACTCTTAGGCAGTCTATACTCCCTTAAAAAGAACATGTAAGCAATACACTGTAGCTCCACTCTCTGTTCAGTTTTCAATAGCTGTTTTCTGCCTGTTTATGTTTGCTCACTTTGGGATGTCATAGCTCACCTCTTTCTTCTTCTCCTTCTTCTTTTGGGGAGGTGGGGGAGGGGAAAGGATAAAATCAGTAAATTATTTTTGTAAATTTTAGTTTAGTCCTAAGAGTGGAGTGTGTTCAGCAGATGGAACAAACAGATAGCAACCAGGGTAGTGCAGTTGCCATTGTTTCTGGTCTGATGAAATAGTTTAAAAGAAGTGAGTTTTGCTGGCATGAGAATTGTCGACATAGGTGTGTGTTTGGAAAGAGTGTTTTGGTCCACTTTTAAGAACAAATTCAAAAAGATCAGGTTGCATGATAAACATACATAGAAATAGTGAAAGCTATTATTTGTAAAGAATGTGCTTGCTCGTCACTGGTTCATCCAATATCCATGCTCCTGTTTAGTGTTTCAGTGGGGCTAGGACACCTACTGCATGTTGAACTTAGGGTGGACCTTTTGCTGAGGCATCTTAAAGCATGAATTCCAAGTATTTTTTCCCAGGGAATAGATATCCAGCAAATATTGTAAGAAGTTTTCTTTCCTAAAATGGATTACCTCAATTAATTGGTGTCAAAAGAATAAAGTGGACAAAGTGTATTGCAACTTTTTTCTGAAAAGCATGTCGAATTCTGCAGAAATTTGTATGCTGCAGAGCAGGAGTGAGCAAGCTTCCGTTGTTGCAAGACTTGACCTTGTCATCCTTGGTCATTGGACTCTGGGGCTGGAGCTGGTGGTAGTCGAGTGTAAAACATATCCTGATCTCACCCTCCGATTATGATGGACTTAAGTGTCAACATGCATAGCTAAGCTGATGTCAGTCCAGTCCATGTCACTCGGCAGGTGACTTCAGAACAATGTTTCAGTATTTGGGGAAGGACAGTCTAAGGATTTGTGCCACATTCCTCTCAAGGAGCTTCAGTTTTTCCTTCATTTCTTTTCCCTTTCCCTGGACAGAATTCAAAATACAGTGGACCCTTGTATAACAAATGGTTTGTATAACATAAAATTTGTACAACATAAAAAATTCTGGAGATAGGGGAAATTTGCTTAACATAATTGCCTATCGGGTGAATCCATGCTACATAAAAATGGGATCACTCTGCTTTCAATGCATTCCTATGGGAAATTTGTATAAAGGAAAATTTGCTTAACAGAATTTCATTTGGAACAAATTAATTCCTTTATACAAGGTGTGTGTGTGTGTTGTGTTGTTACAGTTGTGTCCGATCCTCGTGACTCCATGTCCATGGAGTTTTCTTGGCAGGAGTATGGGAGTGGTTTGCCAGTTCCTACTCCAGGCACCTACAGCACCTGGTATTCCCTGGTGGTCTCCCATCCAAGTACTAACCAGGGCCGACCCTGCTTAGCTTCCGAAATCAGACGAGATTGAATGTGTTCAGGGCATCTAGGCAGCTCTTTATACAAGGTACCACTGTATATATATACAGTGGTGCCCCAACTTAAGAGCAGCTCGACTTAAGAGCAATTCGACTTAAAAGCGGAAAACTGTTGGCGTTTTAACTGCCGCCTTACAAATTTTAGATATGGTCTGCTCGACTGACAATTTTTTTTCTTTTTAAAAAAAATTTTACTTATTTTTTTCAATTTTTTAGGTAGGCATCCCGACTTAAGAGTAGTTTGACTTAAGAGCATGCATTCGGAACAGATTAAATTTGTAAATTGAGGTACCACTCTATAGTGCAATTGCTTTCTGTTGAGTTGCTACATAGAAAGTAGCTTGTGCCTGTTGAGAAGTATATGCTACTGTAAAAACTTAAATGAGGCCTCTAGTTGGTAGTGATGTGAATTCTTCCACTTCTGAGAAGGCAGCATTGCTAAAGTGTTCCACCTAGTGGAAGTTCTTTGGGAGTGGAGCAGAAAGAAAATAGACCTTGATGCTCTGCTGAAATGAAGAGTGAATGTAGAATTGTACTAGAAACCAGATCACTTCGCAGGCAGGCAACTTGCGCTTCTTCAGACTCATGTTCATGAAAGTTCACATTAAAATATAAAGTTGGTCTTTAAGATGCCACATTTTGTCTTCTTTAATTTTGTTAGTTTTGTTTTCTTTTTGCATGACGTGCTGGCATAACACAGACTAACATAGCTACCTCATCTAAAACATGTTAGCAATTGTCTGTCTGCCTTTTTAAAAAAAAATAGTAAAAGTAGGGTGGTGGCTTAGTGGGTTAGAGTACTGAAAGTGTTGGCTGCAAAGTCGGCAGCTTGGCGGTTTGAATCCCGGGTGCCACGCAGCGGAGTGAGCTCCTGCTGTTAACCCCAGCTCCTGCCAACCTAGCAGTTCAAAAGCATGTAAATGCAAGTAGATAAATACTTTAGATACTGCAGGGGGAACCTTTACCTTTAATTGCTGCAGCAGAGGTTTGGAACAAGTGGGGCACTATGGCAGGATCTTACAGAGCATACAAGCCAGGGATCCATTAAGCATAGATTCAGTCCACTACAGCCACATCCTTTCTTTCTGGAGGCCTGCTGTTTCGCCTGATTTTTTTCTCTGTGATTTTTTACGTCATTTGTAGACCTTAATCAGTATGTGTGCTGAGAGACGTGTACTGTATTGTTTGCATGGTTGGATCCTGGCTCAGGTCTTCTTTACCATTCCTTGCATGATTAGGTGACTGAAAGAAGTTCCTACAGAAAAACAGCCACTGATTAACTTTGGAAGCTTGCATTGCATAAATCACAGTTATGCAAATGACCCATTCCATTAACTCGCACCTTTGTATACAGTATACGCATTTCAGTTAGACCTGCCTTTGGGGGAGGGGGAAGTAATTTGGCACTCCACCCAGTTTCTTGTGGACTTCAGGTTTTTAAGAAGTGAATTCCTGTCTCCGCCCTGCCTTCAAAGAGTTTCTCCTTTGGCCATGGCAATAATGCAGACTGAATTGTGCTTTCAAGGCCACAGTACTTTTCACAGCAGCTAGAAGCATGTTGGAGCAAAAAGCAAAACATAAGCACTTTCTGAAAGTAAAAGCATTTTATATGGCCGTCATTGCTTACTCAATGATATATTATACTTTCAAGTTCAGTTTGAAGCTTCTCTGAAAGATTGTGTGGGCTTTTTGTTTAATACGGTGTATTTTCTTCTGTAAATAAGCTAAGTAGTACAAAGCAGTTATTGGGGATTCTGACATGGTTTTCTTTGATTAGCAGCCAACACCAACCTGATGAATAAAAAATTCTGAAACAATTTAGATTGCAATATATATGAATTGCAGAACATCATCTTTTTTCCTCCTTGAGGCAATCTTGTGATGACTTGGTGCTGTCCACATTGTGTGTGTGTGTGTGTGTGTGTGTGTGTGTTGTGTCGTTACAGCCGTGACCGACTCTTCGTGACTCCATGTCCATGGAGTTTTCTTGGCAGGAGTACTGGAGTGGCTTGCCAGTTCCTACTTCAGGCACCTACAGCACCTGGGTTTCCCTGGTAGTCACCGATCCAAGTACTAACCAGGGCCAACCCTGCATAGCTTCCGAAATCTGGCGAGATCGGATGTGCTTAGGGCAGGCCTGCCTAAAGTCCGGCCCGGGGTGGCGGCGGGCAAATCCGGCCCGCCAGGCCATTCTGAGTGGCCTGCGGCTGGCTGGCCCACCCCTCCCTCCCCCTCCTTTGCCCCATTTTTTTTAAAAAAAATCTTCCACCAACACTGACAACACCGGGAAGCTTGAGGGGCTGGGCTGGCTGGCCAGCTGGTGAGCAGAAGTTTGTGGGGCTGGGTGGGCAGGCAAGGGGGTGGGCAACCACCACCAGCACCGCAGGGAAGCTTGTGGGGCTGGGTGTGTACACGGGGGTGGGGAACCGCCACCGGCATCACTGGGAACCTTGTGAAGCTAGGCGCCCGCCTTCCTTCCTGCGGGTGGGGTTGCAAGGGGTCACTGGGCAGGGCTTATGGGTCAGTGGGTGGGGCTTGCAGTGGGGTGGCAGGGTCAGGGAGCAACCGGCCCCTGACACATTCTCAGCCACCAAATCTGGCCCTCCTTACAAAAAGTTTGGGCACCCCTGGCTTAGGGCATCTAGGCAGCACTGCTGTCCACATTGGTTCAGTTCAACTTCTGCTGTCCTCCACTCAGCAAGAAGGATGTGTGTGCTCAGTCTATTAAGTCTTTAAACCAGGGTACATTTCATTTAAATCACAACTTATTATTTAATCATGATTTGAAATTTTTAAAACTGAATTTGAAATCATGCATAATGAAACAGTGAATATTTCGTACACATTGGTGCTTTAAATATGATTTCTCTTTCTTAGATACTCTTCATCCAGTCCTTGGCTGTGCAAGTCCAGCTAACTGCAGTGGTTTCTTAGATTCCAGCAATTTCTCATCTGTATACTTGTAAAATATCTATAATTTGATATATAGTATCTCTTTATGGATTAGCCATGTTTTTGAAGGTTACCCACTTTTCTAAGCAGTCTATCTTGGATGGTCATTCACTGGTATTAAGGATGAGATTTTGTTTTTCAATTTGCAGAATTTTAGATTTCTAGTACTTCCTATTCTACTTGTAAGCAATTTGTGACTTGGACTGGCTTAATGCTGTGGGATTTCTAGTCCTGTCAGCCCTAATCAGCCTGATAAAGAGTGATGAAGGTTGTAGTCTGGACAGCATCAGGATGGCTACAAGTAACCCGGTCCTACTGTAAGGTGTAGGAGACCTTCTCAGAAACCTAAATGCAAAAAAACAAAAAACAAAAAAAACCCTTGATATAATGGCAAAATTGGATGGGCTGAAGAACAGTTCTAAAATCTCGAGATGTCCAACAGCTTTAATTAGGCACCAGTTCTTCTGTTCACCAGAAGAACCAAAGGTGTACACCATTCATCTTTCTGTCCCTCAATCCATTTTGTTTGCCTAATATCGAGTCTAACAAAGAGTTGTGGATAACTAAAATCTTTGGTTTGCTGTTTTGTGACAATGCTTGATTATGAGTTTTGGATAAATCATGTTAGTGCCTCTAGAAGTGATGGGGATTTCTTGGGTTGGTAGCAAAGGGACATCTGTCTTAAAATGCCCTAGCCAAATAGGGGGTATGCACACACATTAAAGGGGTGCTCCAGCTTTGTTTTCTTGAACGAAAAGCCTGATCTAAAGCCTGTAAGGTCACCCATCTATCTACTCGAGAGATGGAGCCTGTCAGCAAGGCAGTCAACAACGAATACAATCATGGGCAACCCTGCTTTTTAAATCAAGGTTGTAGGAGGTGGTATATATAGATCAACTTTTGTGTTTTTGCTTCTGGGAAATTCCTTTTATGCCTTGTTTTCAGTGACAGTTGTTCTTTGTAGCCATTTTATGTGCCTTTCAAAAATGTACAGCTTGCCACTGATTGCATTTAAAGCAAAAGTATGTTGTTTAATATTGCCTACTTGGCAAAGGTTGTGTGCCTCAGTCAATTTGCACAAAATAAATGACTTATTTAAAAGTCCCCGTATTTCACAACGGTATTGTTCATATAAAAGGTCTCCAGTGATAGATTTGGTTGGAAGCCCATACAAACTGCTTGTAAAAAAAATCTATTTACCCTTCTTTTCTTTGGAATCCATGGGTCAATTCACCCATGAAACAGGGCAGCATGACCATTTCGGAGTGGCACTGCACCAAAGCTAGTGCTATGACTTGAAGTAGCTTGCCACATATTTCCTATCAAACTAGGAGGATAAAATTACCATAAGAATTACCACACCTTAATGTCAAGTTACTGCATATGAATGCTTAGTTACATGGACCACATGTGCACTGAAACTATCCTGAGGAGGACAGTCCCATGTTACTGTTTTGACACTTATAAAGAGTGTACAGTGAATTGAACAGGAGAATCTAGAAGACAGAAGTCATATACATCACTGAAGTGTAAACATCCCCACATTCCCTGTGGGCCTTCTAATGTTAGGCTGAATCCACATATATCACCTGGAGTAAATCCATTGAAGTTGATTGGAGATTTTAGTTATGTCCCATTAATTTAAGTGCTCTAAGCTTGCCTAAGTCTGGATTCAACCCATAATCCTTGTTCAGGAATATCCTAGGCCAGTGTTGGCGAACCTGTGGCACGGGTGCCAAAGGTAGCACTTGGAGCCTTTCTGTGGGCACCCAACATTGCCCCTTTCAGGTTAAATTGCTGTATTGGTATTTTGTGAAAAATTGGTGGGTTTTGAATCACAGTATGGGCACAAGGTTCACAATCGTTGTCCTAGGCCTTGGCACTGTGTGTTTGCGTTTGTAGTGGAGAAAGTCATTGACATTAATGTTAAACCAACATTATTGTATCTGTTGGTTCATGATTCCTGAGGTGTTTGGTGTTTCTTTATTGTCTTTTGCAGACAGTCAGTCAGATCTGGAGAATGCAAGTGCAGGAAGTGAAGCACTCAACTTGACCTCTGTGGAGCCAGACCCCTTAGAGGAGTCAGCTCAACTTCAAGAAGAGCCAGAATGCAGTCCCAAAGAAGATGAAAAAATGAACTTGTCTCAAGAAGAGGAGGAGGAGGAGGAGGAGGAAGAAGAAGAAGAAGAAGAAGGAACACAAGAGAAATTGAGTAGGGATGACGAAGAGCCAGAAGAAGACTCAGTCAGCAACAAAAGCTTGGACCTCAATTTTGCTAGCAAGCTAATGGACTTCAAGTTGGCAGAGAGTGACCAGAGCACAAGCAGTGGTCCTCAGACTGAAAACAAACACACCTGTGACATCTGTGAAAAATCCTTCAAGTTTGCTGGCACTCTAACCCGACATAAAAAGGCTCATGTTCGAGAAGACAGGAAAGATGAAAAGAGCAGTGAGGATGAAAGCAAAAATGCTCAAGCTGGAGCTCAAATTCCGGGCACTCTAGAGGACCCTTTGCCTGACCAGGAAGAGCATGGGAGGGACATCAAAGGAGCAGAGTCTCCCACCGATGGCGAGGCTACAGGCAAGGAGAACGAGGAATGTGAAAGCACCTCTGAAGGAGAGGGGGCAGAGAAAAAATCATCCGAGAAAAGTGACGATGACAGAAAACCAAAGGCTGCTGGTGGAGCTAAGGGTGAATCGAAGGCAGACAAGCGGAAGAAAGTCTGTACGGTGTGCAACAAAAGATTTTGGTCCCTGCAAGATTTGACGAGACACATGCGGTCCCATACAGGTAGGTGTGGGAGACGGCCGGTCGCGATAGGCAAAACTCGAAATGACCACGTTAATTCACATGAAGCAAAACAAGTAAGTGACAGTCACTAGCAGAGCACCTTGGTTCTTTTTCTTTTGTCGTCATCAAAGGCAGTGGGAATGTCAGAGAACATTTTATGGGAAGTACAGCAGAGTTACCTTCCCAGTAGCTTCTCCTTATTTGGGAACATGGAAAGCCAAACAAGCTTTTATCTTTCTACCAGCAGGCAAAGATATTTGTATTCAGATAGCTTTGTTTGTTTGTTTTAATAATATGATGGGCGGATTTTAAGCTGATGGGTAGTTTTCTTCTTTAGTGATGTGTTATTAATGCACCCAACTAAAAGCAAAAAGTGTACTGCTTGTATACCGCCCTCTACCACTTCAAGTAGTCTCTGGGCAGTTTACAGTTTTTAATAACAGTATGCAGGCTACACATTGTCCCCCGGTACTCATTTTACTGACCTCGGAAGGATGGAAGGCTGAGTCAGCCATGAGCCTGCTACCTGGATCCAACCCCAGTTCATGGGCACAGTTTTACCTGCAGTACAGGCATTTAACCACTGCGCCACGAGGCTCCTAATAGTGTAGAATTCCAGGAGGTAGCAAAATGGAGGCGGCCCTTTGCAGAATGCTCAACTACCCTGAGTCTATGCTATATCTGTCACGGGCCATGGTAGATGCCAAAAGTGATGATCAGGTTCAATCTCTGTCAACGTTGCCCCACCCCAGTTTAAGTGCTCAGAGCTTACATTTCAGTCGACTTAAGAGCCACAATAGGGTGTTTGAACTTTTAAAACAGAGTTACTTTCCATCCCCTCCTTAACTATCTTCATAGAGGTCACATTCTGCTCTGATATTTCTTCATTCATGGCTTAGCTTTTATAGTGGGTCTTTTGGAGTCAGACAAGTGGAAATGTTCCACCTTCCTAGTTTTCTAAAAAAGACAATCCCATGACTTGGATCTAAAGAGGATCCAGGTAACAAGATTGTGGAACTGTTTGCACAGATGACTCATTTCATTGAGAATGATTGCCTGGGAAAGTAATCTGTTGTGAGCCTTCTAACTACAGAGGTTGTGTGTACCAATAGCTTGTGAGTTTAGGCATCTAAAGCAACTAAAAAATTACAATAAAGGCAAAAAAGATCCTGGATGATCTCCTGCAATAGAATAATAGTACAGAATGAATAGTGAAGTCAATAGACGCTCATGTACTTGAATGGCATTTTTATTCATTTACTGTATTTAAAATGTTTCTATGCCACCTAAGGACCCTTACGGGTATAAAAACCAGGGCCAATAATAAAAATCACAAATACTATAGTAGAAAATAAAAGGAAATAAACAGCTGAAATAGAAACAAGATGTTTGAGTATTAGAACGTTAACGTATCAGAAATATGCTGAGAGCCAGCAATAATACCCAAACAGTAACCCCAGCAGAAATCAAGCAAAATTTATCACTGTTTCTTAGCTCAGAATTAGCACTCAGGTTTTGGGGGAGGCAGGATTGTTGGCTTCTAAGGATATGTAGCTAGAGAAGTATATTCAGAATCTTGTTTAGAAAAAGTACACGTGTACTTGATTATGCTTTTGAATTTTAGAATCCATTTTTAGCTGCAATATAGGCCTTGCTTCTAATTTTTCCACATTTTTCTCCACTCTCTTTGTTAATATATATATATATATATATATATATATATATATATAAGAGCATTTTCTTTCTAAAAGTGGGGGAAAGGCTTGCTGAGTCTGAAGCAAGCTGGAAAGTATGGAGAGCTGCGCTCGATTCATGTTGTTGGTGTACAAAATGTGTTTGTTCCTCCGTGAGGGATGGAAAAGGAAGTGCTGAGTCATGAACTGCTGTGCTGTTTTTGATGTTTCCAGAGCTGTGTTTTGCCATCAAAACATCATCTTTATGTTGTTGGATTTCTTTCTTAAGGAAGAGGGCGATGTAGAAACAGCCTTTAGAATCTGCAACAGAAAAACTACTTTGTCATTGAAGCTGGCTCGATTTCACATAATTTGGCTAAAGGTTGTGCAGAAACTCCGCTAGCTTAAAGGTGGAGAACTTGCCTCTTAGTAATTCATGGTGCAAGCTGTGTATTGAGGCCATTCTGCCAAAGAGAGATGCGGGCTCGCAGTGGTCCTTTGTACACAATCCAAAAGTGGGAGTGAATGTTACATTTATTAGGGTCCTAAAAATTGTAAACAGAAGCTTTCAATCTATACAAATCTTTGTCAGGCCCCACAGAGCTGTGCACGGGGCGGGGGGGGCCCCCCATATCCATAAAGCTTCCAGAAATCACATTCACAGCCATATGTGCAAGCTAGACTTCGGTGGGACTGCAGTCTCAGTTCAGGGGTGTGGGTTGCAGTTTGGCCTTCTGGTGGTGTGAATTAAGAGTGTCCATCCTTAGCTTCTCAAACAAAAGGACTGGGACTGAAGGTACTGTACACAAATGTGTCAAACCCTTAGGAGAACTGTTGGGATAGAATTTAGTCTTACCTACTCGGTAAGCCAATTGTAGGTAAATTGACTGTATTGTCTAGTGGTTGAAGGAAGATGTCCCCAGTTATATGTTGCCCTCAGGTTGCAGTCCTGCTTGGGCAAAGTTAAAGGTTGTCATTTGGTAGTAGATAGGGCTCTGGCCAGGGATTCAGAATATCTTCCAAAGTTGAACAGCAACCAAAAGAAGAAGAAGAAGAAGAAGAAGAAGAAGAAGAAAGAAGAAGAAGAAGAAGAAGAAGAAGAAGAAGAAGAAGAAAGAAGAAGAAGAAGAAATCTGTGGATTAGTTCTTGAATATCTCCCTGTTTCAGGGCATTTCTCTAACTCCCTACCTAAAAAGGGAGTGGGGAATTCTGAATGATCTTTTTCTGGGTTGCTCTGGTTATAAAGAGAAAGAAAAACTGTTAAGTTAAAGCACCGGGGGGGGGGGGCATTGGCTGATTCTTGCCCATCCCAAAAAGAGAGAAGCAAAGAAAAATATAGCAGAGGCAGTGAAAACCCTTGATTTTTTTATTTATTTTTTTGAGAGGCAGTGCATTGTAGTGGTTAGCTTGTTGGACAAGGATTCAGGAAAGCAGATCTTCACTCAGCCATTAAATTCCCTCATCTTCAGCAGGGCTGCAGGAATATTGCAGAATGTTTTATTTTTCTGCACTGCCCGGAACGCTCAGCAGCTGTTCCACCTTCATAGTTTTTCTCGCTGACCTACATCCCAGCATGGAACTTCTGAGAGGGATGAATGCCATTAGCTGAAGGCTGGGAGTGATATAGGCATATAGTTCCTTGCACCTTGCCTTCCTCTAGGTTTCCATTAAAGATTTGTGCTGTGTTAACATGCAATTAACCATCTGAAAAAAAAA
>JAHTLZ010000204.1:72836281-72860192 GCA_023846285.1 Phrynocephalus versicolor
CTTTCTTTCTTTCTTTCTTTCTTTCTTTCTTTCTTTCTTTCTTTCTTTCAGGGGAGCGACCTTACAAATGTCAAACATGTGAGCGGACCTTTACTCTGAAGCATAGCTTGGTGCGCCACCAGCGTATTCACCAGAAGTTAAAGACCGCTAAGAGCCACGAAAAGGAGAGCGACAGAGAGGATGCCCGCTCCAGGGGAGAGGAGGACAGTGAAAACGATTCTCTCCACAGCAGCGCTAACCCTGTCTCAGAAAACGAGTGTGACTCGCTTGCAGGGCCTGGGAGCCGTTCCCCCATCACGAGAAGCCGCAAAGAGAGCCTGGCCAATGCGGCCAAAGATGCTGTTGGCAAGGACGAGCGGCCAGCTGTGCGCACAGCTGCCCTGGCCCTGACCGAGACCACCAGCAGAAATGCTACGAAGTCGGTGGTGGCAAAAGACCAGGAGTCTCCTCTTCCTCGGGGAGGAAAGGGGGATCGTGGGAGCCCTTCTGGCTTCATTCAGGACTTGCTGGAGATCCACAACAAGAAAGCTCCCATGAGTCATATCCTTGCCTCTGCCGAGAGTGCTCCTCAGCTTTTGGGAGTTGAATGACAGCTGTGTGATCGGACGTGCCCCAGTACAATGACCCAGTACACACGCAGAGAGAGAGAAACATGGGATGAATTTGACCATGCAAGCATTTAAAAAAGATGCTGAGTCATCCTTCCCTTGTGATGTGCAGGGCGGGGTGGGAGGTGGAGCGGGAAAGGAAGATGTGGAATGGCAGTCTGGATCCAGTGCCATAGGTCTTTCAGTATACATAATGCAAGAGACTACCATTATATACTGATTTGAGTGCCTTACTACTTTATTAGGTCTTTTGGTATAGATTTTTTTAAAACAAAAAGATGATTTTTTTAAAAAAAAATTTAATGAAAACTATTTGGAGAGGACCTTTTTTTCCATTTAAGCATTAATGTTACCTTTTGTATGGGGGCGTGTGAGCTTGTTTTTGTATATCTGTGATAGCCGCTTTTGTGTGTGCTCTGAGCTGGAAACAAGGGGTCAGCGGGGCATGGAAGCCCTTAAGAAACTGCAGCCAATAACTGGAAGATGTTTTAAAAAATCTCCAACAGAGGAATTAGAGATGAGGTGTTGATTTTTCCCTTTTTTCTTTCTTACTCTGCTTGTGTTTCTTGAAATTTGCCACATGGGAAGAGTTTTACCAGTTCTGTGTATTATGATGAAACCGATGCATGTTTTCAAATTTGGTCCAAGCCAAAACCAGGAAAAACAAAATTTTCAGCCTCATTTCCTTGTAAATCTTCATTTTCCTCCCGCGTTGGCAGTGATGATGGTCTAGCTGCTGTTAATTTTGTAAAAGACTCTTTCTGGCCATTGTGGACTTAGAAAATATACAGAAAGAGTTGCATAGCGACTTTGAAACCTATGGAAATTATGCACCCACTGTTAATATATGTGTGTTTGATTCATGCTT
This sequence comes from Phrynocephalus versicolor, assembly GCA_023846285.1. NCBI lineage: Eukaryota > Metazoa > Chordata > Lepidosauria > Squamata > Agamidae > Phrynocephalus > Phrynocephalus versicolor. The sequence goes on from JAHTLZ010000204.1 coordinate 72,837,758, forward strand.
CAATATATTATTGTTATTTTAATATTTTATAAAAAAAATTGTCAGTTTGCTAGTCTCTGCGTTCAGCAGAAACCAATGGGCAATATTTGCCCACGGAGATGTACAACGCAGCTTGGATTGTCTGCTTAAATGCTTCTGATCTAATCCCTCATGACTCTCCCTTTTGGGTTTGCAGCTCTTCTACTGTATTTTGCATAGAATCCTCTTTCTCTGACTACAGAATCAAATGGAGGCCAACTCTGTTTATGTGGTTGGCCTAGGAAAACCAAACACATGCTAGAGTGGGTGCGTGAAGGGGAGAATGAAATTTCAGCAGCAAGCTCTATCTGTGTTTGATAAACTTAAAAACTATACATAAGTAGGCTTTGCACACCTGATCAGAAAACTCGAGACAGCCAGGGTCACTAATTGATGGATGGCTCTGCGTACATGCAGTGTGTATTTTTGTGGGATTAGTTCACAAACCTACTCAACCAACATAGGAGAGATGTGCTGTTATAATGTCAGTTCTCTTACCCTGCTTGCCAATCTAGATAGGTCTCATCAGCTTCAGCAGTTACCAGAACTGCACAGAGGTTCATCTCAGTGATGGCCATCAGTGTGAAAGTTAAAAAGAGTGAGTGAATGCATAGTGTACTGGGATGAAGAAAAATGTGAGGGAAAGATGGCCCTACCAGCTGCATGTGGAAGGCAGTGCAAATACCATGATGTTTATATTGCTGGAATCTATAATTGTTGCATTCTGTTTTTACATTAATGAGCAGGATATTTCAGTCTTCCAGAAGAAATATAGAAAAGAATAATTAAAAATTTAAAGCCTTAAATGATCTTGCTACCTTAATGTGCTTTAAAGCAAGAAAAATGAATAAGTACTACTGCCAATAATAAAACAATACAAATTGACATAATACATTTCCTTCCCAAGATTGCTGGAGGCCTTCATAAATGTTGAGAACTAGGTTTGGACTGCATATCCTGCTGCTGGCAACAGGTAACGTTGGATGCCTCCATTGCAGTCACTGTGATCCACAGAACACTTAAGCTGATGTGCTGGGATGTAAGCTTCATTTCTGCCCTGAAGTGAATATCTTTTATTTTGAGACTCAAAAGATAAATGATTTCAATAAGAATGCCTTCTATAGTCATGTGTTTTAAAGAGGGCTGAATTGTTAAAAGATTTGACATTTGGTCATAATGGCAATGTTGGTCTTTGCTCTGTGACATGGATCTCGTGATCGTGTGTCATGAGTGGTACTAAACCTTTGATACTGGATGTTTCCAACAAGATGAATGTTTGTAATTTTTTTTTTTGAGTGGCCCCCTTCCCCTGTCCCAAATCTTTGCCTACATCCTGAAAGATGGAAGGAGCAAACATTGGAATCATCCTCAAGAGCTCCATGTTCAGAGTGACTGTTCCTCCTCCTTGGGAAGAATAAAACCTTTGGGATTGGTTAGGACACCTTTAGGTATGTTCTCTCCCCACCCCAACCCACCCATTCTTGTGAATGACAAGACACCCTGCACAAGAGGGGCTCCTCTGGATCACAGTTGTAGTCATCCTTGGGCCAGTTTACACCAACATGTTCTCATTCTGATTGATTTGTGGACTGAACCTGGAAAGGTTACTTTTGTGGGGGCCTATATCTCCCAGATACACCCAGCTAGTATGACCAGTGTCTACACTAGATGGTGAAATCTAGGAGTTGGAGTCCAGACAAACGTATTATCTTGGCTGGTGGGTCAGCTGTTACTTTTCCAGTGTAGTAGCTATGGATTTTGCATACAGACAGATTTACTGACATATAAATTTGCATCTTCTCCTTCATGGCAAAGGCACTATTTTTCTGGAGCCTTATATTGTTTCCCCCCCACCCTTGAGACTTTTTGGTTCATACTCTTAACCTGCTTGATCCTTAATCTCAATACCTCAAGTGATGCTCCTGCACAAGCACCATTAAAAGCACATGGGCCTTGCACAGGACTAAGGTATTTTAGACCCTGTATATTCCTTCAAAATGAAAGAAGGCAAGATGTCTTATCTTTTCTATATTCATGATTTCCTGGAAGGTTCAGATCAGGAAGGCAACGTGAGGAAGTAATAGAATAAGAAGGGGGAAAGAAAGGGTGGTGGGGTATAGATCAGATTTTTGTTGGGGATATATTAAAAAGAAACAAGTCTGAAACCATTCCTCCAGATTACTGAGAATAAGTACCAATGATTTTTCCTTTTTAAAAACAACAACTAACCCTACTATTAAAGTGAATATTTCCTTCAAAGACAACTTCCACATACATTAATTGTTATTGCTATAATATTATTATAATTATTATAATTATTATTTTGGTCGTATTTTTGTTCCTGGGGTTTGTTTTGTTTTGTTTTGTTTTGCACCTCTCCACACTAAACTGCGCAATACTGTGGGGGAGAAGCCATTACTTAAACCAGGACTGTCAAAACCACCCCTTTCTCAGACTGGTCGCTCTGCCAACCTCTGAATAATCTTCCCAGTGGGCTGTGATACATGACTTTTGTCTTGGGAAGTGAGTGCGGATTTGACAGACTTGAACTAAATGTTATGCTGCAGGAAAAAAAAATGTAGCAAATAATTTCCCAGCACCCTGCCGGGACATCTGCTAGCAATAATCACTATTGATTTAAAGCTTTATTTAGCCTTTATCTATATCCTAGTAGATTATAAAATCTTGCCACATTTTACTGATGTTTTTATTAGTTGCATTTGATGGAGGAAGAAAAACCTGGTTTTGTTCTGTTGTTTTTGTTTCCCTCTTGTTGCCCTACTCTTTCCTCCTCACAGTCACAAACCCTTCCCTCCCTTAATATTAAACTGTGAAATTTATAATATGTTTTAAACTATGGGTGAATCTTAGGTGTAGTTTTGCATGTTCAGCTAATTTGTTTCTCTACACATCTCTCTGATTTTTCATTCCCCCCTTTTTCTCAGGGCTTTTTTTTTTTTTTTGAAAAAAAACACACAACAGCAATATATTATTCTGAAATTTATCTTCTCAGATTTGCAATAGAGCTAAAATGGTGAGAGCCGAATCACTACAGTAAGTGCTTGACTGTGAAAGCATAAAGAAAGACAAGGAAAACAGATTAAAAGTAGGCTGATGTTTGCAGTTAATAGTTCAATAGCTGTTCTGGAGCTAGCTCTGAAGATGGTTTAATTCCCACCTCCATACGATACAGATGTTTCCCCTTCTGTTCCTCAATCTTCTCCTCAATTCTTCCATTATCCTATAGTGGGTGCTGGAATAACCCCCGTGTTCCATGTTCCAAGCCTTTGTCTGGTTGTCCCCTGTGTTGGTCGAATTGTGGAACTGGGGTGTTGGATTAGAGCCCCTCTTGCAGAGGTGAGCTTGTAGTCCAGCCAGCTCTTTCTGGAACTCACCATTGACTGTGCTGATTTAAGGCTTATAGGAGTTGTAGTCCAGCCACCTATGGAAGATGACAAGTTGCCCACCACTGCTGTAGTGCGTCAAAACAATTGAAGAGGTAAAAGAAATCTGGAAAAGAAGTTATATGTATACACTTGCATAACGTAATAAATCTTGGCGTCCGTTTCTTTCAGCCATACATAATCCCATAATGGTTCTGAGGAGCCGAATCCCGTACTGGCCCTCCCCTCCCACCCTCTTTGGTTCGGCTAGAGTTGGAGGGGATGGCATGGATGTGTTAGGGCAGGAGCTGTGTCTTCTTATCCCTTTCTCTTTCTCCACTCACAGAGGAGGTTTATAGTCTGACAGCATCCATCCTATGCAAGGAAATGACAATTAGTGTAGAACTCATATGTATACGTTATACAAATTATTTTTGAAAGGGAACGTTTAAAAAAAAATCTGCTGCTACAAGTTGTGTACAAGACTGGTTTATGCCACATGAACAGAGAATCACAGGTTTTATTTGGGTACTTCTATTCTTCTTATTATTCAGTTGTATGTTACTTCCAAATTCAAAATGATGAAAATAAATGCTGTTCTGTATCAAACAATCTACGCAATAAAATGTTATATTAAAAAACAAAACAAATGTGGATGTTGGAAAACAGGCATCGATTTTTTGTTTTTGGTTTCTGAGTCAGTATGTTTATACATTTGCTGTTGCTGAGTGTACTGTATGTGTCTATGTGACTGAAACGGAAAAAGAAACATTACAGGAATATCATATTGACCTGGACAATTCATTCATATTCTTTTCTCATCCTGCAGACTTCTTTTAAGGGCTAGAATAAAAATTGAGAACCAAGTTTTTTTCAAAGACTTAATGGACTTGGGGTTTTCATACCATAAAATTTCAAAACCAACTTCACAAGCTGCTAGTAGCTTGTTCTTATTCAGTGGCTGGTCACTGACAAATAGGCACAGGGTTCACTTACATGGTGATTGGAGAGTGTTTTTATCCAGCTAGTTGCAAAGCTGTTTTATCTGTTTCTGCCCAAAGTTTTTTTTTTTTGAAAGGTTCTTGATAATTCAGAAGCCCAAATACTTTGTATATTAGGATATTACTGCTGGGAGGGGGTTAAAGATATTTACACATATCTTTACACATACCACCCACTATCAGTTACTTGTTTATGGTACCCAAGTACTCATAACTTGTCACCTTCAGATGATTGGAGCTTGGTTTCAAAGGCTTCGTGAGTCACAGCAAATGAAGGCCTATCTAATGGGTTCCATTTCCACATACTCTCATGAGTTTGTACTTTGTAGACCTTTAGAGGACACCTTTCAGGGGTATTTGATTACTAACCTTTCTGCAGCCGATCATAAACCTGAGAGAGACCAATGCCAGGATAGGGAGACATCCCATTGATTGCAACCTCCCATAATAATACTCCCAAGTAGCCATAACATCTGATTTGATTGAGAATGGGTTGTAGACCAGGCTGTCAGGTGCTGTCCATTTGATAGGAAAATTTGCACCAGGAAATGTCCCTGATCAGTCTGTTTAGGCCAGAATCAGCCGTTTTCACCACATGGTTTTGGAGCAGAACTCACCAAATCATTCAGGCCACCGGCTCTGCTGGCTGAAAGGGAGTTTTAGTCTAAGAATCTTGAGAGGACAAGGATTTCCAGGAAAGCAGCTAGAAGGCCCACACTCTCTCCCCTGCTGTATATACCTTATTTGATGATTGGCAGCACCAGCTCTCTCATTCAAGAGAGCGAGGGGCCTGCCTTGGAGAGAAGATAGGGATGAAATCAAAGGTCAGTTTGTGAACCAAATTGGCCTGACAGCTCCCAAGCTATTGTTTTGCCTCCCAGTGCAGGGGAAACATTCTGCTGCTAGAGTTGAAGCTAGATTGTGTTGCTCCTTGCTCATTTCACTTTCAGAAGCTCGTTGGCTTCTGAAAAGGGAATGGGAGCAACAAGGAGCTCTTACTCCTTGGCTCAGGCAGCCACATTTTTATCAGCCCCATGCATGGGTTTGGTATTTAAAAATACCAGTTAATTCCGAAAAAAATGGCAACTTCACTTGCGGCAAGTTTAGCCACAGTCTTACCAGAGTTTTCTGCGTATATAAATTTCCTCCGTATTTTTTCCGGGCAGTCACGTGGTTTTTAATGTGCAGTTAATGTCCTCTCTTCTGTGTCGGGTTTGTTTTTTGTTTGTTTGTTTGTTTTGGGGGGTATTCTGGTTCGGTCTCTACCTGTCTACTTCGTATTTTGTCCTTCTTTCCAGTTCTAGTTTCCAAGCCTCCGTGGTGTTAAAGGGGAACAACTGATTTTACTGCGTATTTTCAGGGTCCTGTCATGGTTACAGAAGCAAAGAAATAAGCATTTTCAAGTGAAGTTACTAAATCCAGCCCCTAGCGGTGGTTTAGGAAACTTTGCTGAAACTGCTGTTCCAGGGGCGTGGTCGGCCGGGACCAGAATTTACTTCTCTTCCTGGTTAGTACATGATCTTTTACTACGCAGTTCGCCACCGGGAAACTACGCAGAAAACGCGGCTAGGACTGCAGCCTTTGTCCTCTGCATCTTGGGTGGCTGCATCCCCCTCTAAATCAGCCCAAGCCACCAACTGTAAATTTTACCCCCAGGGTTCTGGAAAAAAAGACCTAAAACTGTCCATATATGGATGAAAAAAAGTCAGAAACAAGGCCATGTTCTTTTTTCCCCCATTTCATTTTGTTTTCCTTCTCTTACTGGCTTTAGAATGTCCAATGCATCATGAACTGGGATTCATACTAACTAAATTTTATTGTGAAAATTTTATTCTCATGGTTCTATTTCCCATCTGCTAAAGGAAATCCTTTTGAAAGGAAGTGGGGAAATGTTCCTAAAAACAGGATTTCTTGGGAAAGACCAGTAGGAAATATCATGGTTTAGTGATTATGATTATAAATGGACAGGCCTTGAAGGTATGTTACCCCATTGGCCAGATATGCCAGATAATGGGGCCCAAAACCTATTTTATTTGCAGTTAAGGAACTAGGCAGACTGTGTGCTCATCATGCTGATTCATTTATCTGTAAACAACCTTTGATCTTACTAAACCTAATAGAGAGAAGCAAAGTGAAATAATTTACAGAGTCCACTTAAATCTCCTGCAGTTACCACAGAGTGTCACGCTACACATTCAGAAGACTCAAACACAGCCTGGTGCCTTCTAGATGTTGGGCGTCAGCCAGAAAAGTCACAGCAGCCAGACCTGTGGTCTAAAACATCACTGCACAAGTGAGTGTTGCTTGAGGTGCAGTCGTCCAGCACTATGTCAGCAGCACTTTGGGCTGGAGCAGAAAATCATATCCTTAAAATAACCATTTTGCAGATGGAAATCTAGAGGGTCAGAAGTAAAGCACTCGTCCTTCTAAGATGGGTTTTTCTACATGTATGAAGTATTTATATGTAATCATTCAACCAAGTCTTTGTTACCGGTGCCCTCTGAAGTCCCAAGGGAAAAGTATCATGATGCTTCTGAACATTGTAGCTCTGCTTTTATAAATAGCGCAACACGCACCTCGAGAAGGGAACCGTGTGATCAGAGGCATTATCTTCATTGTACGTGTTTCAACACTAGGGGACGTTTTGTAAATCCAAGAATGGGACAGGCGTCTTCCCGTTGACCATTTCCTTTAAAACTTGGTGGTGGTGATGGTGAGGTGTCTCATTTTATCTTAGACTCCCACAAAGGCAATTCTGTTCCAATAGAGGAACAGTGGCCAGGGTGCCACATATATTAGAAAAGGCAAGGAGCATTTTACTGTGGGTAGAGTTAAAAACAGTTTATCCTCCTGGGAGCTGCATACCACAACAGAGAAGAGTGTTATCTGTTAACTGCAGGAGATTGGGGGTGGTGTTGGGGAAATGCCCTCTTAGCACATGTGGTTATCTTAGTTTGACATATGATGATACAGTATATAAAAGCCCACACGTGTTAAAGAAAACAGTACAAGACATCCTGGCTGCTACATGGTTTGGGGGGAGAAGTCTTCACTCCTTACAGGAGCTTCTGCTCACTTGTTTTAGCCATGACCTGACACACTGGACAGCCTAGTAGAACTAATGAAATAATGTGTACAGCTGACCATTGACACATCTGTATGGCTGTGTAAAAAGATTTTTTTTTAACCACATGAATTTGCATGGTTCATTCGTTATTTCCAAGCTTTGGTATCCAGTAAGAGGATACCTTTTTGTAGCAGTAACTACACCAATAAGTGCTCTGACAGCAGCCTTCTGACTTCATGAGTTGTAGAAAAGCCAATGTAGACCCACAGGTAGACTCCACACACTCACCTTGTCTTCTGTATGACATTCGTTGTTGGGAAGCCTCTGATTCTGTCTGGAAAATCAAGCATGGAATTTTGCTATATACGTGGAAGCCAAAGTATTTAAAAAGCATGAGGTAGCCTACCTTCTTTATCTCTTCCTTTATCGCCTTCAAATCTGCTTTCCCTGGTTATTGATTGTTTTGCTGCTTCACATATTTGACCTCTTTCTTGTCTGCCCTTAGCCTATCTCATCTATCTCTGACTTTTATGAGTGATGTTTGACTTAATGTTTTTCACATGTATTTTTTGTTTTTATTATGATTTTGTATTGTTCCATATTGTAATAGCCTTTTATCTTGCAAGCCACCTGCAGTGGCTTCCCATCAGATGGGCGGTATATAAATAACATAAATAAACAATAAATAAACACAGGCAGAACACAGCCATGGAACCTCTAGGACCTAGAAATGTGTACTCCCACCTCCTATCAACCCTTATCGACATAGTCAACAATGATGGGAGTTGAGAGTCCAGCATAGTTTCTGCATGAATAGTGTGGCAGATTAGTGAATAATGGCCACTTGTACAGTGTTACCCCGGGTTGTGAAATTAATTTGTTCCTCAGAACACTTTATAAACCAGAAATTCTCATAACCTGGATCCAAATGGGACACAGTGCACCCTGGGAATGGAAATCTTGTGGGGAAAAAATCATAACCCAAGGTTTTGCAGAAAAATTTTTGGACGAACTTCAGATGGACTTCTGGGTTGACTTCCTTTCATAACCCGAACATTATGTAACCCGAGGCGTCCATAACCCAGGGTACCACTGTAGTTCTGCATTTACCTGAGTTGTACCTGAGTCTGTCTTTACATGAATGAAGATGGTGATACTTCATTAGGAACTCAGGTCAAAATACTTCTGTTTAGCTACTTTGTGCAGCACTCAGGTGGCTTTTTAATGAGTCCCTGCTTGGATTTTTTAATGTATGCCCAATCACTGGAGTTATGTTTCCCCAAAAATCTAAGTGGAGACATTAATTAGCAAGTAAGTCACTCTGAGCTACACTATTTGCCCTCTGCAGACATTACACAAGAAGAGTTTTGCTCCTATGTTTGTCAACGCTTAAGAAAACACAGTGGCTGTGCATCCTTTTGGTTAGTCACTCTTTGCTTGGGACTCCTATGCCTTGATTTGGTTACACTGTCTTGATCCACCTCAGCCAGGGGGACTCTACAGGAAATAACAGAGTTCCATCAAAGGATAGAGCTCCATGTTTCACCTGCTCTTTTGTTGAATGCCTGGACTCCCATAGTTCCTCTGACCCAAAAGTCTCAGGTTGTGACAAAAAAACAAAAGACTTAACATGTATTTGCCAGGCTTGGACACAACATAAACCATGCTAGACTAGTTAACTCTTAAAACACTGAATTTCTGTGAACCGTTGTATCTCTCCTACCCTCTCTACGAACTCTTCTCAACTGCTCCCTCAGTAGAACATACTCGTACAACTCCCCTTTATCTCACTGTCCTCCTCCTCCTCCTAATACTCAACCACCATCACTCTTCCTTTTTCTGTAACGGACACTCCATTCTTCAGCCCTTTCCTCTAACATCCTTTGGGCTGTGATAGGTGGAACCAGTGCAAACATATCTGAAATCAAATAGAACAATCTGTTCATAGCCTCTGGAATGAAGGCACACACTCTCTGGAGGGTCAGGCCAACATGCTAAACTACTTCACATTTAAAATGCTCAGCTTTAATTATAACCAAGGCTAAAAGGAGTTGAGCCGTGTGGCCGTCACAAAACACAATTGCAAAAATAGGTTACAGGCGATACCTTCATAGGCCACTATTAAAATTATAAAAAGGAACATTGCAAGCTTTCGAGTGCAGTCAATCACCCTTCTTCAAAGCAGGTCCCAGAAGTTTAGACATGGTGAAAGATGTTCTTCACCAGGAGGTTACTTTTAAAGTCCTTAGATGATGTTCTTAAAATCCATGGCTAGGTGATGTTGTAGCCAGGGCAAGAGTCTTGTTGGAGGCAAGAAGGGCAGTTGTAAAAGGCTGTTTCTTAAGTCACACCCCCATTCTTCAAACAAAGAAACATGGGTCATATACCACCCCCCTCCCTTACCCAGCCCCATTTTGGGAAATTCTTTGGAAACATTGTCCTGGTCCAGCGGAATCGCATGCTGCCAGATGATTTAAGTAACAGAATCTCTCTGCCACAGTTCATTGTGTGTGTGTGTGTGAGAGAGAGCGAAAGTGAGTGAGTGTGAACAACCTTACCAAGGGGGGAAATCACAGCTCCCTAGCCTTGATGCCTCCTGTTTCCAAAAGTAGCAGGCTTTTGCTGCCTCAACTTCATGTATAAAAGAATGTGGAACTTTGTGTGTGTTTTTACACTCCTTTGGTGTATAGAAAGTTGAGAAGCAGGGGGGCAGTGAAGGGGAAGAGCAAGGGAACTAATAACAAAGGCATAAAAGAATATGAGGAGAGAATGTAATAGAAAGATGGGTTGTATGCCGCTCGTTCCACCGCCACCTCATTGTGCTGCAAGATTTTCCCAGAAGAAATACAGCTATCACCATCAAAACATTTACACCCCTGACTGAAGCAAAAGAATCAGTGAGCCATGTTGGCAGGTTAGATGGTCATCGGTTTTATTTTTGACGCATTACTTCCTTGGGCTGCAGTTCGTTTCTTGGGAAATATGAGGTGGAAATATTAATCGGTGAGAAGGATTTAGACAATACTCCTTGTTTCTTCTGACAATGGTTTACTGTTTATCCAGAATGTTGAATGAACCAGGACTTTGTTTCTGTGGCTTTTATAAGGGAATGGAAAATGACCCACAGGTGAGGTTATAACTTGGTTTATGTTTTCACTGCTCCAGACGAATCTTCGTTTTATTGCTCCAGTAAGGAAATGATGCTAGTACAGCAGCTAAGACAGTGATACGTCAGCTGGGTTGTGAGCTAAGCATCAGTATTGGCTTTCACTAGCTTTAAGATAAGTTTCCCTAATTAAGAATGGCACTTTGTTCTACCTGCCTGTGTGTTTGTAGAATGGTAATTCTTGAAAAACATAGGAAAAATATATTCAGACTAAAAGTGGCATTAAACATATGTTTGAGAAATAGTTGTTGGCATTTTCATTTTGAAGACAAAGCCAGCTAGGGAAGAGAGAAGTGATAAAACAGTAATAGGAATTTCACTTCCTTTCTCCAGCCCCATCAACAGTGCTGGGAAATGGTAAAGAGATAGGGGCTGCAGACAGAAAGCTGCTGATTCCCACCACCACCACTTCTGACCTTTGTTACTTTTGAAGGTAGACAAGAATTATACAAATAAGATATGTCTGTGGTTGTTCTTTCAACAAGTCTCTATTGTCCCACATCCCCCTATGGTAGAGCTAGGCAACTTGATTCCGTCAGCTAATTCTCATGACCGCTCACCATTGGCTATGCAGGCCAGGCCTGATGAGAGGTGAATGCCGAACACCTCCCAAGGGCCACAAATGCCCTGTCCTTGCTCAAAGGGCAAGCAACAGAAGGATGCTTTGGCATCGCAGAAGGTTAGTCACTGAAGGAGCAGCCCTTCGTTCGTTCGCATTCATTCACGTTCACTATCCAGAGTGCTACTTTGAAGGATATTGTACTAGGCTTAGCTAGTTTCAATCACACTGCCCACCAAATCAACGCAAAAATTCCCTTTTAGTATGTGTTTAATTTCACCTTAAAGTAGGTGTGGTTGTTTTGTCTCTCAAACTCTTGCACCCCAATTTAACTACTCAGGCAAACTTTGCAATGTAGAAAAGAACCTAGACCAGCAAATCTTTGTTCAGAACATGGCACATTCTGTTCTCATACTGCTTCTCATTGTGTACACATCTCCCAAGAGCTGATAATAGGAACACAGATGCCAGGCCATAAAGTACATCCACACTCTTAAACATAAGGATCTGCAATTCATTAGAAGTTTGTGCCTTCACAGAAATGGTGCCACAGCCCAGGAATCCTTTCTTCCTCCCCTTTTCTTCACTTGCTGCCCCCCACTGAGGGTCTCCCTCATTGCTAAACATTTTTATTTTTATCTTGCCTTTTCTACCGCGCTTGTTGTTTTAATTGTTTGCTGTGTTTTTAGCCTTTTAGCTATTTTAGCTATGCTTTGTGAAACGCCCTGAGTTCCGGTTCGGAAAATGGCAGCGGTATATAAATGCGTCAAATAAATAAATAAATAAGTAGTATGCTGACTTGAAATCCAATCAAGAATATAATGCAGAGTACATTCAAACATTCTAACCGGAATAAGTAGGAAGTTCTGGCCTTCTCCAGTAGTGTCTTGGAATAAACGGTCCATGATCTTTCAAGGGTTTGGTGGTGTAGGAAAATCAAGTTGAAGGATGCATTAAGGAGGATCAATATGGTTTTGTTAAAGATAGATTGATAGCTCATCCACTGAGAAATATATTAAATGTTCTATTTTGTAAAGATAAGAAAACCTTGTCTCTATTAAAATTAGATGTATATAAGGCATTTGATACTTTAAATCAGGGGTGTCCAAAATTTGGCTCTCCAGATGTTTTGGACCACAGCTCCCATTATTCCAAGCTTGTATTGTTAATGACAAAGGACTGTGGGAGTTGTGGTCCAAAACATCTGGAGGGCCAAAGTTTGGACACCAGTGCTTTAAATCATAATTATTTAATGCAGGTATTGGAAAAGTTTGACTTTACTGGGCCACTTATAAATGTTATAAAAGGGAAATTTACAGGGGTGGTAAAGCAGTTATTAGAATAAATGATGGACACTCTAGAGAAATTCTAATTCAAAAAGGAGTAAAGCAAGGTTGCCCATTATCCTCGATGTTATTTGCTTTAGCAATAGAACCCCTAGCAGATAGGATCCAAAATAGTGGCAGGAGAATTCATGGATTTAGAATAGGAAAGGAAGAACTTAAGATAAATCTCTTTGCAGATGGATATTCTGTTGACATTAAGTAACCTGTTACAAGCAATAAGAGAATTGTTAATTATTTTAGAGGATTTTAAATTAAGCTCAGGGTTAAGAATTAATATTAAGAATTCTGAAGTTATGTTCTTCAACGTAGATAGGAAAATTAAAAGAGAGATATTAGCTCTAACGGGGATGAAATCAGAAGTTAGTAAAATTAAATATTTAGGAGTATATCTTGATAGAAATATAGAGAGGTTACAAAAAATTAATTATAATAAGGTTTGCTTTAAAATAACAAGAAAAATGAAGGAATGAAAAAGTAAAAAATTGAGCATCTTAGAGAAAATTAGAGCAGTAAAAATGTTTATATTGCCAAAAATGTTATACTTATCACAGGTACTCCCAATAGAATTGGATCAAAAAGAGATAGGGAAATGGGATGAAAACATTAAAAATTGGGTGTTTGGCAGAAAAAAAGCAAGGATTTCAAAAAAGTTGGTATATATGCCCCAAGATGATTTAGGTTGGGGACTCCCATACTTACATGCTTATTATGATGCCTTTCAACTGAAAGCATTGATGAAGCTGGAATGGAGGAAAGAGGACAAGTGGATAAGATTTGAAACTGCTATTAATAAGGGAGCAGGTAGGTATGGAATTTATACCAGTGACCTGAGAAAGGAGATAAGACAAGCAATAGGCCCAAGGAAAATAGCTCTGAATGTTTGGAAGAGATGGCAAATGACATTAATGCCTCAAAATTTGAAGTGGACTCCACTTGAGTACATGTGGGAGGAGAAGATTAACCCAAAATTTTGGGAAGACCTTAAGGAGGAAGGTATAATAAGAATTAAGAATATGTTTAATTATCAAGGGTATTTAGTATCATTTCAGGAGCTGAGTCAAAAAATGGAAAATAGACATTGGATAAATTTAATGGGACTATATCAATTAATTAAACAAGACAAATATAAAAAAGCCATTAAAAGGGAAGACAATAACATAAAACATATATATGGAAGGAATAAAGAAAGGGTTGGCAGGGAAAATCTATCTTGAAATGGTGAAAGATAAGGATTTCATGTTCAGAACGTTAAGCAACAAATGGAATAAAGAAAAATAACTGAGGAGGTTAACAAGTTAATGGTGAATTTGAAGAAAATCAAGTTAGAAAGGTATAGAGAACTTGAAATGAAGTTATTATGGAAGTGGTATAGAACCCCTGCCCAGTTAGATTACATGATTAAAAGGGTGAAACCTAAGTGTTGGCACTGTAAGGCAAAAGAAGGATGGCACTCCCACAAGGGGGAGTGCCCAAAGGTTATAGTTTTCTGAGAAAAGGTACTGGGGGGGGGGGATAACATCATTATGCAAAGTTAAAAATAGATGCAGATCTATTATTTATGGGTGTACTGGGGAACAATAGAATTGAAAAACAAAATCAGGATACTTTTAAAGCAGTGTTATTAGCTATTCATGCAGTGATAACATATAGATGGAAGGAGAACTCAAAATGGACTTTAAAAAGATGGAATGATTATTTGTATGAATATATTCAATCTGATATATTGGAATGTTTAAAACAAGATAAGGCATGGGTATGTAATGGTGTAGCCAATATAATCACTGCAGAAAAATTGGAAAAATTGTCTTGTGGTTAAAAATTTAAGTTGTAGTTATAAGACAGCCCTTTTGTTGGGTGAGGGGGGGAAATGGGGGAAATGAATATTGTAAGAGATATGAGATTGTAAGATTGTAATTATCAAGTTTGTGAAAACCAATTTAATTTTTTTTAAGTTGAAGGACGCCTAGCAGAAATGGACAGGGCAGCTCTGGTGGATTCAAGGCAGAGCCAGGGCCGGCGCGTCCATTAAGGCGAACTAGGCAGTTGCCTAGGGTGCCAAAATGGACAGGGGGTGCTGCCCAGCCTGCTGCCCCCCGCCGTCTGTCCCCACACTGCCCCCTGCTGTCCTCCCGCTGCCGCCGCCGCCACCACCGCTGCCCCTCCCCCTCCCCCTCCCCCTCCCCCCTTCCCTAGGGCGCAAAAAACCCTAGCCCCGCCCTGGGCAGAGCTAGTAAATATTAACACTAAGGGTGAGGTTAAACAGGATGACCTACTTGGCACATATTTATTGGAAGTACTTCTTTAAGTAGTGAAAGATATCTGTCTTTCACCTATGTGGCACTGTTCATGCTTTTGTTCACCTGTGTATCTTGCACACAGCATGCCTTGGCTCTTGATTAGTCATTGGAAAGTAAGAGTGGGGTTAATTTGCAGGTTTTAATTACCAGACACACACCTCTGTCATGGGGTGGCAAGTGGACAAGTAATCCTGAGAACTAATGTGTTTGCCTTAAGATCTAGTTTGACTTGGAGAGAAAAATAACAACCCTGAGTTATGTGGCCAGATCAAACAGCATTTTGGCCTTAGTGCATGAGAATGACATTGAGTCTTAAATTTCTAATGAATTAGATAATTCACCTTGATACGTACAGGTCTTGTGAAGGACAACTTCTTAGAATCTCAAAAGGATTGTAGGACTAGTTATTCCAAGAAGTTACTTTTACAAGCTCTGGATCCGCATGGGTTTATGGGTCAGTGGGCTAGCTTACCAACCCTTCAGTCTGGAACTAGTCAAAATATAGGCTGATTAAAAGGCAGAGAGCAGTTTATTTTTGCATTTTCACTGCTGGCCATTTGTACTGAAAGAAAGATTGCAGTGTGTGTTAAGCATCTGTATGTGTAAATCAGGGAAGGGGGGGAAAGAGGGGGCGTGTGTGGTTCTGCACATGTGATTTCAAAACCTAGACCACCCATAAATAAGAGTCATGATTTTGACTTTCAGTCCAGAGCTGCTCCTGCTTCTTGTCTGAACCTTCTCTCACCTCAGCTCCCATCTCCCTTTCAGATTTTGCTAAAGAGGAGTCTTGCAGGCTGCTTGCTAAATAACAACCGACAGCCTTATGGCCTGTGTAGTGCCACTCTGGATACACAAAAGCAAAAAAGGGTAGCCCTAAATGCACACTCAAAACGGTGCATCTGAAGAACTGCTAACATAGGCTCACCGTTCTCTCACCAGCCGTTTAAAAAGAACAGGCAAGTAAACAATGCAATTACAGTACATTCTATAATTGGTACTGGAGGAGGAGGAGGAGGAGGATCGGAATCAGGCTCAGGTCCAGATCAGTAGCCATAGCCAAACGACTGCTGTTACTGCTACGGCTGCCACTACTAGTATCTTATCAGTAGTTTCTTTTGCTGGGTGACAAATGTACTGTAGGTACCCGCCTTTGGAAGCTGGCCACAAAAGCTAACAACCCAAGAAGAGGGGGGGGGGTTAGCCTGCCTCCACATATCCATATTTATCTTAATCCTTCTGAGTAAACGGACAGCTCGAATGAGTAGGAAAGAATTCCCAAACCCACTCCAGTTTTACAAAAGCTTCTCTGCCTGGACACATTGGCAGCTAATTCTTACTTGCCAACAGCAACTGAGCAAGTCATTTTTGTTTGTTTGTTTGTTTTAGCTTCCTAAGGATTGATACAGTCTGGAAAGTGAAACACATTAATTGGCTCTTCCCACCAACAGCCTCACCCCTACAGAGATTCTGCTGCAGTGCTGACAGAAGTCAGTCAATGCATGTGTGGCGGCTACTGCCAACACAACAGTTTCTTGCAAACAGGACTGCTCATTGAACAGGGTGCGAACATGCGAGTCGTCTACTTTTTAAAGCGCTCCAGCAGGTCCTGGTGACCCCTGAAGCAATGCAGGGCATGAGCTGGAGGGTCAGGTTTCTTCGGTTGTGCCAGGTTGCCTCTGGGACTCCCTCCCTGGGGAAACTCCCCCCCCCCCCGAGACTGCTTCAAAGTCACACAAAAGCTTTGAAGCATAACTCCAGCACTTCACCCTTGGTTTTCTTTGTTTCTGTTTTGCAAGTTTTTCTTAACCTCTTTTCCATCCATGTGAGCATGTAACACGCTTTTGTAAGCCCCTTTGAGCTGTTTTGCACCTGGGAAGCCATCCACTGTTGCAGGGGGAGTGGGAAGTCCCCCCACTCCACCTGGCCTGTGCCACCGCACAACTCCCATGCCACAACCTCTCTTCCCCCACCCCCAGCAGCACAATGAGCCCTGGTGCATACATCTGCTGGTTCCTCTGTACTCTCTCCTGGCTTTTTATTATTTATTTATTTATTTATTTTAGAGCATTTTTACCCCGCCTTTCTCCTTGGAAAAGGACCCAAGGCGGCTTACAGTAATGAGGGATAATATACAGTCCTGTACAATTAAGACATGTTCAAGTACTTGAGAACAAGGAGTTGAGGGACATCTTACAGCATTAACAGACAACATTACATTAAAGCAACACGGTTATAAGTAGTCATCAACCACAAACTCTACGTGAACCCATAGATTCATATACAATGCACATGGTAGTCCACCATTCAGGGAAAGCTTGCCTGAAGAGAAAGGTCTTCTGGATTGGAAGGATTAGCCAGTGATGAACACAATTGTCCAAGGAATGCCCAACTGCTAAAAGGAATACAATCCTATCAATTAATTTTGTAAGAAGGAGAGAGAGAGATGGGAGAAATCAGATGCCTACGGGGAAAGGAGGTGCTCTGTGCCACACGGATATTCAGACACACGACTGGAGCTGTGTGCTTATTACAACGGTATGGAGCTTTAGCTACTTCCAGGAAAAGGTGGATTTTGGAGGGGGGAAATGACAATTAGTGGCAATTTTCAGCAGATCAACAGTATGTGATGAAGGCTTCGTCCATCAGCCCCTGGGGACTTGTGATAAAGGATTCCTTTCCATCATAGGGGGTGATGTGTGGGGCAAGCATTATCCAGTGCTAAACAAGGAAAAAGAAATATGCTACCAATCAGATACGGATCTTGTCTCCAGGATGGTGAGTCTCCTCCTCCTATATGTCTTCCTTTGACTCTGTGATTAGGTGAGTTCACTCTTTCCTCTCAAGTGAGAAACAGATGGCATTGATGTCACAGAAAGGAGATCATAGCAGTCTTTTCCAGTTTGTGAAACCAGACTTCAGGTCTGGTTAGGTTTTTGAAAACAACTGCCAAACAAAGCAAGATAATCTGTATATTGTCAAGAGAAGCCCAGACACTTTAATTAAGAACTACCCTGTTCCAGTCACAGCTCTAATGGCTGCTCCTGGCCTCAGCCAAATAAATGGATTTGCTTTCCCACTGGTGTTGGAACTAAACTGGCTTACAAAACCATCTACCTTGAAAGATCCTGCACAGAGGAAATTTTTTTAAAGAAACAGTGTTTCCTCCCCGGTCTTTTATCTTTTATTTTTGCATCTTCATTCAATGAGGGAGCTGAAAAGCTGAACTCTTCCTATGCGAACTTCCTTCCTTTCTCTAAACTTTCCCCTTGGGTTGCTACAGCAACTGTGAGGAAGCTACTGAACCATGTAAACACTCTTCTGCCTTTCCAGTTCCTGTTACTGTACTGGCAAACCCCAAGGGAGCCACTTGAAGGTGGGTGGAAGACTTCAGGCCCAACAGCTTCTCTTCATGTTCCCAACCTCGAGTTTCTCAAGAAAGGAAAGGAAAGTGGAAGACAAGAACTAGGTAGTGGTTAGCCAGGCACCTGCAAGCAACTATGCAGTGGCCCAGTACAGAAGTGACAGAATGCAATGGCTAAAATCCAACTGTAAGTCACAACTAGGATATGCCCACTGAATCAATGCATTGTCCTTTGGCAATCAGATGTGCAAATTATGCCTGTGTTTAAAAGTGTTCTGCTTATATACTGCTGCATACCACTTCAAGTCTCTGGGCGGTTTACAGTTTAATTACAGTATGCAGGCTAAACATTGCCCCCCCACCCAGCAAACTGGGTACTCATTTTACCGACCTCGGAAGGATGGAAGGCTGAGTCAACCATGAGCCGGCTACCTGGGATTGAACCCCCACACCGTGAGCACAGATTAACCTGCAGTACAGGCATTTAACCACTGTGCCACGGGGCTCTTTAACTTCCAGTGTCCAATCCCAAAGCACATTACATTAAGAATATAGAGGTGAGGGAAAGCACACTTCATGGCAAACTCGTGTCGCCACCATTTGAGGAAGACAGCACCAAAGAGGTGACCTGATTGAAGTTTATAAAATCATTCACGGTGTGGACAAACTAAATAAGGAAAAGCTGTTTTCACTGTTGCACAACACTAGAACTAGGGGGCACTCCATGAAACTTTTGGGTGCTAGATCTCAAACAAATAAGAGTTCACTGGTCTGTGGAATTCCCTGCCAGAAGAAGTGGTGACAGCTGTCAGCCTTGACAGCTTTAAGAAAGGATTGGACAAGTTCATGGAGAACAAAGGTATGAGTATCAAAGGCTATCATTATGGATGCCTAAGGACAATTTCCAGATTGGAGAGATAGGCAGGATATCTCTAAATGCTATTTGCAGGGAATTGGAAGCAGGTGAAGACATCTGCTTGGGAATACCCTGAAGCAAATGGTGAGCCACTGTGTGAGACAGAATGTTGAACTGGATGGGCTGTGGCCTGTCCCAGCAAGGCTGTTCTTATGTTCTTATGAGGAGGCTCCTCAATAGGTTCTAAGTTTATTAGCCTGTCATGTAGAAATATACAGTAATACCTTGGTTTATGAGCATAATTCATTCCAGGAACATGCATGTAAACCAAATTATATTAAAGCAAATTTCCCCATAAGAAATAATGGAAACTCGGATGATTTGCTCTGGAGTCCTATAGATCACATACTGTACACACAAAATGCCAAAACTCACAAAAGAAGTTGTGAGGCCATGTCCACACCATGATTTAGGTACCTGGCTGCAGAATCTGCTCTGCTTGGGACTAACAACTGGATTTTACTCTCTGTTTCTAATGTGACAATAATAAAGAGCAATTTGTAGCCCTATACACACCTGAATAGCTGCCCCATGACTAGAAATGGTTTGAAAAATAAGAAGGGATGTTGAAAACAAAGTAAAGAAAAATATATAAAAAAACACAACCCCCTTAACTTGCACTCCCCTTTGAAAATGGTCCTGGCTGGTCGAAGGAAAATCTCCATTCATCTCTCATTCCTTTGCTTTGGAGGCTGCCTGAGACGGAATATGCCAGATAATCACCCATAATCCAGCAGGGAGCAAAAAGAGAGCCACCATTGAGTCACTTGTGATCATGTGACCTGTTCCATTTACTTGTATTGCAAGACACTGCTTGTTGATCAAGGAAAAAAATTAGAGGAAAGGGTTGCTTGTCTTGCAAAATGCTCTTAAACCAAGTTAGTAAGTTACTCTTAAACCAAGGTAATACTGTACTGAGATCCTGAAGTCAAACCAACACAGAGGCATCTCCATTAAAAAATAACTTGTTCTCCCTGCTCATCTTCTACAGCCAGAAATACATTATGTGTATTTAAAGCGGTCTAGTGATAGGACTCCAGAGAGTTTGCATTTCAACAGTAGTTGTGCTTTTCACGGGGGGAAGAGGTTTGTAAATGCGGTTGGCATTTCCCAGGCCCTGTTGAGGTCCCAGAATTCAGCAGAGGAGATGTTCGTACTGGCACGTGCAGATGGCTGTGTACGAGCACTGTACATTTTTTCAGTGGCCCTGACAGGCTCTTCGGGACAGCGTATGCTTGGCTGCCTCTCTTAGTCAGGTCTGTGGGCATTTAGCCAACCGAGGCAGCTCTGAGCAGCCTGAAAATTACCAACTCCGGACATCTGTTGTTCCCTGCTGGGATCTTACATTTCAGCCTGTTTCAGTTCAGAGCTGCCTTCCTCTGTGCAGTTGCTTGGCCTTTCCAATTTCAGGAATTTCTGGCACATTCCAGGTTTGAGACACTTCAGGAAATCCCAGTCTTCTGAATAGTTACGCAACCTGTAACTTCTGAAAGGAAAAGTGTGATGAGGAAACAGAGCTGCCGGCAACGGGCGTCATTCCCATTCTGGCTTTTTAATCACCTCTATAGTTATGGGTGTGAACACCTCAACATGTACCCATAGACACCACTGGTTGTGCAACAGGGAGCTTCCTGGAGTGAAGGAGACACTGACACAATGTCTTTTCCCACCCTGGGTTTTGGCAGTAGTGTACAAACCAAAGAAATTCAGCTTCATTCCATTTGGCAATGCCTTGTTTCATTATGTATTGTTATATGTATATCTTTCTCTCCTCCACTAAACTGAAGGAATCACTACTATCCCTCTTTCCCGTGATGCTCAAGACAAACCAGGGAGGTAGGCTAGGCTGAGAGTTGACTGGCCCAAGCTTATCCAGTGAGCTTCAGTCTTGACCAAATCTATTTTGACACTTGAATCCCTCTCATCACTGCACAATACCTGGTCAGCAGCACAGTTCTTTATTTTTATGACAGTCTTGTGCTGGGCAACCTTCAAGTACAACATGCCCTCAAATAACGGACTGTTGTTTGCCAGTTCTTATGAGCCTAGTTGTAATCTTGAGGGCAGGGGGGAAATTAATTCTCTTAGCATCAATATGTGTTGTTGGGCACTATCCCTATTATAATGCCAGCTACTTTGGCGACCAAGATCCATTAACTTTACAAAAGACTTGGTGGAATAGATTTTTGGAGTCTTTGTGATACTAAGGTGGATGTAATTATATGCTCCTGCTCTTTCAAATTTTGCCACTACAGCACTACCCTTTCCTTATCCTTAATACGAAGTTGGGAAAAATGAATCTCATTTGCTGCAGTTTCTGGAATGGCAGATGGCACACTGACTAATTTTGAGCATTCAAATACAGACCTTCATGGGCACCACTCAAAGACTTAATAAGGGACTGGAACCTGATAGGCAGGGATTTTGTGCTCACATCACTTATATTTTTACAAAACCATTCCTGAGATTCAAGATGGAGGTAGGGATCTCTTTGGTTTACATATCTGGATGCAGAGCCAGAGGCTGGGAGCTCAACCCCCAATGTGCCTCTTTGACAAGCACTAGACTCAGTGATCCATAGGGTCCCTTCCAGTTCTGCAGTTCTAAGATTCTAAGATCTACAAGGGGCCAGAAAATAGGATCTGACGGTGCATGGAATATTCATCTTGGAAGTGGTAAAGAAAAGTTGATGAAGTACCTGGGGAATGGGAAGGTTGTCTTAGCCAATCATGCAGACCCAGGGGAAGAGGTAAGTGGTCCTATTTGCAAAATTAACATTCAGAACATTTTTAATGCACAGACATTTAAGGACATGTTTATTACAGTATAGGTGTTTTTCACATCCAATGCCTTCGCTGAACTGTTCCTCCTCCTGCTGCTAGTAGATCAAAGAGAAACAGATGCTTTTCTGTCTCTGCTGGTATTCTGCAACTTTTCTTCTTTTTCTTGTGGTGGTGGTGGTGGATACAAACACACAGTCCTTCCTTCTGCTGCTCCTGAGGGATCACAGCCCCTGTTTAATACTGAAGTAGTCTTCCTTGTTAATTTTTTTATAACTAACCATTCCCTATTCCAGTGGATGGAGGGAACAACAGACTGACAATGCCTTTAAAACTAACAGGGGTATTAAGATTTAATAGCTCACACCGTGTATAAAGTTTGCAGAGTCGTACATGCAGAGTTAGATATGTTTATCACTAAGTTTCCCCAAAGCCAGAAATCTGCAGATGATATGCCATGTGCTTTCAATAGATGTGCCGTTTGGGAAGTATGGAGAACTAACCAGTGCTGTGGACAATTCCAGCTTTGCTTTTTGCTTTA
>JAHTLZ010000204.1:72860202-72873821 GCA_023846285.1 Phrynocephalus versicolor
CAGCTTTGCTTTTTGCTTTAAAACTGAATATTTCCAAAAGTACCTGATCAAGGATCTGGGTTAGACACATGGAATGCATATAACCAAAGTGATTATGTTACTGAAGCTGTCTTTATGTGACTCTCCAGGGCTTTGGACTTGGTCTTTTCTGTCAGGAGATCTCAAGCACTGGATTTTGGGGCTGAACAATAAAAATGCAATCTTCGAAGTCATCATCTTTACTGCTGACTTGCAGGTGGAACCAATGCAAACTAATTGTCACCTTTCGAAACAGTGAGATCTCACCACAAACACATCAGCCCTCTTGAGAGAGCTCTGCTTCTAACGATGGGCTGGCAGTGTGTCTGCTTTGATCCTGCTATTTTATTCTGCATATTAAAATGTGAGCTAGGCGAGGTTAAAATGAGCTGGATATGTGTCTGGTTCATGAGCCATATCCAACTGGTGGCTCACCCATGCTTGCTTATACCTTGATGAGCCATGTGGATGAAGAAGCAGAAAGGAAGGTAATAAAAATCACGGATACCAAACGGAGAGGGGTTGCTTTATACTTTGGAAGAGAGAATCGGGTTCGACACTGGACAACATGGCCCAAACAAGGGAACTGAGTTTCAACAGTGAAAGAGAAAAAGTGAACTTCTTTATTTAGGCAGGAAAAGTTAGAGCCACAAGTACATTTTCTGTACTCAGATTGCAAGATGTAGGCACCACAAGGTAGGAACCTTTCTGTCCTATTGTTCTGTGAGAAACAAGAAGGCTACTGTCTCCCAGCGGGTTCAGCTGTTGTTGTTTTTAGTGAAACCACCGTCACTTTGATTGGCATTTCCAGTACCTTTTCAAGTAGATGGACTTAAGAACATAAAGAGATCCACCTTTCCCATTCCTTGGGTACGTATTTCAAGTTTCAACACTGAGAAAGCCCAGCCTAACCGAAGACAGGTGTTACTTTTGCAGAACTTTCTGAAGTGTGCAAAGAAAGCAACAAAGCCATGGGAATGCAAGGGAGCAAGGAACAAAACAAAAGGAAGTATGCTATATTAGGCAGGGTGAAAAGCTGTTTTGACCAACCATGTTGGCATTTGAGATGCCATGGACAGTCTTGCCTTTGGTGGAAGTGCTAGAAGTGACAATTTTACATGGAGCTTGGAATTTTTTTAGCTTTTTGGACTCTACCATTCAGACCACTCACCGTGGAGGTTTGAGGACTTCTGGTCCACAAAGGAACATTTCCAAGTTCACTGTTCAGCATTGCAGTCTATGGGAGTTTGATTTCATCTTGCACAGGCTTCTAAAAATGTAACTGGGTGGAAGTCCTTGTACGGACCCAAGTGTTCTCATTTATTTAATTTATACAACCTCGGATATGTACATGGCTGCTTAAAAGGATCCCCTATTTCTGCTCATCCCCACAATTACCCTGGAAGTGTTAAGAGGGAAGATTTGTGACTAAGCCAGAATTTGAACTTAGCTGTCTATCCCCGTTCTAAGTCAGGCATTCTACCCATATACTGTGTCTCTCAGATCCAAGCGTATTATATCAGTGGCGTCAACAATAGTGGGAGACAACTATCCAACAGTTCCTGCAATATTTAAATTATTCTGCTTTAGATCAGTGGAATTTGGCAATCACAGCCCCCCACCTCCTTGAATGGCCTACCTCATGAAGTAGAAGCAAGGTATAAAGTAGAATCAACGCAATCACGAAAAGCCCTGAGAATAAAGAGACACGCAAGTGATTCTGCTTACCACCCCCATTGCCCTCACCAGTGAACAAAGCATAGGTTAAATGGCCTGACACAGGAAGTTATAATTTAAACAGCAGAGTATTTCATTGATTTCAAGCATTGCAGAAGTAAAAGGAATGAGAGCTGCCCACTGCATTTTAAATATCTGTTTAGAAGAACTAATGTGATGTATTTAAGCCTTTCTCAAACTCTGTGGCCAACGTTGAACCGAGGTGATATTTCACTTTGAATGCAGAGTGGCCATGGGTGGCTCCCACCATAGGGATTCTTAATCAGGGAGGTCTGAGGTAAGTTACTCTGAATGGTTTGCCATCCTCACCAAATCTGCCTTAAAGGGGAAGGAAGGCCCTAATTTTAGATGATCAAAAATAACCTTGAAGACAAGGGCAGCGGTCCACCTAGAGCCAATTTCAGTTTAATGGCTTGTTTTCCTAATGCTATAAGTAGCAGCGTGGCCCGCAGAGATGTAGAATGTGGTTCTTTGACTCTCTTACAAATCACAACGGCGGAAGGCCTCCGTGGGCTGCCCTGTTCAATGAGAGGCATTGTGCGCTCTCAGACAGATCTCAACTGGCTGCGCCTCCATGTCAGGACTGAAGGAGATGTGTGCTGTAATTTTCATTTCAGCCCACAGATTCCTGGCAGGACACCAAGGCACCTTTTCAAGTGGTCAAGATGTGGGCGCCTCAAACCCGAGTGCACTGGAGCAGCGATGAGAGCGATTTCGCCTCACTGGGATGACATGGAGAGCGGCTGAGGTAGGGGAGGACAGCTGCCACAAACAGCAGCTAATTCTGCTGCAGAAAACTGGCAAGCATTCAGGTTTTGTCAGATGGGAATAGCGGTGGCGAAAAGAAAAGTGAAACCAGATGTTTTTCCTCACAGTTGCTTCATATTTATTCTGGGGTTGCGGGGTACGAACGGGGACAGAGGGACTATAAAAATGTCACAACCCTTGAGCTCCAGCCTTCAGAATGCCACTGTGAAACACAGAACTATGAACTCTCTTTATTTCATTTCATTGGGATGCAGATTCCAATACAAGATGTGTGGCCTTCTGGATAGCCGCGTGGTCACCCAAACTATACATGCGATATATCCAGAAACTGCAGCAGAAAAGGACCTAGAAGGTTAAAGTTGATCCATACATGATATTTTTTGAATGGGATCAGGGCTGGGGCGTCCATTAAGGTGAACTAGGCAGTTGCCTAGGGCACCAAAATGGAGAGGGGGCGCTGGCCAGCCTGCTGCCCCCCGCCACCCCCTGCCACTGGTCGCCACCGTCCGTCCCCCTGCCACCTGTCGCTGTCTGCCCACCGCCCCCTGCGCCCATCGCCACCCACCCCCGTGCCCATCACCGTCCCCTGCCATCTGCCACCCCTGCCGCCGCCCCGCCCCCGTCCACCCGCTGCCCCACCTGCCCACCGCCCCCTGCCTAGGGTGCAAAAAAACCTAGCGCCGGCCCTGAATGGGATCAGCTACTTCAATAATTAACATCTGTGAGGAATAAATCAGTGAACAGGATTAACAGCGATTCTTCTAGCTGAAAATTTGGTCCGAAAGGGACTCTGTGAGACATATGGCCCAGCATGGTAGTAAAACTACCAGGAAGGTTTTGATTTTGTAGATGAAGTAAGAGTGCTGCCCTCTTGCTTTTATACTCGGTGAAGAGACACACACACACAGTGCCTTTTAAACAGCTCTCCCAGGCCTCGGTTTTATGTCTTCCAGTGGAGGCGAAGCGATTGCATCATGTGTACCAGTCTGTGTAATTCAAGTGAATTGATTTAAAATGCCTCCTAGCTTAATGCTTGTGACAGAGCTAACTTTTCTTCTTCCCTAACAAAGAGGTGCATGGAAATTGGGCTCCCTACTCTCTCGAGATTTCAAAGTGGAAACCTTGCTCATAGTGCTGCCAGGTGGACAGGCACATGTTGGAGTCTCAGGGAACTCCCTGAGGACCAGGGGAAGGCAGGGCAGACAAACCTTAGGGGGAACACTGCTCAGGAAGGAGAGAGTAGGGTTTTATGATGCTGATGTCTCTGTGCCCATCTCCACACCACTCCCGCTGGTGCCCCAAGATGTTTGTATGTGTGCCATGCACCTTATAGTTTTTCAGGAGGTGCCATTGGGAAGCCACATTGTTTTCTCATTTTCAGTGTTACATACAGAGGCAGACACCTGCACAGACATGAACATACATTTGGATGCATTTATTTATTTTATTTTTTATTTTAGAGTATTTTTTTTTACCCTGCCTTGGAGGGATAATATATGGTCCAGTACAATTAAGACATGTTCAGCTATTGACAACAGAGAATTGAGGGACATCTTACAGCATTAATAGACATCGCATTAAAACCTACAAGAAAATGCACTCTGTTAAAAAGAAAGAGTAAAATTCCATGTAAAAGTTATGAGCGATGGAAACTAACATCGACAACACAGTGTTGATGTAAACAC
Source organism: Phrynocephalus versicolor (assembly GCA_023846285.1). NCBI lineage: Eukaryota > Metazoa > Chordata > Lepidosauria > Squamata > Agamidae > Phrynocephalus > Phrynocephalus versicolor. The sequence goes on from JAHTLZ010000204.1 coordinate 72,864,411, forward strand.
ATAAAGTTATATACAGTGGTACCTTGTATAAAGGAATTAATTCGTTCCAAATGAAATTATGTTAAGCAAATTTTCCTTTATACAAATTCCCATAGGAATGCATTGAAAGCAGAGTGATCCCATTTTCATGTTGTACGGATTTTCCCCATAGGCAATTATGTTAAGCAAATTTCCCCTATCTCCGGAATTTTTTATGTTGTACAAATTTTCTGTTATACAAGCTGTCTGTTATACAAGGTATCACTGTAAGTGGTTATAAACACAAAGTCTATGTGATCCTATCGATTCATATAAAAGACACATAATGGTAGTCCATCATTCAGGGAAAGCTTGCCTAAAGAGAAAGGTCTTTGCCTGTTTCTGTAAAGACAACAGAGATGAAGCAGTCCTGGCCTCTAGTGGGAGGGAGTTCCAGAGTCTGGGTGCAGCAGCCGAGAAGGCTCTTTCATGGGTTCCCACTAAACGTACCTGTGAGGGTGGCGGGATGGAGAGAAGGGCTTCTTCTGATGACCTTAACACCCTATTGGCCCTATTTCCCATTCAAGGCAACCTTCTCAGTTCACTTCAAGACAGTTCCTTTGTTCTCTGGTATTGTGAACAGCTTGGCTGAGGGAAGGTTGACTGTATTGCCCATTCTTATCTTATAGCACCTCTGACCACATTACAAATATACTTTATATATTTGTCATGGCTTCCCCTTAGGTAACCTATTTCAGTCACATACCTTGAGCTTTCTAATAGATTTGCCTCACAAATGTATATTTCCCATGGTTCCTTGGAGGGAAAACATTCTTTGAATCAATTTAAACATTGTAGAATAGATGTGACATTACTGAGGAAGAGGGAGAGTGCTACAGTACTAGTTTCTCTTGCTGTATTACTACTACATATTTTGAAATGGTTCCCCTGCTTTGATGTCTTGGTGCAACCCTTCTAGGGTTCAGAAGTATGCACGTTGTACGGCAGGCACTGGAACATGAGAGCTTTTGCTCTGGCAGCCTGATAAGCTGTGATGAAATGGCAGCGTGGAATTGAGGGAAGGAGCAGTATTCTTTTCTTTATTCGTAATGTGACATATTACTGTAGACTACATGAATCAAACATCTGCCCTTTTTTATGGAGTGATTTTTCAGAATACTCCCATTTGTGCCCAGTTGGTCATTTGTGCAGCTGTGGTGGACACTGGGGTGGCACTTGAACTTGATTTGTGCTGTTTTGTTAATTTATACAAGCTTCAATTTATCATCTTATTGAATTTCAAATGAGGTAGATTAACATCATGCTGTGCTTGTGGGACGGGAGAGACATATGCTATTGCATATGGCGCCTATTTCTGACTGTAACTGGAGTATCTCTGTGTGTGTCATTGCATGGGCAAAGCCAGTGGTTTAAGGGACAATATGGTATGTACCCTCATTAAGGGAAGGGCCTATTGAAACTGATGGAACATACTAGTTCTCTTGCTTAAAAGAGCGCATAGCATTGAAAGATACATTGCGTTGAGTCCAGAGGTAAGACATAGTGGAGTTATGTTGAGAAAAGATGGATACGCAGCCAATCTTTCTTGGGTTGTTAGGTGCTAGCAGAAGTCTCAGGGAATTGTTGTGCTCCTTTGGGTCTTCAGGAGACAAACCTCATGACAAGCAGTACTGGAGGAGGAGATCATTTGATTGTAATATGTGAGATGTCTTCAAAGCCTGAACACCAAACTCTACTCATTCTCAGCTAGTTCCAGGGCATACTGGCTCTACACAAAGGTGCTTTTCAGTATTTTACGCTTGAGCAACACTAGTATTTATTTATTTATTTATTTATTTATTTATTTATTTATTTATTAGACTTCTATCCTGCCCATCTTCCCATAGGAACTCTCGTCAGTTAACAAAGAGCCGGACAATTCAGCCAGATAATACAAACAAACAAGCAAAGCACTACGCATCACAAACTATTTAAAAACAGAATGTGCGCCCATGGCATAAAACTTCAGTAAACTAAGCTAAGCAGATGGCGGGGGGGGGACTAGATTAGGTCACCAAAGGCCTCGCGAAAGAGCAAGGTTTTTAGAGCTCTGTGAAAGGCCGTCAGGGACTCTGCAAGTACACCACCAAGGCAGGTGTAAGAGGTGTGAAGCTTGAGTTCACCATACTGTCAAACGGTGCCATGGTGCAAAGCCTGGAAACAGAAATCCCCGTGGATCAGTTAGCTTTTTCTAAGATCCACCATAGTGTTGGACCTGGCGAAATTAAAGAAGGGGAAGTACTGAAAAACAAACCATGTTTTCTGATGAATTTGGCTGATTTGTCAAAATGTATTGATTCATATTTGTCGTTAATGGAGCCCCCAATGAATACGAATTGATGAACTGTTAGTGATTTTTGATTCAACGGTTTACCGGTCCGTAAAATGGTCCACCAACATTGGAGGGAATCATCCCCTGACTTGTCTCTACAATCCCTCCAAATTTGGTGGTGATTGGAGTGTTGATTGATGTCTGAGTTATGCAATCCCAAATTGCCCCCCAAGAGTTCTCTCCAGGCACCTAGGGAACCCAAACTTGCAGAGAAGCTTCCTCTGCAACCCCTCCTTGTTTGGGAAAGATTGGGTTCCCCCAACCCAGTTTCTAAATGACACTTTCATAGAGGGGGTCCATTTTGTGGGTGTATAAAGCAAACATCTGAAAACATATGAAGTCCTTTAAATGTTGTTGGAGGCTCATTCCTTGCCATCAGCTATCTTAGTCAGGGCTGATGGGAATTAGGGTTCACAGCCCCCCCCCCAAAAAAAAACATCAATGGGCTTTACAGATCTGACAACAGAAGGTAAAGAGAGCCATGTGGGAAGAGCCTAAAGGCCTGCCTGGGCTAACATTTTGTTTCTCCCAGTTGCCATTCAGATACCTGTTGTGTATTGATCTGTAATTGCTGGTTGAAGTAACTGTCTTCCTGTTCCAAAGGGAACAGGCCTATTGGTTGATTCTAGTTGCTGCATTTGGATCCTCAATCCGATTGGTTCCCGCCAAAAGGCAGCCTTGTGATTGCTTGTAATTGTTCCCTCCAAAATGTATCTTTTCCTAGCCAGTTCTGGTGCCTATAAATGTAACTCCCTCTCCCCAGTCCCCAGTCTTGTTCTCTCCCAGAATAAAGAGCTGTTCACTAGAAGCTGTCTCCAGCCTGCTATGTCTCAGAGCTGAAATCACTGCTGAAATTACTATCCCCACGCTACAATAATACCTATGATTGTTCTACAAGCAGGACATGGAAACTGCCTTCTACGGTTGCTTCCCAACCAGCAGAAGTCAGCGGGGATGGTTCTTGCCTTGAGCTTTCCCAGAGGCATCTGACTGGATACTGGATCCTTGACTCAGCATGCCTTTTGCACCTGGGTGTGATCCAAGAGGATGGTTGTCTGTTCTCCAATCTCTTATATAATACTTTCCTGACTATGACAGCATGTATTGTTTGATTCTAAGAATCTTGCAAGAAGTCTCTGACTCACCTTGATACTCGGGCTGAGACGGTATACAGGGTTTCTTGCTCCCAGCAGCACTATTAAATCTCTTGATGTCACCTTTGTATGAGAAATTCCATCAGGGTGGGGTTTTCAGTGTCATCATGACTCAGCGCTGCTGCTCTTGCTTCTTCTACCAAATCTCTCTAAAGAATGTCAACCTTAAAAATAAAAAAAGGTATTAACAAAAATCCGATGAGCTGACTTGTAGCCTGGGAAATTATTCAGGGCAGAGGGGGCAATATACAGGAAAAGCTGAAACCGCCCAAAAGACGTGGGAAACTTGGGTAGGCCTGCTGGCCACATTATTACCCTCCAGGTCCATGGTGGGCTATGTATAGTTTGGAAAAGTCAGCAACAACAACAATGAACAACAGCAACACAATGTTGGAAGTAGCCTCCTCGTTATTTTCATCAGACTTGAGTTTGGAGGAGGAGAACGCTAGACAGTTCAGATTTTATAGTCCAACCGAACCTTAATTGTGGATGGATGACAACAGCAAAACTAGCAGAGTTCTGGCTTAGGATGCCTACATAAGATCTCTTGATGATGATTACCAGCCATTTTATACATAGTAAAGTATCCTTTCTACACATCGCCAACAAAGTTCCCAAGCTTTTGGTGTTTGGATGTCCCTGAAATCAATGGTAGTAATTATTACAAGTATGAAACTGGGTGGTTATTTTATACTTAATTAGTAGGGAGAGTTCACTGGACAGCTGAGTGAGTATGAGCTCCTGGTTGCAAAACCAGGGCTTAGGAGCTAGGTTCTCCACTATGTCTTCCAGAGTCAGCCTATGTGGCTTTGGGCAAGCTGCACAGTCCCACGTCCCTCCCCTAAGGTAGTGATGGTGAATCTTTTAGAGACCGAGTGCCCAAACTGCGATTCAGAACCCACTAATTTTTCACAAAGTGCCAATACAGCAGTTTAACCTGAATACAGGTGGCTGTGAACGGTCAATGTCAGGTGCCCACAGAAAGGGCTCCGAGTGCCACCGTTGGCACCCATGCTATAGGTTCACCAACGCGGCCCTAAAGGATTGACATCAGGACTCAAACTAGAAAACCCTGGCAAAGGTTGCCTTAACTCAGAATTCACTTGATAAGACACGATTGCTTAGTGGGCTAGGCATTCTGGGTTAATTAATCATTAATGAAACGATGCCGACCTCGTGCCTGCAGTTGAGATCACTTCTTGTAATTCTTTTAGGAGTGGCTTGAGATACCTTGTTCCATGAGGCCAAGTAGGAAACAGTGATTTCTATTCATTCATGTCAGGGTGCCTAATTCTCAACACCAGGCAAGTGATTTTGGCACACCGGACAGAAAATCCCTCAAGCGCATCTCATCATTCCTGGCAGTTCAAAATGGTTATAAATAATCAAACATTTGTTTTCCTTTTATGACACCCACCACTGGCCACATGAGAGAGTTGCCTCACTCTGCCTAATGGCAGGATTGGCCCTGAACTCACCATCATTCATTTTGTATGTTTTATTTATACAGTAGGAGAAACTATCTTGCATATTTTCTTTGCATCATGGGGGGGAAATGCCTTCTTTCTGCCCAAGAAAGGGAGTGAAAGAACAGCCTGACATGAATTAGTAGGAAAGGGGTGTTGTGGGGTTGTTGAAAACACTGACTGCTTATCATCTTGGCAGTTTGTTGTTACACTCCTTGAAGCATGAAACACATCTTCAGCAGCCAAGCCAACGTTTTCAGAGTCAGATCACCCACAGAACTGAAGATTGTATCCAGGTGCAGAGATCGGGTTTCATGACTCCCTCTGAGCCAGCGTAATGTCATGGTCACAAGGCATCTGCACTTTCAAGATGTTGCCGTTTTGTTTCCTGAGGGTAAATTTTAGACAGGAGGGGGTGGTATATTTTTCCTCCTAAAGGACAGACCCCTCTCTTCATTCAATCAACACTGACAATGTGATCCATGCCAGTGACCTATCTCATGCTCTCACGGATGGACAGGAGGAGAGAACATCATGACAGCATACTAAATACTTGCAGCCAATGTTTCACCTGATCAAGTACTTATACATCAAATTATGCAATAAATCCAGGTAGTTCACTTTTGCTGGTCTTTCCCTAAGGAGATCATCCTAAGTCTGGGAGCAAAATGTCTTAGACAACCCTTGGTACCCTATTTGCCCACTGGTCAAGTTAGGTAATTTTAAATCTCTACACTTCTTATTCGTTCATGTCAGAAGTAATCCAGTGATGCTGCTGGAGTGGAAAAATCCTTCCAACAGTGTGTTTTTGTTGCCTGGTGTGTTTGTGCCTGAAATGTGTTCCCAATCCTCACATTCTTCAGAGAAGCTGCTTCTGCATCCTCCAAACCCTCCACCGACTATGTAAGTTGTTAATGCATGTAATTGTATAGTACTTCAAAACATCTTTACTTATCTTAATGCCCATCATGTCCTGTGAGCACATTTTCCCAGCTGCATCCTCATCCCTGTGTGGAGTGGCTAGCTCAGTAGTTTCCCATTGTTTGAGATTGTTAGAGTGAGAGCCTGAAACCAAGGTTCAGGTCCTTCTGAAGGCCTAGAATCATGAAGTTGGAAGGGGCTGACAAGGTGGTCAAGTCCAACTGCCTGCTCAAGGCAGGGATACAACTGAAAAGATACCTGCAAGGTGGTTATTCAAATTTCTTTCGAACGCCTCCAATATTGGCTCACTCACCACCTCTTGAAGTAAGTGGTTCCATTGCCGTACTGTTCTAACAGGAAGTTTGTCCAGATATTCCACCAAAATCTGGCATCCTGTCATGGGGAGGTGGGGGTGGGAAGAGCTTATTATGTCCTGAGGGCAACCCCTGTGCAACAATTTGTGTGTGTGTGTGTGTGTGTGTGTGTGTGTGTGTGTGTGCGCGCGCATGAGATGGTAAATCAGGCCATGGCTTTCCTGTGTCATATCTTAAATATAAATATATGCAACACATGTACAGACAGATTTTTTATAGGCTAAGCCAGTAAGCACTGACTTCAGTTGAGAATACCCACATATTAAAGCCCCCAAAATATAACATAAAATATGTCTAAAATTTTCTCCCCCAGATTTGCTAATTCTAAGGTTTCTTGCCTTGCCTGGAGGATCTAGGGAGGCAAGCCAATGCCCTGAGACATCCACTGGTGTTCTAAAGCCTGGTAGACCTGTGATAGTTCCTGACCTCCACCTTTCTTCCTGTTCCCTGAATGCAGACATTGAATGTAGCAAGCCTTTACAGTCATCAGCACAAGGTGATTAATGTAAATTAATGTTAGCTGCAATCCTAGAGCCTTATTTGGGATATACTGTAGCTCAGTTGAATGCATAGGGCTGTGCTATAATAATGCCAGTGGATAAGTCTTCTCTTTTAATCAATTCTCTGTTACATGCACATGTTACCGAACCCAAATGCAAAGGTATTTTTGAGCATTGCAGGAACAGGATGATACATGTTAACTTAACCAGCAAAACTGCCATTCATTGTTTGGGCTGACCTACGACATTGGGCCACCTGGGACCGGATGTAGATGTCCTCTATTCCATGTACAGAAACCAACCAGACTGGAGACGGAGTCTTTTTCAAGCACTGACGATAAGTAGGATAGTGTCCTCCACCACAACTAAAGAGGGACATATTTGAGAGTGGGGGGACTCAGAATGGGCTGCTTTGCCCACCTGGTTTCAAAACATGGTGAGCCAATATTTATTTATTTATTTATTTATTTATACCGATCCCATCTGGTCATCTGGCCACTCTGGGTGGCTTACAACAAACTATGCAGGTGACGTATCAAATAAACATGAACAAGCAATTAAAATAGTAAAAAATACAGTAATATCAACAACAGTTTACAGATTAAATAAAGTTAAATTAAGATTAAATAAAATTACAATTACAATTAAACTAATTTACGTAGAAGTTGAAGAGAAAAAAAGGTTAAACATTCAGATGCCAGAACCGCAACTAAGATGTTATAATAACTAAAAACTCAGGAAGGCCTGTTGAAAGAGCCAGGTAGGTTTTCAAGGCTCTTTTAAGTGAGACCAGAGAAAGAGCTAGACAAATCTTGGGTGGGGTTTCTTTAAGTTTTCTCCATTTATTTGGAGAGGTCCATGTGTGGTAACAGCCTCTAGGTCAGGCATCTCCAAACTTCGGCCCTCCAGATGTTTTGGACCACAACTCCCACAGTCCTTTGTCATTGGCAATACAGACTTGGAATTCTGGGAGTTGTGGTCCAAAACATCAGGAGGGCCAGACATGTCTGCTCTAGGTACTCTGTTTTCTTGATGTTTAGGTGGAGTCCACAGTAGCTGAGGCAGTCATTCCGTGTCTGAACTTGCCACTGCAGTTCATTTCTGGTGGTAGTAGCTAGCATGACATCATCAATGTAGAGCATGAGCCAGGGAGCATTTTGCTTCAGGTCTTGTGGGATGTTATCCATGAATAATATAAACAGGAATGGCAACATTGCCGAGCCTTGATGCACTCCCAACTGTCATTGGAAAACTGTTAAAGAGGTCTGCTGAGTATCCTATATGGCTGCTGGTGTTTGTGTGTAGCATTTTTACCCAGTTGTTGAGTGGTTCCAGCACCCCATGGTTGGGGGGGGGCACACCAGATTAATTGATGTGGGACACTGTCAAATACCTTCTCCAGGTCTAGGTATGCAATGTGCAAAGTTTGGATCTTATCTTGGTGTTTCTCTATCAGTTGATGAGCTGCAAAGATGGCATTGGTCATTCCGCATCCTTTGATGAAGCCACATTGGTTGGTGGTGAGTTGGACAATGTTGCAAATGCACTGGTCCAGAATTTTCTCAAAGACCTTCACAGTGTGGGGCAAGAGTCAGATTGGCTGATAGTTGGAACAGTCAGCTGGGTCACCCTTGTTCTTGTTCTTGAATATGGAGACTTTTATACTGTTGACCAGTTCGGTTGCTATATTTGCCATTATTTGTTATGGCATGGAAGAATTGTCAGCCAAGGTATCCCACTGACTTGGAATTCCTGCAGGTATATCATTTGAGTCCAGGGGACTTCCTATTGTACATAATGTGTATTGATTTGGTGACTTCTGTGATAGTAATGAGCAAAAATGCTCCATAGGTTGGCATGCCTTCAGGGATTAGTGGGAGTGGAAATTCAGTGATGAAGTTCTCATTGAAATGATCTTGCCTTCATTGCAGGATTTCCTGTTTACCTTGGAGTCTTTTGTCATCCTTATCCTTTATGCACATAGAGTGCTCTATGTCTTCGGTGGCCTTCTTTCATGCTTTTGCCAAGTGTTAAATGTACTTTTCCTCTTCTCGCATTTCCAGGCATTCATATACATCTTGGTAGTGTTCCACCTTTGCCACCTCTTGGTTGCTGCTTTGGAAGTGACCTAGTTCTATCAGTTTTTATTGGTCTTGTCTGCTTGCTGTTTCTTAAAGGCTCTCTTATTCTTTTACACTTTCCCCTGCACTTGTTCTGTCCACAACCATGCCCGCTTGTCACTATAATGGTAGCCTGGTTTCATGATGCTGGGGATTTTCTTGGCAGCAGTGGTAACAAGAGTCTTAACATGCTGTCCTACTGATGTCACTTGAGGAAGGACTGAGGGATGGGTATATCATTTTCCTGATCATCACTTCTTTATGGTTCTGTAGCTTCCACCATTTGAATTTCTCTGCACCTGTGGTGCCGCTCATTCAATTATGGCATTTAATCTTTAGATCTGTAACAAGTGGCCGGTGTTGTGGGGCGAGGTGAGCTGAGGGGATAACCTTCTGGATACAATGGGAAAATCATGTCTTCTCAGAAGGATGAAATCAATCTGGCTACTATTTCTTCCACTGGTGCAGGTGATGACTCAATCTATCTATCTATCTATCTATCTATCTATCTATCTATCTATCTATC
>JAHTLZ010000204.1:72873831-72885496 GCA_023846285.1 Phrynocephalus versicolor
ATCTATCTATCTATCTATCTATCTATCTATCTATCTATCTATCTATCTATCTATCTATCTATCTATCTATCTATTGTATTTTTATAACACCCATCTGGCAGTGAAGTCACTCTGGGCGGTTAACAACAATAATCAATATAATACAATACAATACAGAATAAACATATAATTCATGCAATAATACAAAAACATAAAAATACAGTAAATGTAATGAAAATAAAATTAAAATGACATAAAATAGAATATACTATAATGGCTTATATGTTTTACAAAAAAGGTTTTTCAGATTAGGAGATCCTTTGCTTCTGTGAATTGCTGTTCTCTGGGATGCTTTTTTTTGTTCTGGGGACTTTCTCGTTTTTATTTTAAAACCATGTCCATTCTTTTCTCAAGAACTAAGACCACTGCAAATTAAAACACAGTAAGTGTGTACTACTCCCTAATGGCTCATCCCTCAGGATAATTCTACATTATACATATTATACATTTCACATATTTTTTTAAAAAAAACAATTTTGTTTGTTGCTTTAAAGCTAACTTTTGACCAATTATAGTCTTTGGTTTGTGTACCAATATATTGTGGATTGTGCAGGAAAAAATATACGTATGTGAAAGGCCCCAAAGTCATGGCAGGTCTGTGTGCCAGGTCTGTTTCTTAAAAATGAATTCCAGAAACCAGCCTGCCAACACAAGTCAGGAGCATGCATTTCACATTCCATCCCCAGTGGCCTTTGGTTGGATTCCCTCTCTCAGCTCATCAGACAAAAGGCTGCCAGATATTTATCATTTTCCTCTCCCCCATCCCCTTGTTTTTTTAAACTCATAGTTCCTACTTGGCCAAGTAATAAGGTAGCACAGAAATGTGGCAAAAACCCTATAATAGGGTTTATAAGTTTTCTAACATTTTCATGAGACTTATTTATTTACCTTTTTTTGGTAGAACAATAATATAGACTAGATATACATCAGCATCTTATGCCTGTGAAGATTCTCAGTCATCCAGGTGAGGTTATCTGGAAGTTCAGTTATGGTAACTGGACTTTCTTTTCTTGTTGGGTCGAATTACTTTTTTACTCATTCTAGTAGCTTCTTCAGTCTGAGGAAGGTTAGTAGGAGACCTCTGATTTATCCTTCACAATAGACAATGGCTGTGTGTGTGTAGTAAATACCATATACCTGTTCATTTCAAGCCGACAAACACTACGGAAGAGACTCATCCACCCAAAAGACCAGACAACAAAACACAAGGGGAGTGTGCAGACCTCTACATTGGAGGTTTGCTACTAAACAAGAGGATGGTCCAGGCACAGGTGGGGCAACAGCTCAGACCAGAAGCAGCAGTGGACAAAGGACACTCATTCAATGATGAAGATGTACGCATCTTGGACAGAGGAGATAGATGGTTTGAGAGAAGGATCAAAGGAGGCCATTCATGTGTGAATAGAAAATACCTCTCTCAGAAGGGTTGGAGGATTTATCATGCCACTCTTCCGTCTTTGCCCAGAAAAACCAGGACCACTTCTTAGATCCACCAGGGAGGCCACTGCTAAAGACCCATGCTTAATAGGTGTTGGGATGAGCTACAGAGGTGTGGCTTTCACACACTCCTGGCTATTGGATATCTAATGAGCCTATTCAGACCAGGGTGAAACCAATGTTGGGTGATGAATTGGAAGTCTCCTACCAACCTTCCTCAGGCTGAAGAAGCTGCTTGGATGAGTAGAGAAATGTTTCAACCTAACAAGAAAAGAAGTCTAGTTGCCATGACTCAGCTTCTAGATACAGTATTGGCTATGCTGCACTTCTAGTTAAGTGTGTATCAGGTACTTCAAAGGGCTAGTGGGGTTCCATTTGGTCCTAAAATGTCCCTCGTCTGGTTTCTCCTAATATACTGAATTGACCTTCATCACAAGGCTGCACTTGTTCAACTACTTTTTAGTTCTCGTCTCCAAGTGGCCTCACGAGTGGATCATTACTGTCCACAATCCTGTATTCATGTAAGGTGATCCAATGAAATGTTTCAGAGAGGGTAGCTGTGTTAGTCTTTTCAAGAATTCCAAGCAAAAATCAAAGAAAAATAAAACAAAACAAAAGATACAAAAGACACTAAAATGTGGCACCTTAAAGACTAACTTTCATATTTTAATGTAACGTTTCGTGGACATGTCCACTTCTTCAGACATATAGCAGCAGAATGAGGTGTGCAATATGTAATGGAATATATGTTTCATACCAAATATTCATTGGCTGTTGTATGTAGGCATATTTGCCTGCAAACCTGGTTGTATAAATTCCCACAGAGCTGGGGTGACTGTGGAGGGGGGGAGAGGAAGAGGGGAGTTGGTTTTGGAACCTTACCTGGGGATCCTCTGTTGTAACTTTAAAACCACAACTCCAGTGCAGCCTGCATCTCCCCTCATTTGCATTTAAGATAAATGCCTGGTGAAATCCATCTGCCATACTTTTGGGACTTTCAGTTCTTTGCATTGATGACAAGACGCTGGTGCAAGCCTGATGAACTGGCCTTTGAGTCACAAAAGCTAGCAGATTGTGTGATTTCTTTAGTGATCGATAAAGGTATCACCTACTCCAAATTTGATTAAAAAAAAATTTATTCTAACACAATTTAAGAAGGAAAACACCCAGATCCAGACAGGTGCCTCTACACATCAATATTTCATCTAGAGTTCCAAAGTTAATAGATATTGATTTGTGTAATCAATTTAGTTGAAGACTAATCTCTTTTTGAAAGGCTTGCTGTTGTAGGTCAGCCTACCACTGGGTTTTTTTGGGATAAATATTCCAAAGCCAGAGCAATATCACTCTGAGGTTTTCAATTCCCAGAATCCCCAGCTAGGATCATTAACCAGGGATTCAGGGAGTTAAGCTCAAAAGGTATTGTTAAGGTACTATTTCCAGGCTTTTAGATACTGTAAAATTTGTGTATCTTTTTGTATCGTATGTTTCATTGTTGTTACGTAGCACCCCCTCGCTATCACCCGATACAAGTTCTCATAAATAATGCAAACAAATAAGTCATCTCCCTTGCTTGTGGAGCAAACAACACACATGTGGTGTTTTAAAACGTTTTTTAAAAGTCCCTTATTGCCTTTTGAATTTTCTGCTAAATGTTAATGAAGGCATGATCATAATGACAAGACTGTTCTGAATTTGAAGCCATGCCATTTTTATTTAACTTGACATTAGCAAGAGGTGGGATCCTAGCGGGGAGGGACTTGGAAACAGGTGGGTTCAACATCCTGACATCCTGATGAACAACAAATAAAAGGGCCTTGCTCTCTTTTCTTGGAAGGAGGGGAGTGTACGGGGGGGGGAAGTACACATGCTGTATAGTATGGTTATCCTGGATGATGATGATGATGATGATGATGATAAAAATATCATCATCATCATCATCATCATCATCATCATCATCATCATCATCAAACTGCAGAGCTGGAAGAGACCCAAAGGATCATCTTGTCCAGCCATTATCAAGGAAGCACTGTGTGTGTGTGTGTGTGTGTGTGTTGTTCCCAGCCTCTGGCTCTGCAGCCAGCCCACGGAGCCCAAGTCAGCAGATCCAGAATTCACAGAGCCTGGCTTTCTCAAAAGGTCCAGTAGGAATGCCTCCCTATCTTGCCAAGGAAGCCAGTGCCATTAACTAGCTGAGTATGCAAACAGAGTGCAAGGTTGAACTGAGTACCTCCCTGCCCCTCATCCCGTGCAAGCCGCCTTCCCTGGAAGGAAAGGGGGAGGTGACAAACAATTCCTCTTTGCTGCTATGCTCCATTTCCAGATGAACTGTTTTCGGCTGGGCCTCGCACAGGCTTGTGCAGCCCACCTCCAGCCATATTGTGTTACATCCCATTTTGCGAGCCCAGCCGGCGCTGCAAACAAAGGCGGAGAGCAGCCCAAATCGTGTAACTGTAAAGACTATAATTAAGAGAGGAAAGTGCTTATTTTGCATTCAGAGGCCCCGCCAGACATTCAGAGGAGCTGAAGGGGCAAATCACTTGGCAGAACCTGCTGTGAAAGAAAGCTGAAACCCAACTGAATGAAATGGCTATTTTTGCCACGCTCAGCCAAGATGTGTGGATGTGCTTAGAATATTATTGGTTCTGCTGCCTGTGTCAGAAAAAAAGTGACTTTTCCAGTTCTAAGCAGAAGGCGGGACCCCAGGCTTCACTTATCCATTTCTCCAGGCTTATTAAAACTCAGGGTGCGATCAGACAAAGAGATAAATTGCAACACGTCCCACTTGTGGAGCAGCCAGGTGAGATCCATTTCCTGGCGATTACAAGACACATAAGGAAATACACTCCAGAAGCTGTAGGGCTTCTACTTTTCATGGCTGGGCTGGGGCAATACCACAACAGACTGAAGGGTCATTTAAAGGGAAACCATTCCTGATAACGTAACCCTTTTCCAGTGTGACCAGATTGTGCCTTTGTAGCCATTAAATCACACCTTCAGCTTAGTTTGATGCAGGTTGGCTTGGGGACAGATCTTCCATTCAAGTGGAAGATGGTGAAAAGTTAGAACTCTGTGCTAAAGAGACCAAGATGGCATTTTTGGGATAATGTTCCCTCATATTTGTGGGAAGGACACCACCAGCCACACATACAAGCATATGAGCAAATGCTTGTTGTGGAAAAAAAGCCACTCTGTGATGTGTTTAACAGAGTCTGGGAGTTGCAGGCAAAACTCAAAGAAAAACAAAACAAAACCAAAGATACAAAACATGTGGCACCTTAAAGACTAACTTTCATATTTTAATGCAGGCCTGCCCAACAGGTAGACTGGGGGCTACCTGTAGCCCGTGAAGGTTTCAAAAGTAGCCATCCATCCATCCATAAGTTCTCCACCTCTACCTCCCCCACCCCAAGGACCACCACTGCCCCAGCAAAGCTCTGGGTCTGCCAGCCCACTGTCTCAGCCGAGCGGGGCAGTTCAAGGGCCATGGCACAGTCCCCTGGTCTCCCTACCAGCCTGATGATTGGCGTGTCACTGTCTCATGACCAATTGAGTTGTTGGTGCAGAGTGGAGGAAGGGGAGTGGAGGGGACAGTGAGGACGGGGTCATGGGTGTGCCCACCTCCTTTCATGGTGACGTCCCCATCTTCTGCCCCCCCCGGAGAATTCCTTCCTTTTATCCTCCTCCTCCTCCCACCCCCACAGCTGCCTCACAGAGACTGTGACCTCCCGCTCCTCCTGCTGCCCTTCTGAGCCATTCCCTCCTCTTTGCGCCGCTGTGGGGATGTGATTGTCCCGCTGCTGGCTTGGCCCATCCCAGCTGTACAGAGAACATGGCAGAAGTGAGTGAGAGCTATGGGCAGCAGCAGCAGTGGCAGCAAAGGGACTGGAAGGGAGAAGGGGAAAACAGGAGGAGAAGTAAAGTCAAGTCAGGCCCTGGATGGGTTGGAAAGGAAAGTGCACCTTTTTTAAAAAAGTCTTCCAGCAGCCCGGGCAAGCGGAAGGGGTAATCTGCACAAGCATGCACGTGCCTCCCTTGCACCTGTCCACACCAGCTCGAGCAGGTGTAAGGGAAGCGAGTGCATGGTCAGCCGTACCATAGGAATGCATTGAAATATGTTCCCTCCAGAAAGGATTAATTGATTTTCAATGCGTTCCTATGGGAAACCGCTGCTCTGCTTACAATTTTTTAAACCTATGAGCATATGCTCGGAACAGATAAAATTCATAAGTAGAGGTTTTAGTGTAGTAGCCCTCAGGCACTTTCATCTGGAAAAAGTAGACCTCTGCTTGTTCAAAGTTGGACAACCCTGTTTTAATGTAACGTTTTGTGGACACGTCCACTTCTTCAGACATATAGCAGCAGAAAATTTATGTCTGAAGAAGTGGACGTGTCCATGAAACATTACATTAAAATATGAAAGTTAGTCTTGAAGGTGCCACATGTTTTATGTCTTTTGTTTTTGTTTTGTTTTTCTTTGAGTTTTGCTTGCAATTCTTGACAGGACTAACATGACTACCCTCTCTGAAGAACTTGGGGAAAAGACCAGTAAAGATTGCTAAGTGGTAGGATATAAGTATCCTTTCCCAGTTCACGTGAAGCATCTGCCAGTTTCTTTCCTCCCTCTCTGACCAAGCAGGTTTTCATGATTTGGGAAAATCTTCTACAAGAAGGCTTTAGAATTTTCCAACAGACTGAAAACCTCTTGCTTAGCATGGTCAGTTGCAACTAGAATCAGATTGAGCCCATTGAATCAGTGGGAATTTAGTGAGTCAACCTCTCTGTAAACGGCAGTGATTCAATGAGCCTACTCGAGTTGGCACTAACTATGCTAAGCAATAGGATTATCTATCTAGTATTGTCCTAACAGAAAACATGTTTTCTTAGCAGCTGCACAAATGCAGGCAGGCCTAATTCCCTCAGCTGAGCACCATGCAGCCTAATGAAGTTCTAGCAAGTTGTGGGATAGCATGTGAAACGGGATGTACAACCTCTTTTGGAAGCAGCATTATGTTAGCAGATTCAAAATACTGGGTCTGAACATTTGACAAGGATGAAAACGGGTGGTGGTGGTTTGTTATAGGCAGGAACTTTGTATCACTGGAATGACACATATAGTAGGACCACCATACAGGACCCGCAACAACGAGATCATGTGACAGGAAGCCAGATCTTGGTTGAATATCAGAGAAAACTTCCTAACAGTTAGAGCAGTATGGCAGTGGAACAAATTATCTTGCAAGGTGGTGAGTGCTCCAACACTGGAGGCCTTGAAGAGAAATTTAAGACAATCATCTGGAAGACATCCTAATATTTGTATTCCTGCCTCGAGCAGAGGTTTGGACTCAATGGCCTTTGTAGGCCCCTTCCAATTTTGTGATGCTATGATTCCCTCTTGGGAAATTGACACAGTATACAATGATGATGATGATGATGATGATGATGATGATGATGATGATGATGATGATGATGATGATGATGATGATGCCCAGGTTTGCTTCCATTGTACCACCACTGTACAGTACTACCAAAAACAGAGAGGTATGTTTTCAAAAGATGATAGAAATCATAACCCTGCCCCACCTCTACAAAATTCCAATTTCTTTCATTAAAAATGAAAAGGCTTAAAATTACCATTTGAACAGATGTCACATCAGATACAGTAGAACCTTGCTTCTCCCAGAAGGATTAAGACTACTTGGAGGCCAGGCGATTTTTCCCCAGGCTGACACTGCCACCTACCGGGTGGTTTTAAGGACAAACAACTTCACATTCCCTGAGATTTCGAGGTCAAAACCTGTGTGTAGGAGCGTGGTCTTTGGAATATCAGGGAGGGAACTTACTTGGAACATTTTTTTGGGGGAAATAATGTGTGTGCAGTTAACAACAATCAAGCGGTAAGGCTAATGAGTTGTGTGCTGTTGCTTCTGTGTTCTGCTCCCTGTCGGCACCATAGGCCCATGCGCATGCGTTGACCTACTGGCAGTCTGGTCAGTCCCCTCCTTTACCTTTATTTGTGGTTCTTTGGCTTGTTAGAAACACACAGAGCTAGTTGTGTGAGTACTGCAAATGCCACTGTTGTAGATATGTTTGTGCGGAATCTATGAGACTTGACATCAAATAAGTCTTGCAGAGTTGGTGGATGAACTACAAGTCTATGCATATATTCAGAGAACTCAACAATTACCAAAGGAGGGCCCTTTGCCTGATGCCTGCTCTGTCTTGCCCTCACTTTTAATGCTTTTTTTTTGAGGCATCAGATCATCAACACTGATGGCACAATCCATCCATGCTGTATTCCAGCACTCCCTTACTAGGTTCAAGAAGATGCACAAAGAAGGATGCATTTTAGTTCCACCCTTTCTATTGCCCATCTCCCCGTGAGAAATTAAAGTGGCAGATAAATCCATGTGCCTGTCTGGCTCCTACATCAGCAGGGCCCGGAAAACTTCTGCCTGCCCAGCTCTGCTAGGAAAGTTAGCCTTAGCATTACACAAAACGAAGTAGCTGACTCAGGTGGCGGTGCCCAGTGGACTATCACAAAAATGTCTTAAGTCAACAATCCTGCCAAGCCTTATAACACAGCTGTCAAGTGTTCCCCATGGCCACCTGGCACTGGGAGCCACAGGGAGGCGGGGTGCTGGCAGCCGAGCCCTTTGGCTAGGGGGCGGAGCCTCATTTACATATAGAGTTCCCAGAATCCCTTGTGGTGGATTAAAATGCTCACTGTGACCTAGGTGTCTTGGCTTTCTAGGGGATATATATACCAATCCAGACAGCTGCAGGGCTGTGTGTTAGGGGCTGCACAGGGAGAAGTGCTCTCTGGCGGGCCACCTGGAGGCTGGCCACACGGCTACCCAGCCACATCCGGAGCTCAGCCGCCCACCACCAGAAATGCGGGATATTTCAGGGGAAAATAATTTTTCAGGAAGACGAGGGAAGGAGGTATTTATCCATGAATGTCCTGCCTCAAACGTGACACTTGACAGGTCTGCTTATAAATGAAGGAAAGGAGAAGACCTAGGAAAAGTTTGCAATTTTTGGACTGCAGCTTCCAATTTTCCTAAGTCTACAGCTGTGGTGGCTAGAGAATTCTGGGAGGTATAGTTCTAGAAGAATTTTTCAATTTCCAAGCCTTGGATGTAAATAGTTCTATAACATTAGAATCACTGGCTCATGAGTTGTGTCAATTTTTTAAAATCTTCCTTTTGACTCCATCCCCCTCTTGTTCCTCCTCCTCATCTTCTGCAGTGTCACTTCTTAACTGAGTAGAGGCTGCTGATAACCAGTGACTCAGTCATTGCACATCCATCTAACAGGATAACAGTCAAAAGGAAGGACTTGAAAAATCTTCCCTATCAATTAATACAGAGAAATGGGATGCAAGATTTCTCCCAAATGTTTCTGGTTGGTGACTGCTGAAAACAGACGGTTTTGATCCACCTCTCCCACGAAAAGGCTTAATTCTCCTTTGTTTTAACTCCCCGTTGCAGTGGTTGTATTAAAGGCGGTGGCCACTGTTGATTAAAACGTTTATTGGGAATGGCTCTACAGTGGACCCTTGTATAACAGACAGCTTGTATAACATAAAATTTGTACAACATAAAAAAATTTGGAGATAGAGAAAATTTGCTTAACATAATCGCCTATGGGGAAAATCCGTACAACAGAAAAATGGGATCACTCCGTTTTCAATGCATTCCTATGGGAATTTGTATAAAGGAAAATTTGCTTAACATAATTTCATTTGGAACGAATTAATTCCTTTATACAAGGTACCACTGTACTGCTGTTTTCCCAAAAGCCATAAGAATGACACGTAACAGCCAAGAGACGGAGCTGCAAGAAACAATGGTAACTTAATACTCAAGGGTGTTAAAAATGAAAGTCCTTTCTCCCTCTACATCTTTTAATGGCTCCCTTTGAAGCCAGTTAAAGTTATACTTTGGGGGGGGGGCGTCAAAGTGCTTTCCAATCTGCACAGAGCCTCCAGGAAAGCTTCTGAGCAAAGCAGCCAATCTGTAAGTAACACTTCCTTTTCCAGCTCTTTCTTCTGAGAACAGTCTGTCTGAAGTGAAAGATCACAGACCTTGGCCATTTCCCTTCCTCTCTGGAGCTGGGTGTCACCAGAGAATGTCCTTACACTAAGGATCTTTTAAGCTGCGAGTGTGAGGTGTAGCTGCATTTCTTGTACTGAGGGGCTATTTTGGGCACGCAGGTGCAGTCACTGTTCAGATCTAAATTGGGAGGGAACTACATGTTGCCCTGACAAGCATGTGTTCACACTCCTGTATTTGCTGAGGAAAGTGGGGATCTAAAAGGCAGAGGGCATTTTTTAAGTAAGAACATGAGCAGGAGGGAGGGGCGTTTAGGCTGTGGCGACACAGGAGGGGAAATGCGAATTACCTCAGGCATAACAACTGACAGCCTCTCTTCTCCTGCCATGGTTTAGCCCCATGTGAGCTCCCACCCAGTCTTCATTTATGATGACATATTTATCTTTACCAGGACTCAAGACTGGGTTCATAAATGGTCTCTGTTGAGATGCATATTTATATTTAGGATGTTTCCAGGAGGTAGTGGCAGCCATGTTTTTATTAGATAAACAAGGAGTCCCGTTGCACCTTAAAATGAACACATTTTATTTGCAATGAACCTTTTGTAGCCTACAAAATTGTGTGGTGAATAAAAATGGTGTTGTAAGGTACCACAAGACTTTGTTTCCTGATAATTTGAGGGCACACATTTGTCAAACATGTCTAGTTTGGTCTAGTTTGAGTGTCAGCTGCCAGAATAACTTGTCAGACCTTGAGTATAGCTTGGCTTTTTGGATCACTAAAAATCCAAGCCATCAACCCAAATGGAAACTGTAGCCGAGAAGTCAGAATACTGAAACTTGGAACAGCTGAATGAAGGAATTCGAAAAAATAAGAATGTGTCACTGGAGTCTAAGATCAAGACCACCCACACTATTGTATTTCTAATTACAATGTATGGGTGTAAAGGCTGAACAATACAGAAATCTGACGGGGGTGGGGGAGGAACTCTCTTGAAATGTGGTGCTGGAAGTGACCTTTTCTGGATACCATGGACTGCCAGGAAGACAAACAAGTGGGTTCTAGATCAAATCAAGCCTGAACTATCTCTGGAGGCAAGAACACTGAAACTGAGATTGGCCTGCTTTATGCACATCATGGGACAGCAGGACCCT
Organism: Phrynocephalus versicolor; assembly: GCA_023846285.1. Taxonomy (NCBI): domain Eukaryota; kingdom Metazoa; phylum Chordata; class Lepidosauria; order Squamata; family Agamidae; genus Phrynocephalus; species Phrynocephalus versicolor. The sequence goes on from JAHTLZ010000204.1 coordinate 72,884,519, forward strand.
CTGGAAAAGGCAATGATACTGGAAAAGGTGGAAGGCAGCAGAAAAAGAAGACCACACAAGATATAGATTGACTCCCTAGAAGAACCCACAAGCTTGAGTCTGCAATTGCTGAGCACAGGTCTGTTGAGGACAGAACATACTTATTTAGTTAATTTGTCTAAAATCTTTTTACCCACCTTTATCTTTGAAAGTTCTGTGCTGTCATCTTGCCGATTATTTTTCCTTATTTATTTTTATTGTATTTTATTTCCCTTCTGCTGTTTGTTGTATTGTGTGTTTGACCTTTGTTCCTGTTTACTGCCATTGTTCCTCTGGGAAGATGGGCAGTATAAAAATATATAAATTAAATAAATAAAATGATCCAAGGCAGCTCACAGCATTGAAAGTCATTTTTTAAAATGGTAGACAATGAGTAAACAATGGTGGTTTACATCATTTAAAGGCAGCATTGAAAGCTAAAAACAATAAGTATAAAGAGGCAGCTTACATCATTAAAAAGCAATGCTAAAGCTAAGAACAGCACGTATACAAATATTTAAAAGGACAAAAGTGCCACTCTGAGTAGTTCCACACCTCTACCCCGCGGATAAAGAAATCCGTGGATAATAGTGAATGCTAACTTATTAGAATATTTGGGGGGGGGTTCTAGAAAAACATTTTAACATGCATTACCAGAATTGGCCACTAGGGGTGTCAGATACCATGCTATTCTATGTATAATTGGGGGGGGGAGGATTATCTACTGTTGTACTAAAAATCCAGTCCAAGCAGGAATGCATATCAATCTATTTAAAAAGCACACACAGCTAGCTAAGCTAGTTACTAAGGAAAGCCTGTCTTGAAGAGCAAGGTCTTTCCTTGTTTGTGGAAAGACAAAAAACATGGGGCCAGTCTGTCCTCTTGTGGGAGGGAGTTCCAAAGTCTGGAAGCAGCAACAGAGAAGGCTCTCTCCCCTGTCCCTATCGGATGTACCAGTGT
>JAHTLZ010000204.1:72891051-72908489 GCA_023846285.1 Phrynocephalus versicolor
AGATAGATAGATAGATAGATAGATAGATAGATAGATAGATAGATAGATAGATAGATACTCTGCCTAGATTTCACAGGCATAACACTTCCATTATTGTGTATTATTTTGTTTTGTTTTTCATTTTTGTTTCATTTTGTAACAAAATGAAAAACGAAATGATTTTTAAAGAAAAATGAAGCAAACTGGAAAATTTCTGTTAGTTCCATTTCGTTTTTCATTAGGTTTCCCATAGGAATGCTTTGAGCAAGGCAATCCTATGGAAAACTGCTTTAAAGAATCCGTGCCTCCCCCCCCAATTGGAGCTACCACAACAAAACAGTGTTTTGTTGCAGCCATGCTGGCCACATGGCCAAGGACTTGCACACCACTGGCTCTTTGACTTGAATACGGAGATAAGTACTGCCCCTAGAGTTTGACACAACTAGCACACATGTGTGTGTGTGTGTGTGGGGGGACCTTTACCTTTACCTTTTTATTATGTAAGACTTACCCCCCTTGAACTCATATTTATATATCTCTTGGGATATTTCTAAACGATCTTCATCCATCATGGAAGTCAAGGCAGAAGTTAATCTCCCAGGTCTGCATAGCAGTTACCAGCTAGCAAGTTCATAGTTCTTCTTATCCCCTTGACTTGTAAGCAGAAGTTCTTTGCAAGAGAATTATAGTGGAACGCTTTATGCAAAACAGATACTTTGAAATGGAAAGAAGTCTTCCCCCCAATGGTAAGCTAAATGGGATAATTAAGAACAGCCCAACCTGGTATATTGAACTGGTACTACTATCTGATTTCCTTCCTTACTGCACCTGTTATCTGCTCCACAAATTAGGCATGAAAAATTAATTACCTCCTTTGTTCTTCCCACAGAAGCTAAACTGGGGGTGATTCCGTTCGCAAATTTTCTTGGAGTAAACTGGGACTTTCTTCCCATTAATCGCAAGACTCACATCCACTGTCAGTTCCCTGATGGGGTACCCTGTAGAGTAGGCATAATATGAATCTAATGAGCAGCTGCATGGATAATAAGGCATTGACACCATGCTTGTTTCCTCTGAAAAGAAGAAAAACAACAACCTTGTTCTTTGTTTACCAAATCGATGTAACCTGCCATTGTATCTTCTTGAATGGAAAAAACTGTGACACCCCCCCCCCCCAAGCAGGTTTCAACCTTACATCTATTTACAAATGTGGTGAGTCACATTGAACATCACATGACTTTAGCTCTTACAAAACACAGAGGGGACTGCAACCATGAAAAAGCTTCTTATCTGGAGATGTCAATGTGATCTTTGCTTGGAACAGCCGATTAAAGGGATCTTATAATACCTGAATACTCTAAGGTAGAAAGAATAGTTAATTTTTGATCCCACCCAAACAGTGTGTATTGTGAATGGCCGAGAAACTGTGTAGCATGGTATCTCAGCGACAAAGCAAAGTCAAGATATGGTGACTCAAGAGAAGCTATGGCTGACTCATGAATGGAGATGAATAGAGGCTAACATAATCACGGAAGCCAGCTGGTTCGATGAATGAGGACACAATCATAGCATCCTATTACTCTCTCATTTCAGGGTCCTGATCAGACATTAGAAGAAGAGGTATCTTAGCTGCTGAAAGCATCAGATTTGCTTCCTTTGTTTTGAGATTGGTTTTGAGAATGCAATTTTACACAAAAAGCTCTGCCTGAATCACATCTCTCCAACAGAGAAGCTGAATTGTCTCAAACTGGATTTAGCTAAACAGGGTTGCTTGGAGGTCTGGCATTCTCTTTGGGGCAATCCTTGTAAGGGTAAGGGTTAGGGTGGTTTCGGTCCAGGAAATCACACTGCACCTTAAGTGATCCTGTTTAGCCCATTCTTCCCTTTAAAGGGAGAGAAGAAACCAGCACCAGCACCACTTCTCTTTCTATGTGGATCCTGAAGTAGGAAGGAAATGACTTAGGATTGGGTTGGCATGCTTTTAACGGGTACAGGGAAGCTAAAGAACAAAAACATTTTGGTAATCATACGATCAGGAAAGCACTATGGTAGGTCTGGGAACAATTCCAGAAACAAATATATAGAAAAATACCAGGCTGGGTCACTCCCATAAAAGCATTTACACAACCAAAAGTGATGAATGTTATAAACTACTGAGATATCAAGATATATTAAGGAATGAAAGGGCACTGAAGACAAAGAACTAAAAACCAAAATGTGATCTTAGGGTATTTGTACACGAGCCCTAAACTCTGCCGCAAATGGCTCCCAGCTCCGGAGCTTAAAATTGTTTCCCCACCAGCTCCGGAGTTTACAGATAATTAAGTGCGACCACGCCCACCTAAGCGCGTCCCAGTGCACTTTTCAGGTACCTGCTCTCCGGAGGTGAAAATTCCTGATGTGGATATAACGTAGTGACTGCTGGGCTCTCCTTGCTTCTGTTTGTTCTTTTTTTGCCTCCCGCCCCTTTAAGAGATCTGAATGCAGTGCCGGGATGGCAGAACGGAGGTGAGCGGCATTCTTTCTTCCTTTTTTTCTCCCTCCCCTCACGCAGCCAGCAGCCAGGAGTGCGGAGGGGGTGGGAATGCAGGAACAGCGACAAACCCCTAAGATCTCTGGTCCAAATTTAAGTGGCCAGCAGATCTTAGGGGTCATGTGAAAAGGCTCTTAGACTGGTGGACGAAGTCGCAACTGAACCCAAGGTTTATTAAAGGTAAAAAAGAAGGTTTTTATGAGCAAAACCCCCCCCCCCCCCAATTTTGACATGTTACTATTGGGGATGGAAGGAAAAGTGATTAGGAAAATGCTGGAGGTTAAGAGTAAGGATGAATTTGTCAAAGAATGCTTGGTTACATGGGCACAGAGTATAGGGCATGATATTGAGCTAATACATTGGACACAGTTTTAGGAAAGTAATGTAAAATATACAAAAGCATTGAGTTTGAAAGGAAATATACAGAAGGACCCCCATATCCACTGATTCATTAACCACGGATTCAGATATCCATGGTTGGCAGAGAAAAAAAATAATTCAGCAGCCACAAAGCAAGCTACTGTCAAACAGCCACCTTAAAGCAAGCTACTATCATAAAACAGCAGCCATAAAGTAAGCTACTGTCACAAACAACAGGCATAAAGCAAGCTACAGTCACAAAAGAGCACGTTTTGGAGTTTTTTGGGGGTGTTCTCTCTTATCCATGGCTTTCGTTATCCACAGGAAGACCTGGAACCAATCCCCAGCGGATACTGGGGTCCTACTGTATATAAAATGTTTTATGGATGGTACATGATGCCTCTCCAGTATTCCTGCCAAGAAAACTTCATGGACATGGGGTCACAAAAAGTCGGTCACGACTGTAACGACACAAAAACAACATGATACCAGAAAAGTGGAGAATGGTACATGGGATATTAAAATGTTGAGTTACACCATCCCATTCAAACCTGAAATATTTCTGTTAAATATTATGCCAGAAATCAAAGATGCTAATGCATCTTTGCATTAGTGATGTACATGATAATTACAACAAGAATCTAATTTACTAAATATTGGAAAATAGCAGAAATACCCAACCGACAATAATACCTGGAAAAATGTTTTGAAATGGTGGAGATGCATATACTGTATTATCAGACCTGCTGAAAGACAAAGATTACAGAAGGCTAAAGAAAGCTGGAAACCATTCTACATCTTTTATGCAAAAGAAATATGTAACTAAATTGCTTCAGCAGTATAATAGATACTTAACTGTCATTGTTAAAATAGTGGAATTAATGTAAACATGCCATGTAACACTCTCCTTTTTGCCTATAGAATCCTAACCTGTTACTCCTCCCTTGTTTGCTTTATGTGTGGAAACTAAAATATATATTTAAAAATCCTCTCTGTGTCCGAGTGGGAAAAAGCTGCATTTTATTTAGTTAGTTTTAAACAGCATATGCTGAATTGGCTTGCTGCACACCAGGACCATTCAGGATCCAGTAGAGGATCATAAGGGCTTAAAGAAAACACCAGAGCTCTACATCATCCTCTGAACCCCCTCCACAAGATTGCTGGAGGATGTTTTAAACTTATTAATAAATGGTATCCTTTTCACTTGTTCTTGTTTTAGAACCTGCGGCAGCTTAAGTGAAGCGAGACTGGCAAAAACACATGCCAGCCACAAACCCAAATGGAGTGATTCACCCTGCATTTTAAAAAGTAGCCCCTGCGAGGTACTGAAAAAGGTGTGGGAAGGCATGAAGAAAAGTTGGCTGGTTTGCAATTACCTGCATGTCACATGGTGGCCAGGAAAGGAAGAACCAGCCTGTCCTCAAAGTGGAGGACAACTGCCCTGTCAGACTGCTCCGTGAGTAGCAGAAAAATGCCTATCAGGAAATGTCATTAAATGGCCTCTCCACTCCAAAGGAGCACAAGATGTCTTTCTAGGTGTATGCTTGGACAGATCCCGCGTGGAGCAAAGAAAACCAAACCCAAATAAAATGTAGAAGGCAAGGATTGTTGGTCTCACGCTGACTCTGTTGACACAGGGTTCAACCCTGCATTTTATGGGCACCAGCAGGCAGTAGCATGGCGTGCAAGGAAAATTGAACAAAAGCTGAGTGTAGATGGGTTTACTGTTTCTGCATGGTGAACCTTTTGGGGAGGATAAATGCTAGGTACCACTGTAGATCTTGGAGAATGACTTTTCAGAAACGTGAATATAATGGTTGCTTCCGCTGGGAAGTCCCACTTTTGCAATATTGACCCATAAAGCATTCTGTCACCTGGTGAGGAATCCATAAGTTCTTCATTGATAATCTCAGAATCCTGCTGGCAATGTATAGGATGAACACTTCCCCAGATCATAATGTTACGTGGAGCCCCATGAAATTCTGGGAATGATGTTGGACAATTACATAGAAGCCTCGTTTAGGAGGATCCTTGGTTAATTTTACAAAGGACCCAGCTGACTCCCCAACTATGCCACCTGTGTTTTATTATTCCACCCTTGAACAATAGTCCTTCTGCTTCTGGGCTGTAGGTTTGAATAGGAATCTCTTGTTTGTAGCAATCAAAACATGACACTTTGTACTTACTTAAAACGGTTCCTATTCTGATGTTGGCAGTTTGGGGAAGCACACTGGAACAGCTGTCGAAGCTCAAAGCAAAATCTTGCCGCGGATCTGGGAAGAGAATCATCAAGTTCATTTGTGGTAAGGAATAAAATGGAATATAGACCCCCCTCCCCCTCCCAAGGCGGTGAGTTTGGTAAAAGGTAGCTCTGTGTGTGTGTGTGTGTGTGTGTGTGTGTGTGCGCGCGCGCGCGTGTGCGTGCATGCGTGCGTGTGCATGGAGGGGGTAGGGGCTTAGAACATTCTGCTCCAGACATCCTCATAACAATTGTTCTTAAATGTTTCTGCATGTAGGGCTGCTGTTCTCTTTTATTCTCTGGGGGGAGCACCATGCTTCCCCATTCTGTGGAGGGCCAAAAAGCCGCTGCCTTTATCTCCTTGTAGCCATGATCCTATCAAGCCCCAATCAACCTGGTAATGTAGGTTGTGCTCCAACAAGGCTGGAAGCCACCAGATTTGAGAAGGCTTCTCTTATGATGAAGCAGGTGAAGAGATAGCCACTGCTTTGACTTTCTCTCGGCAGCTGCTTCCCCTGAATCACAACTTTCGTGATGCTATTGTTAAAAGTGAAACTGAGAAGTGCACTCCTCAGCACATGGTATGGTTTGATATAGTGACAGATTTATGAAATACAGGCAGTATAAATAAAATTATGAAACAACGGTCCCTAGGGTATGGCGAGTCCAAAAAAAAAAAAAAAGCATTTTGTTGATCTATCTCCACCAGGAGCATTAAGCTTATGAGTCTGAAATGGTCTACTGTACACCAAGATATTTTACTGTATACCAAGCTATCACAGTATTATGCAAGATAAAGGAAATCACTTACAATTAGGGATGGACACCAAACAAAAATGGAAATGCTGATTCATTGGTTTGTTATGTAACAAAACAAAATAAAACAAAACAAACAGGGAAAGCAGTAACTAAATGAACTGGCAGTTTTTAGTTTAGAACAAATTGATTCATTTCTCTGTAAAATGGCTCCCCTGGGTCCTAGAGGCACCAAATTTGGTGTGCACCTTCCATGGACTATCCCCTTTAAGCCCTCCAAATTTGGAGATTTGGGGTTCAGGGGGTGAGTTATTCAACTTCAAAGGGGGTGCGCCAGAAAAAGAAACATTTCTAATTGCAATGTTATGCACTTGAAAATAGTGATCCAAGGCAGCTAGCAGTGTGGAAATTACAGTGGATCTTCCTCAAGCTCTCCCCTTGAAGCACCCCCAATTTGGAGAGGTTTGGGGTACAGGGAACAGAATTATTGAGTTCCAATGTGTATCAATAAAGCAAAATAAGGTGAACATATTAAAATAGGTAGCATATATTTAAGCTGTGATTGCAATGAAAACACATGAAAACATATTGCTAAAATATCAATGCTGGTTTACAGTAAAACCAAAAGAAAATCAGCAGAGAGTAAAACACCAAAGAGTTTTGTGGCATCTTTAAAAAAATAACAAATATGGTATATCATTTGTTTTTAATGTTTAATTGGCCATAAGATGTTTCCTGCAGCTGGAATACAGCAATATGGTCTTGCAACTATTGTTGCAATACTATATTCCTTCAATAGCAGATCAGCCCTGCATTAAACCATGAAGAGTGGCCTTAGTATCTAGAGGGGCAGTATACACATTGAATCAATAGTAATCCTCACCATCACCACAAAGGCATGTCACCTGAAAATGCCTTGACCTGCTTATAGAATGACTGGAAGGTGTAGATCTACCCCAACCCCCTTTTTTGCTTTTAGTTTTCCTTCAGGAAGTAGTGTCTTCACTTCTAATGTGTGACTGAAAACAATATACAGTGGTACCTTGTATAAAGGAATTAATTCGTTCCAAATGAAATTATGTTAAGCAAAATTTCCTTTATACAAATTTCCCATAAGAATGCATTGAAAACAGAGCGATCCCATTTTTATGTTGTACAGATTTGCCCCATAGGCGATTATGTTAAGCAAGTTTCCCCTATCTCTGGATTTTTTTCTGTTGTACAAATGTTATGTTATACAAACTGTTTGTTATACAAGGGTCCACTGTATATATAATGTGGCATTGTTGTGATAGTGGAGTGGGGTTACTGGTTTTGCCCCAGCCCCCTTCAGGGTTGCTGCCCCCTGTGAATGCAGGTGGAAAAATGTGAATGAGGTGACACTGTGTCGTGCATTTATTTTAGCTCTCCATTACTGGGGAGCTATTCCAGTGAGAGAAGGCTTGGCAGCACTCCTCCATCTCCTAGTAATGTGTAATTACAGCCTGAACAACATTGCACATGCACCATTTAGCAACTGCAAGCATTATTAAAGAACAAGTTGGCTTCCAATGGTCTTGATCATCAAGAAATTCTGACGGTTATTTTGTAATCTCTGTTGCACAAAGTATTACAAATACAGTAGTTGCAAACTATATTCCTATATCGGCTGAAACAATCTTGGTTTTGACTTCTCCCTACCCTGTGGTACCTCTTCCTTTTCTCTCCTCTGTCTGTCCTTGATAACAATAATTGGTCTTTGGTTTCACTTCATATTTTTTGTGTATGGCATGAGCCAAGCCAGAGAAACGTCCAGGATGCCTCGTATGCTGGGTGGCCCAGACAAGAGGGGCTCTCACCCTACCTGTCCCTTGCGCCTTCACATTGAGGCTGGTTTTACACCTTCTGGAGGAACAGCTATAGAGCAGCTGGCATTTGTGCTTGGCTGCAAGTGTTATAAACGTAAAGTGCAGTTTGCAAAATGGCAGACTGGGTTTATTTCAGCCCATGCAGACATTTGCTTTTCCTGCGCGGATCAGAGGTGTGTGGGGGGGTTAGTACCAGAATTCCATAGCCAGGACTTGTAGCATTATAAAATAAAATAAAGTAAGAGATAGGGAGAGGGGAGAGGCAGATGGAAGGGAGAGATGGAAGCTTTACTAAGCTATGGCGCAGACTGAAACCCTAACTTCATGGGTAAATAGCCTGAGATTTGCTCCGAAAGTAAAATAGATGCATCCTTTTTTCTTTAACCCATTGCACAGTACAAAGGCCGATGCAAATCTGCTCAGACATTTTTTGCTTCTGACATGCAGGGTTATTTTTCTCAATGTCTCTGGAGCATCTATTTTTTCCATGACAGAGCGATCTGAACAATGTCCACACTATTCCTTGTTTCCTTCTGCAAATGGACTGGGTGATGACAATTGTGGGTGCTATTCTGGTGACGGACAAAGCCGTGCGTAACATTTTGAACACTGGGAATGCCCATATCCCCATCATCTTTCTCCCTACTCACCCCAAATTATCCTTTTATTTTTAAAAAATAAACAAAACACTGTGATGAGGTCTATATCGCCTTATTGCTACAATGATATATTGGTTTAACATTAGCTTATCCCTGTATGGACCAAAAGAAAAAACAAAAAACAAAGGTTGATATGAAACAGAAACAGCTGTGATGAACTACAGCAGATGACTGTATTTTCATGGAATGGGGACCGGGGGAAGAGTCTTTTATGCAACACTTGAACACCAACTTTACAACAAGCCATAAAAGACAACCCTGGGATCTTCAGAAGTTGAGAAGAAGAAGAAAGATGGCCATGGATCAAACCACATCAGATTGAGGGGCCCATGTGGAAACTGGCTATACAACAACCCACAACCTCCATGTGATCACCTAACCTGAATAGAAGCCTAAAGTAGGAGTTATCGCTCTGATCTGGTGTGGTGGTGCAGTTGCAGCCTTTTATTCTCTGGATGTCTTGGACTGCTTGACAAAAGCAATGTAGCTTGTAGAGATGGGCACGACCAGGAAATTTTTTTTTCGAGTTATCGTTTTTCGGGACGGGTCCATTTCGGCTCGTTTCCGTTTTTCGCGAAATTTTTCAAAAATTTGTTGTTTCGTTTTTTGGGTTTTTGTCGTTATACTGGTTTGGGGGGGTTAGCGGGCTCCTAGAGGCACCTCTGTGGGGTGGGTGCCTCCTCTGGCCCGCTCGCTAATAGGGAAAGCGGGCTCCTGGAGGCACCTCATGGGTGCCTCCTCTCCTCGCCCGCTGCAAAAGGGCATGCATAGCCATATGGATATGCATACCAAGTTGCACAGACGCAGTAGACTGGCAGAGGCACCCCTCTTTTTGGGGTGCCTTCCCTGCATCAGTCGGTGAGAGACAGGCACTCAGGCATCGTTTGCATGGCACACAAATTAACGCTGCTGCAGGAGTCAGCCAGAGCCACAAGTGACGAACTGGCAGACTCTTTGCACCCGCTGCGTCTCACTAAGGAGGGAAATGTACTTGTGTGTAGTGCAATGCAAGTAGATCTGGCTTAGGGTTAAGACGGGTTAGCGCAAGGGCTAGGGTTAGGCTAGTTATGGGTGAGGTTAGGGTGGGGTAGTGGGGTACACCTCTGGGTGCCTCTCTGACCCACTAAGAGGACAGTGTACTGTGGCGTATGGGTAAGGGTTAGGGTTAGGGCTAGGGCAGGGTTAGTGGGCTTTTTGGCACATCCCAGAAGTCTCAGTGGCCAAGTGGCCATGCGATTGGTGGAATGGCTCCAAAAATTTGCATGGTCCACTCCCATGTCCAGCCCATCATTGCGCAGGTGTAAATAAAATAAAATAAAATAAAATAAAATCAATGGAGAGAGGACAGAGGAGACATTTTGTTGCAAGAAAAACCCACTGCTACTGTAAAAATTCTGGCAGTTTTAAAATAGCAATTTTCTCATGTTTCTGTGGTGCTTGGCTTATGTGTGTTTTTGGACCACGATTTCAAAAAAAATATTGCGGTCGCCGCCCCATTTTCGATCCCCCGCCCGCACCGCATGGAGTCCGGCTTGTTGCTTGCAAGTCCCCACTCCCCACCATCAGAGCAGCCCAGGACAGGAGAGGGGGGGAGGCCGGGGACACCCCCCCCCCAAGAAACCACCCCTCTGGTAGGTGCCCTCTCAGACAGGCAGGCATATTTTCGCCTGCTTTTTGGGCCGGGAATCGGGGGTTTTAAAACTTTTTTTCTGTGCTGCTTGAATTGCGGCGGCCGGCGGTGAGTCCGGCTTGTTGCGAGCGGCTGCGAGACGACGAGGATTTCCCCCACCAGAGCAGCCCAGGACAGGAGGGGGGGTCAACCACCCCTCTGGTAGGTGCCCTGAGCCCTCACTCAGGCAGGCATATTTTCGCCTGCTTTTTGGCTGGGAATCGGGTTTTTTTTTTAAACTTTTAAAAACTTTTTTTCTGTGCCGCTTGAATTGCGGCGGCGAGCCGGCGAGGCGGCAACGTTGGCAGGATGACGAGGATGCCCGCGGCCGCCACTCCGCCAGAACAGCCCAGGAAGGACAGGAGGAGAGGGGGGAGGCCGGGGACCCCCCCCAGAAACCACCCCTCTGGTAGGTGCCCTCACTCAGGCAGGCATATTTTCACCTGCTTTTTTTGCCGGGAATCGGGTTTTTTTTTTTACTTTTTAAAACTTTTTTTCTGTGCTGTTGACATCGCGCGATCGCGCGATGCCAGGAACGACAACACGACAAATCAGACCCAATTTTTCTTTTTTCGGTTTGAGTTCGAGTTCTGGCGGAGTAATTGTCGTTCTTCGTTTTGTTGCGTAACGGAAACAAGTAACGGAAACGGAAACGAGAATTTTGCCAAGTCGTGCCCATCTCTAGTAGCTTGTTGCTTGCAATCTGGTGGGCTTTATTCAGGGTGCCCAATCACATAAAGATTTTACCCCCATATTTAAAAACTGCTGGGAGTCAAGGTGTCGTTGATGTCAAGCTTGGGTGCCCCTCCTGTTTCTCCCAGTTGTGTGGTAGGCTGTCTGCTGCCGGAGAGCTGTGCAACTAAATCATTGGCTTACCTCCAGGTGAGCAACTCTCTCCTCCACCCCCCGCTATACAGAAAATTGCCATGGACAAATGTTCAGTTTGCTGCCCAGAGAGCTAGTCTCCTCCACATGTTCTTTCCTTCTCTGTCTGCCGGTCTGTTTGTCTAGCTACTTACCTCTCTCTATCTAACATCCTTCCCCCTTACAGGCTGCAAATGCACACTTACTTCCCCAAACCTCACCCAGTCAAAATGTTTACTCTTCTTTCCCAGGAGAAAAATGACACTGCACTTCAACCTTGCACTTTCCTGCCACACTTGAGAACAGATGATACTTGTATTCCCAGGGTTCCTGCCACCCACCTCCTTTAATCTGCTCTCTCTTGGAGGAGTCACATTCTACTTGACATATTTTATTCTTTTTAGCCTATTAAGCCAGCACTAAGAGGAACAGTTGTGTTTTTCCCCAAAGGAGGAACTTCCCATACGGTGAGGAGGCTAAATGCCCCTTTTGATAAGGGAAATGGGATATAAATTAGCTGAATAAATAACAAAGAAACCCAGGAGGTGTTCATTTGTATCTACAGGTACAGATTTAGTGATGACTATTGCCATTTAAAAGGAAATGCAACTCATCTCACCACTATGCAAGATGCACACCTGTTCCATCTGCCATCTGGGTGCTTACTGTTGATAATTGACTTCAAAGCTCCTAATACCATACTTTCCCTTCTCATCAGTCTTGCTTTAAACTGGACTTTAGCTGGATAATACTTCCAGTGGAAGCCACCATCAAATGAAGTGTCCTCTAACATACTTTCAAATACAAGATGGTCCCCTGCAAAGTAGGATGGAGGCAATGTTTTAAATTGCCCTCCTATAACACCTTGGCTCTGTGGCGTCCTCAGATTCAGGCATTCATAAATGCCCATCTCTAACTAGAGCTGGTTGCTACACTAAGGGTATTTGTACACGACCCCTAAACTCCGCCGCAAATGGCTCCCAGCTCCAGAGCTTAAAATTGTTTCCCCACCAGCTCTGGAGTTTACAGATAATTAAGTGCGACCATGACCACCTAAGCGCGTCCCAGAGCACTTTTCAGGTACCTGCTCTCCGGAGGTGAAAATTCCTGATACGGATATAACGTAGTGACTGTCGGGCTCTCCTTGCTTCTGTTTGTTCTTTTTTTGCCCCCCGCCCCTTTAAGAAATCTGAATGCAGTGCCGGGATGGCAGAACAGAGGTGAGTGGCATTCTTTTCTTCCTTTTTTTCTCCCTCCCCTCATGCAGCCAGCAGCCAGGAGTGCGGAGGGGGTGGGAACGCAGGAACAGCGACAAACCCCTAAGATCTCTGGTCCGAATTTAAGTGGCCAGTGGATCTTAGGGGACGTGTGAAAAGGCTCTAAGCTGCTCACTGCCTCTTCCTGGATAACCTAGTGCAGTGGTGTCCAAACTTCAATCATCCAGATGTTTTGGATCAAAACTCCCACAGTCCTTTTTCACTGGCAATCTAGACTTGGAATTCTGGGAGCTGTGGTCCTAAACATCTGGAGGGCTGAAGTTTGGACACCCCTGGCTTAGCAGTTTAGGCATCTGGCTGCAGAGAGAGCAGCACACTTGTCCTCAGTGGCTTTGCTGACTGAGCCAACCACCTCATTGATTTAATGGCAGGATTAGCTCTGGGCTCATCCTTTTCCTAGTCACAGGTATAGTGAGTGTGACTGAAGTTCGTGCCATATCACTCCACTATCCCTGGTTGTTTGTTGTGCAATCTAGCCATTAAAAGTCATCTTCTCACATCCTTCACTGCTCAGCCAGCAAAATGAACAAGAGCCAGGACTTCCTCAAATGGAGAATGCCCTCAACAACAAAGCATCAGTTGCTCCCATGACCCACTGGATTGATAAGGATTTGGCCACTATTTTGGAAAACTCGATTTATAGGAACTGTTCCAACTTGATGCCCATCTTGGTTTAATAATTCTGGACTGTTTGTTGATCGGTCTCTAACATAGGATTCATATAAATTATTCTTGTGAAAACAGAATCCACTGGGTTAATAGCATGGATTTCTGGGCATTGATTTGGCAGAATTTGCACTGTTACTATAAAGGGAGAGGCGAAACTCCCACTTCTCCACCGAGTGCATCAATACTTTTGGCCTTTCAGAATCACATTTCTGGGAACAGCCAAACAATGGCAGGGCAGTGAGTTATTTTACCTCATTCCTGCCACATCTCCCTTGGACTTCGGACCAAAATGGCAAAGCAGAAAAGGGAACTGGAAATGAACACCTTAAAGGATAATTCTTCACTTTGCTTTGCATCTCCCAAGATCTCTAATTAATCCTTGTAGCCACGGTGAAGATATGATTACTGCAAATCTTTTAATTCCAGTGTTCCCTCACCTCGGCCAAACCTGCTTCGGAAATATATTGCCATCAACCAGCGTTTCCAAAACCATTGAGCTAAAGCACACTTCCCACCTTGTTAAAATTTAAAATTGGCGGTACATTTTAATTTCACATCTGGAAAGGTTTACTTTTAGTAGGGTGCATAGTTACGGCATACATCTAAAGGCTATTTCAAGGTACCGCAAATGCCTGTTTCCAATGTCTGTTTGTATGTACGTATATCAGCCTGCCAGCACATTGCTCTCTTATTTATTTCACTGCATTGCTAGCTTGACTTTCTTCCAATACAAAGCCCCACACAGACTTACAACATGCTTTTTAAAAAATAGCACTTACTACTAAAAGCACAATAAACTTCAGATAAATTGCTCAATGTGCAGTTTCTACAAAAGGAATACAGCTATCATTGACAAAAAGGGCTCTCTCTATGGGGCCCCCTCAACTTGGAAAGCCTTTTTTTCTTGCTAACATTTCCTCCCTCACTCCCTTCAAAAATAGTTAAAAACACACCTATACCTACAGGCATGAATGTTTGTGTATGCCCTAGTAGTGCATGTTATTTTTAATCCCACTTGGTAGTTATGAGCCTCTCACTGTTTTAAGCAGACAGGCAGGCAGACAGACAGACAGACAGGTCTTAAGCCATTTGATTGCACAGACTACTCCCTTTTTAATATGTACTTCCTTGAAATTCTGCTCAGAGTGGAAATACAGCGTATTTATTAATTTAATCCATTCTGAATGCATGCTTTTAAGTCAAACAACTCTTAAGTAGAGGTACTGTATCTAAAAAAAATGAATGAATGAATAAAAAATTTAAAAATTTAAAAAAAATTGTGAGCAGACTGCATCCAAAATTTGTAAGGCAGCAGTTAAAACACCAACGGTTTTCTGCTCTTAAGTTGAATTGCTCTTATGTACAGCTGCTCTTAAGTAGAGGCACCACTGTATATTAAAATAAACATATTACAGTCTCTTTGCTGCTCTATCATTGCTGCCAGTGGAGGTGTCAGGACAGGACTTTTGAGAGCAGAAACCCAGAGCCTCCTTCTGCAAACTGAACAGAACACTTGCACAAAAGCTACAAGGCTAACTCGCTTATACTGTACTGAAGTAAGTGAGGCAATGCAAAACCACTAAGTCCAGAGTATCTAAATTAACTGTGCCATTCATCATCCTGTTCCTTCTCTACTTCCTGTGGAGCAATGAAACAGCTGCATCTGGATGCCTCACTCAAGAGGCAGCTGCAACAGATCAGATACTGGCTGAAATGCTGCGGCTTAGCATAACAAGCTACACTAGAGTATGCCCATTTGAATCAATGGAATATATGGCAGAGTCGACTCCCTAAATCCCTGTTGGTTCTTCTCAGAGTGAGGTGATCTTCTGCTAGGGAGACTGGATATGTGACATCACATGGGCTATGTAGTCTTGGAAATGTGGAAGAATGGCATGGAATAATTGGATTTGTTGTTAACCTACGTCTCTGATTTTCCTTGGCCTATCCCTAGAACAGAAGAGTCCAAAACACTCTTTTAGCACTAGAAAGTTTGCAAAACTTCCATTACCTTCTACATGGGTTTTGTTTGCTTGCTTGCTTGTTTCGCTTTCACGGGGATTGAAGTGCCAACCCTACATGTAAAAGGACACGTTTTGTGGCATGGGATTTCGAAAGAAAATGTTGATTTGATTTAAGAAGTATTTTTGACAGGAAAATCAGAGTCTCGTGTCCTCCCAGGGGCATGCTGGCTGGAAGATTCTAGGGTGTGTAGCCTCCAAAGGAACTTTCCTGAGTCACAATAACAAGCCCTGGGATCAAGAGTTTGGGTCTTTTGAACTCCAAAGATCAGACCCAGGCAAGGACCCATCAGCCTGTGTGTAGTGGTCCTTGCCTGGGTCTGATCTTTGGATAAGCCAAATTATACTTCTCTTAATGCAGCCTAAAGGAGCATTTGCCTTTTTTTGTAGCCACATCACACTGATGACCCAATTCCGCCTATGATCTGATGTGCATTCTCTCCTACTCTCACGGATAACATTTGATTCTAGAGTCAATTTGTGGAGTTCGAAGACCCAAACTCTTGAGCCCAGAGCTTGTGGCTTCATACCAAGGACAGTTGTTTTCAAAGTAGGACTCGCAGCCCTCCGCAACCCATGTCAGGTCTCAGAATGCTTTAGAAGTTGTCCTGTATTGACACACTCTTGATTTGTTTCTCTTGTGATCTGTAAAACCGTCCGGCATCTAATCTGTCTTTATTGCTGACTCTCCTTAAGCGTGCATTGGGGAGACATTTCCATCCCTAGAACCTTATGGATATTTTCTCCTTCTGGCGGTGGTGTCGATTTCTGGAAAAGTACACTGGGTTATGCTTCATGTTAAATGACAGAGTTTAATCTCAGCTCGCAACCTCTGGGAAAGACAAATCTGAAAGGTACTGGCTCCTGGGTTTGTTTTTTCCTGAGCTGTGTTGCGCAACGGTGGATGGGCCTGGATTTAATCTGTCACATAGGCCTTGAAAGAAAGGGATGGGTGATACGAAGGTGGGCTGCATTTTAGTAATGTAAAGAGGGGGGAAATACAATGTATATGGGAAATCCTCATTGCTGTTGGAGCTCAAAGAGCTCCTTTTAAAAAGGGATTTGTTCCAGTTGATTGTGATATCATTTGAAAAGTAACATACTGCATTGCTTGTTACAATATTGTATAACTTGTTGCTCTTTACTTTTCTGTTACTTTCCATTGCTTTTGGGGGGGGCACACTTTTCAACTGATAAAAGAATAGCACAATTAAAAAATACTTCTAAGAGGCCCTTAAAAAGCAATTAGAAAGTTAACTAATTAGCTATGGATGAGAGCTCTATATGTAACTCATTACTTTGACTCGGATTTCTTTCCAGGCATGACTTGCTTAAAAAGTAGCTTTTTGCGCACTTGATGGTCCAATTGTTCTTAGAAACGGTTTGCAGAAGCTATAGTTGAGAGCCAGTGGGGAATGGTGGATAGAGACCCGAACATTAGGTCGAGATGTGGGTTCAAACCTCTAACTAGCCCTGAAGCTCATTCAGCCATAGTGAAAAAAAGGAGCATGTACAACAGTGATGGCAAACCTTTTAGAGACCGAGTTCCAAAACTGCAATTTAAAACTCACTAATACAGCAATTTAAGAATGCAGGTGGCTGTGAAGGGGCGATGTCGGGTGCCCACAGAAAGGGCTGTGAGCGCCACCTTTGGCACATGTGCCATAGGTTCGCCAACACTGATGTAGAACATAGCTCTGTTGGCTGCCTTTGCTGAAGAAAAACATATACAGGAGATAGGTTGTTTTAACCTTAGATGCACCATTGGAAGGGTGATTTTTTTTTAAAGCAGGCAAGATCCTGCTTCTGTGTGCATTAAAAACCAACAGGATTCTGGTCTGTGTTTCTAAACTAAGGCAGATTTATAAAATATTGTCATTTTTGTATAACCTACTGACTACGACAGAGAAACCACGAGTGCTAAAGGTCATTTCAAAAAGGGCAACACACACCTTTTGTCCAGTGTTTTTTCTTTTAAGAATGCTTGATGGGACATCAGTACAGCTGGAAAAAACTGATCTAAAAATACTATTTCCGTAATCTTAATCCAAATGCAAGGGAGCCAAATGGACCCCACAAAAAGGAAAGCGGCTGGTCCAGCAATTTGGCTCCCATGGAACCATTATAAGGCTCTCACAACTCCCACACTTCTCCTCAGTGAAATGCAATCCTGTTTTAGCTACCTTTCTTCAGAAAAGGTGTTTATCTCCGGACAGAGACATGCATTAGAGATGAGCAGTGATTAGATTAGAAGAGGCAGTTCCTTTCACTGTTTGAAAGCATCTGAGTGCACAGTAGATTTTCTCACCTCCTGGAGCAAACTAATTATCTTGCTTTGTTTTGTGATTGGCGTCCGGCAGCACTTAAGCACAGAATTCCTTTGAAGTCTGACTTCTTAGTCATCCTCTCACAAGCTTTCAGCAATAATCATGGGTTATTTACAATGTCTGTCTCCGCCTAAAGACAGAGCTTACTTTTCTTAGATCTCCATGAGAAAAAAGGCCAGAGGCAACCATCAGCCATATACAGTATTTTCCCCCTAGAGGGCCATTCTGAAAGGGGAGT